>JAGQAX010000019.1:37112852-37592852 GCA_019142605.1 Cephalopholis sonnerati
ATAGTATAGCATGTTCGTCCAAAATCATGAAAAAAAACATCATAGCATAGCATGTCGTCCAAAATCATGAAAAAAAAAACGTCATAGTATGTCGTCCTCCAAATCGTCAAAAAAAAAGTCATAGTATAGCATGTCGTCCAAAATCATGAAAAAAACGTCATAGTATAGCATGTCGTCCAAAATCATGAAAAACGTCATAGTTATAGCATGTCGTCCGAAAATCATGAAAAAAACGTCACTTAGTATAGCATGTCGTCGGAAATTCGAATGAAAAAATAGTATAGTATAGCATGTCGTCCAAAATCATGAAAAAAAGTCATAGTATAGCATGTCGTCCAAAATCATGAAAAAAAGTCATAGTTTATAGCATGTCGTCCAAAATCATGAAAAAAACATCATAGTATAGCATGTCGTCCAAATCATGAAAAAAACGTCATAGTTATAGCATGTCGTCCAAAATCATGAAAAAAACGTTCATAGTATAGCATGTCGTCCAAAATCATGAAAAAACGTCATAGTATAGCATGTCGTCCAAAATCATGAAAAAACGTCATATTGTATAGCATGTCGTCAAAATCATGAAAAAAAACGTCATAGTTTAGCATGTCGTCCAAAATCATTGAAAAAAGTCATAGTATAGCATGTCGTCCAAAATCATGAAAAAACGTCATTTGTATAGCATGTCGTCCAAAATTCATGAAAAAAGTCATAGTATAGCATGTCGTCCTAAAAATCATGTAAAAAAAACGTCATAGTATAGCATGTCGTCCAAAATCCATGAAAAAAGTCATAGTATAGCATGTCGTCAAAATCGTGAAAAAAAGTCTACGCATAGTATAGCATGTCGTCCGAAATCATGAAAAAAATGTCATAGTATAGCATGTCGTCCAAAATCATGAAATGAAAAATTGTCATAGTATAGCATGTCGTCCAAAATCATGAAAAAAAGTCATAGTATAGCATGTCGTCCAAAATCATGAAAAAAAGTCATAGTATAGCATGTCGTCCAAAATCATGAAAAAAAGTCATAGTATAGCATGTCGTCCAAAATCATGAAAAAATGTCATAGTATAGCATGTCGTCCAAAATCATGAAAAAAGTCATAGTATAGCATGTCGTCCAAAATCATGTAAAAAACGTCATAGTATAGCATGTCGTCCAAAATCATGAAAAAAAGTCATAGTATAGCATGTCGTCCAAAATCATGAAAAAAAGTCATAGTATAGCATGTCGTCCAAAATCATGAAAAAAAGTCATAGTATAGCATGTCGTCCAAAATCATGAAAAAAAAGTCATAGTATAGCATGTCGTCCAAAATCATGAAAAAAGTCATAGTAATAGCATGTCGTCCAAAATCATGTAAAAAAAACGTCATAGTATAGCATGTCGTCCAAAATCATGAAAAAACGTCATAGTATAGCATGTCGTCCAGTGGTGAAATCATGAAAAAAAAGTCATAGTATAGCATGTCGTCCAAAATCATGAAAAAAAGCCGTCATAGTTATAGCATGTCGTCCAAAAATCATGAAAAAGTCATAGTATAGCATGTCGTCCAAAAATCATGAAAAAAAAAAGTCATAGTATAGCATGTCGTCCAAAATCATGAAAAAAATTTTCATAGTATAGCATGTCGTCCAAAATCATGAAAAAAGTCATAGTATAGCATGTCGTCCAAAATCATGAAAAAAAGTCATAGTATAGCATGTCGTCCAAAATCATGTAAAAAAAAAAAGTCATAGTATAGCATGTCGTCCGAAATCATGAAAAAAGTCATAGTATAGCATGTCGTCCAAAATCATGAAAAAAAACGTCATAGTATAGCATGTCGTCCAAAATCATGAAAAAAACGTCATAGTATAGCATGTCGTCCAAAATCATGAAAAAAAGTCATAGTATAGCATGTCGTCCTTAAATCATGAAAAAAGTCATAGTATAGCATGTCGTCCAAAATCATGAAAAAAAAAATTGTCATAGTATAGCATGTCGTCCAAAATCATGAAAAAAAAAAGTCATAGTATAGCATGTCGTCCAAAATCATGAAAAAAACGTCATAGTTATAGCATGTGTCCAAAATCATGAAAAAAACGTCATAGTATAGCATGTCGTCCAAAATCATGAAAAAAAGTCATAGTATAGCATGTCGTCCAAAATCATGATGAAAAAAAGTCATTAGTATAGCATGTCGTCCAAAATCATGAAAAACGTCATAGTATAGCATGTCGTCCAAAATCATGAAAATCAAAAACAGTCATAGTATAGCATGTCGTCCAAAATCATGAAAAAAAAGTCATAGTATAGCATGTCGTCCTTAAATCATGAAAAAACGTCATAGTATAGCATGTCGTCCAAAATCGTGAAAAAAACGTCATAGTATAGCATGTCGTCCAAAATCATGAAAAAACGTCATAGTATAGCATGTCGTCCCAAAATCATGAAAAAACGTCATTAGTATAGCATGTCGTCCAAAATCATGAAAAAAAGTCATTAGTATTAGCATGTCGTCCAAAATCATGAAAAAAGTCATAGTATAGCATGTCGTCCAAATCATGAAAAAAAGTCATAGTATAGCATGTCGTCCAAAATCATGAAAAAAAACGTCATAGTATAGCATGTCGTCCAAAATTGTGAAAAAAAAGCGTCATAGTTATAGCATGTCGTCCAAAATCATGAAAAAACGTCATAGTATAGCATGTCGTCCAAAATCATGAAAAAAGTCATAGTATAGCATGTCGTCCAAAATCATGAAAAAAACGTCATAGTATAGCATGTCGTCCAAAATCATGAAAAAACGTCATAGTATAGCATGTCGTCCAAAATCATGAAAAAAAGTCATAGTTATAGCATGTCGTCCAAAAATCATGAAAAACGTCATAGTATAGCATGTCGTCCAAAAATCATGAAAAAAAGTCATAGTATAGCATGTCGTCCAAAATCATGAAAAAAACGTCATAGTATAAGCATGTCGTCCAAATCATGAAAAAAAGTCATAGTATAGCATGTCGTCCAAAATCATGTAAAAAAAAACGTCATAGTATAGCATGTCGTCCAAAATCATGAAAAAAACGTCATAGTTATAGCATGTCGTCCAAAATCATGTAAAAAAAAACGTCATAGTATAGCATGTCGTCCAAATCATGAAAAAAAAGTCATAGTATAGCATGTCGTCCAAAATCATGAAAAAAGTCATAGTATAGCATGTCGTCCAAAATCATGAAAAAAGTCATAGTATAGCATGTCGTCAAAAATCATGAAAAAACGTCATAGTATAGCATGTCGTCCAAAATCATGAAAAAAAGTCATAGTATAGCATGTCGTCCAAAATCATGAAAAAAAGTCATAGTATAGCATGTCGTCCAAAATCATGAAAAAACGTCATAGTATAGCATGTCGTCCAAAATCATGAAAAAAAAAGTCATAGTATAGCATGTCGTCCAAAATCATGAAAAAAAAGTCATAGTATAGCATGTCGTCCAAAATCATGAAAAAACGTCATAGTATAGCATGTCGTCCAAAAAATCATGAAAAAAAAGTCATAGTATAGCATGTCGTCCAAAATCATGAAAAAACGTCATAGTATAGCATGTCGTCCAAAATCATGAAAAAAAAAGTCATAGTATAGCATGTCGTCCAAAATCATGAAAAAAAGTCATAGTATAGCATGTCGTCCAAAAATCATCATGAAAAAAAGTCATAGTATAGCATGTCGTCCAAAATCATGAAAAAAAACGTCATAGTATAGCATGTCGGTCCAAAAATCATGAAAAAAACGTCATAGTATAGCATGTCGTCCAAAATCATGAAAAAATGTCGTCATAGTATAGCATGTCGTCCAAAATCATGAAAAAACGTCATAGTATAGCATGTCGTCCAAAATCATGAAAAAAAACGTCATAGTATAGCATGTCGTCCAAATCATGAAAAAAAAGTCATAGTATAGCATGTCGTCCAAAATCATGAAAAAAGTCATAGTATAGCATGTCGTCCAAAATCATGAAAAAAAGTCATAGTATAGCATGTCGTCCAAATCATGAAAAACGTCATAGTATAGCATGTCGTCCAAAATCATGAAAAAAACGTCATAGTATAGCATGTCGTCCAAAATCATGAAAAAAACGTCATAGTATAGCATGTCGTCCAAAATCATGAAAAAAAGTCATAGTATAGCATGTCGTCCAAAATCATGAAAAAAAGTCATAGTATAGCATGTCGTCCAAAATCATGAAAAAAACGTCATAGTATAGCATGTCGTCCAAAATCATGAAAAAACGTCATAGTATAGCATGTCGTCCAAAATCATGAAAAAAAGTCATAGTATAGCATGTCGTCCAAAATCATGAAAAAAAGTCATAGTATAGCATGTCGTCCAAAATCATGAAAAAAACGTCATAGTATAGCATGTCGTCCAAAATCATGAAAAAGCCATAGTATAGCATGTCGTCCAAAATCATGAAAAAAGCCATAGTATAGCATGTCGTCCAAAATCATGAAAAAAGTCATAGTATAGCATGTCGTCCAAAATCATGAAAAAAACGTCATAGTATAGCATGTCGTCCAAAATCATGAAAAAAGTCATAGTATATAGCATGTCGTCCAAAATCATGAAAAAAAGTCATAGTATAGCATGTCGTCCAAAATCATGAAAAAAGTCATAGTATAGCATGTCGTCCAAAATCATGAAAAAAACGTCATAGTATAGCATGTCGTCCAAAATCATGAAAAAAACGTCATAGTATAGCATGTCGTCCAAAATCATGAAAAAAACGTCATAGTATAGCATGTCGTCCAAAATCATGAAAAAAAAGTCATAGTATAGCATGTCGTCCAAAATCATGAAAAAACGTCATAGTATAGCATGTCGTCCAAAATCATGAAAAAAAGTCATAGTATAGCATGTCGTCCAAAATCATGAAAAAAAGGTCATAGTATAGCATGTCGTCCAAAATCATGAAAAAAAGTCATAGTATAGCATGTCGTCCAAAACATGAAAAAAGTCATAGTATAGCATGTCGTCCAAAATCATGAAAAAAAAGTCATAGTATAGCATGTCGTCCAAAATCATGAAAAAAGTCATAGTATAGCATGTCGTCCAAAATCATGAAAAAAAGTCTCATAGTATAGCATGTCGTCCAAATCATGAAAAAAAATTCATAGTATAGCATGTCGTCCAAAATCATGAAAAAAAAGTCATAGTATAAGCATGTCGTCCAAAATCATGAAAAAACGTCATAGTATAGCATGTCGTCAAAATCTTGATGAAAAAACGTCATAGTATAGCATGTCGTCCAAAATCATGAAAAAAACGTCATTAGTATAGCATGTCGTCCAAAATCATGAAAAAAAACGTCATAGTATAGCATGTCGTCCAAAAATCATGAAAAAAGTCATAGTATAGCATGTCGTCCAAAATCATGAAAAAAACGTCATAGTATAGCATGTCGTCCAAAATCTGAAAAAACGTCATAGTATAGCATGTCGTCCAAAATCATGAAAAAAAAGTCATAGTATAGCATGTCGTCCAAAATCATGAAAAAAATCATAGTATAGCATGTCGTCCAAAATCATGAAAAAACGTCATAGTATAGCATGTCGTCCAAAATCATGAAAAAAGCCATAGTATAGCATGTCGTCCAAAATCATGAAAAAACGTCATAGTATAGCATGTCGTCCAAAATCATGAAAAAAGCCATAGTATAGCATGTCGTCCAAAATCATGAAAAAAAAACGTCATAGTATAGCATGTCGTCCAAAATCATGAAAAAAAGTCATAGTATAGCATGTCGTCAAAATCATGAAAAAACGTCATAGTATAGCATGTCGTCCAAAATCATGAAAAAAGTCATAGTATAGCATGTCGTCCAAAATCATGAAAAAAGTCATAGTATAGCATGTCGTCCAAAATCATGAAAAAAAAGTCATAGTATAGCATGTCGTCCAAAATCATGAAAAAAAGTCATAGTATAGCATGTCGTCCAAAATCATGAAAAAAAAGTCATAGTATAGCATGTCGTCCAAAATCATGAAAAAAACGTCATAGTATAGCATGTCGTCCAAAATCATGAAAAAAAGTCATAGTATAGCATGTCGTCCAAAATCATGAAAAAAAGTCATAGTATAGCATGTCGTCCAAAATCATGAAAAAAGTCATAGTATAGCATGTCGTCCAAAATCATGAAAAAACGTCATAGTATAGCATGTCGTCCGAAATCATGAAAAAAAACGTCATAGTATAGCATGTCGTCCAAAATCATGAAAAAAAACGTCATAGTATAGCATGTCGTCCAAAATCATGAAAAAAACGTCATAGTATAGCATGTCGTCCAAAATCATGAAAAAAAGTCATAGTATAGCATGTCGTCCAAAATCATGAAAAAAAAGTCATAGTATAGCATGTCGTCCAAAATCATGAAAAAAAACTCATAGTATAGCATGTCGTCCAAAATCATGAAAAAAGTCATTATATAGCATGTCGTCCAAAATCATGAAAAAAAAGTCATAGTATAGCATGTCGTCCAAAATCATGAAAAAAACGTCATAGTATAGCATGTCGTCCAAAATCATGAAAAAAAGTCATAGTATAGCATGTCGTCCAAAATCATGAAAAAAAGTCATAGTATAGCATGTCGTCCAAAATCATGAAAAAACGTCATAGTATAGCATGTCGTCCAAAATCATGAAAAAAGTCATAGTATAGCATGTCGTCCAAAATCATGAAAAAAAGTCATAGTATAGCATGTCGTCCAAATCATGAAAAAAAGTCATAGTATAGCATGTCGTCCAAAATCATGAAAAAACGTCATAGTATAGCATGTCGTCCAAATCATGAAAAAAAACGTCATAGTATAGCATGTCGTCCAAAATCATGAAAAAATGTCATAGTATAGCATGTCGTCCAAAATCATGAAAAAAGTCATAGTATAGCATGTCGTCCAAAATCATGAAAAAACGTCATAGTATAGCATGTCGTCCAAAATCATGAAAAAAGCCATAGTATAGCATGTCGTCCAAAATCATGAAAAAAAACGTCATAGTATAGCATGTCGTCCAAAATCATGAAAAAAGTCATAGTATAGCATGTCGTCCAAATCATGAAAAAAAGTCATAGTATAGCATGTCGTCCAAATCATGAAAAAAAAGTCATAGTATAGCATGTCGTCCAAATCATGAAAAAAGTCATAGTATAGCATGTCGTCCAAAATCATGAAAAAAAAACGTCATAGTATAGCATGTCGTCCAAAATCATGAAAAAAACGTCATAGTATAGCATGTCGTCCAAAATCATGAAAAAAGTCATAGTATAGCATGTCGTCCAAAATCATGAAAAAAGTCATAGTATAGCATGTCGTCCGAAATCATGAAAAAAAGTCATAGTATAGCATGTCGTTCAAAATCCTGAAAAAAACGTCATAGTTATAGCATGTCGTCCAAAATCATGAAAAAAAGTCATAGTATAGCATGTCGTCCAAAATCATGAAAAAACGTCATAGTATAGCATGTCGTCCAAAATCATGAAAAAAGTCATAGTATAGCATGTCGTCCAAAATCATGAAAAAACGTCATAGTATAGCATGTCGTCCAAAATCATGAAAAAAGTCATAGTATAGCATGTCGTCAAAAATCATGAAAAAAACGTCATAGTATAGCATGTCGTCCAAATCATGAAAAAAAGTCATAGTATAGCATGTCGTCCAAAATCATGAAAAAACGTCATAGTATAGCATGTCGTCCAAAAATCATGAAAAAAACGTCATAGTATAGCATGTCGTCCAAAATCATGAAAAAACGTCATAGTATAGCATGTCGTCCAAAATCATGAAAAAAAGTCATAGTATAGCATGTCGTCCAAAATCATGAAAAAAACGTCATAGTATAGCATGTCGTCCAAAATCATGAAAAAAGCCATAGTATAGCATGTCGTCCAAAAATCATGAAAAAAAGTCATAGTATAGCATGTCGTCCAAAATCATGAAAAAAACGTCATAGTATAGCATGTCGTCCAAAATCATGAAAAAAACGTCATAGTAGCATGTCGTCCAAAATCATGAAAAAACGTCATAGTATAGCATGTCGTCCAAAATCATGAAAAAAACGTCATAGTATAGCATGTCGTCCAAAATCATGAAAAAACGTCATAGTATAGCATGTCGTCCGAAATCATGAAAAAAGTCATAGTATAGCATGTCGTCCAAAATCATGAAAAAACGTCATAGTATAGCATGTCGTCCAAAATCATGAAAAAACGTCATAGTATAGCATGTCGTCCAAAATCATGAAAAAAACGTCATAGTATAGCATGTCGTCCAAAATCATGAAAAAAAACGTCATAGTATAGCATGTCGTCCAAAATCATGAAAAAACGTCATAGTATAGCATGTCGTCAAAAATCATGATAAAAAACGTCATAGTATAGCATGTCGTCCAAAATTCATGAAAAAAAGTCATAGTATAGCATGTCGTCCAAAATCATGAAAAAAAAGTCATAGTATAGCATGTCGTCCAAAATCATGAAAAAAGTCATAGTATAGCATGTCGTCCAAAATCATGAAAAAAAAGTCATAGTATAGCATGTCGTCCAAAAATCATGAAAAAAAGTCATAGTATAGCATGTCGTCCAAAATCATGAAAAAAACGTCATAGTATAGCATGTCGTCCAAAATCATGAAAAAAAGTCATAGTATAGCATGTCGTCCAAAATCATGAAAAAAACGTCATAGTATAGCATGTCGTCCAAAATGATGAAAAAAAACGTCATAGTATAGCATGTCGTCCAAAATCATGAAAAAAAGTCATAGTATAGCATGTCGTCCAAAATCATGAAAAAAAACGTCATAGTATAGCATGTCGTCCAAAATCATGAAAAAAACGTCATAGTATAGCATGTCGTCCAAAATCAAAAAAACGTCATAGTATAGCATGTCGTCCAAAATCATGAAAAAAAGTCATAGTATAGCATGTCGTCCAAAAATCGAAAAAAAACGTCATAGTATAGCATGTCGTCCAAAATCATGAAAAAAAACGTCATAGTATAGCATGTCGTCCAAAAATCATGAAAAAAAGTCATAGTATAGCATGTCGTCCAAAATCATGAAAAAAAGTCATAGTATAGCATGTCGTCCAAAATCATGAAAAAACGTCATAGTATAGCATGTCGTCCAAAATCATGAAAAAACGTCATAGTATAGCATGTCGTCCAAAATCATGAAAAAAAGTCATAGTATAGCATGTCGTCCAAAATCATGAAAAAAAAAGTCATAGTATAGCATGTCGTCCAAAATCATGAAAAAACGTCATAGTATAGCATGTCGTCCAAAATCATGAAAAAAAGTCATAGTATAGCATGTCGTCCAAAATCATGAAAAACCGTCATAGTATAGCATGTCGTCCAAAATCATGAAAAAACGTCATAGTATAGCATGTCGTCCAAAATCATGAAAAAAGTCATAGTATAGCATGTCGTCCAAAATCATGAAAAAAACGTCATAGTATAGCATGTCGTCCAAAATCATGTAAAAAAAGTCATAGTATAGTATGTCGTCCAAAAATCATGAAATAAACGTCATAGTATAGCATGTCGTCCAAAATCATGAAAAAAATGTCATAGTATAGCATGTCGTCCAAAATCATGAAAAAAAGTCATAGTATAGCATGTCGTCCAAAATCATGAAAAAACGTCATAGTATAGCATGTCGTCCAAAATCATGAAAAAAGTCATAGTATAGCATGTCGTCCAAAATCATGAAAAAAACGTCATAGTATAGCATGTCGTCCAAAATCATGAAAAAAACGTCATAGTATAGCATGTCGTCCAAAATCATGAAAAAACGTCATAGTATAGCATGTCGTCCAAAATCATGAAAAAAACGTCATAGTATAGCATGTCGTCCAAAATCATGAAAAAACGTCATAGTATAGCATGTCGTCCAAAATCATGAAAAAAACGTCATAGTATAGCATGTCGTCCAAAATCATGAAAAAAGTCATAGTATAGCATGTCGTCCAAAATCATGAAAAAACGTCATAGTATAGCATGTCGTGCAAAAATCATGAAAAAAAGTCATAGTATAGCATGTCGTCCAAAATCATGAAAAAACGTCATAGTATAGCATGTCGTCCAAAATCATGAAAAAACGTCATAGTATAGCATGTCGTCCAAAATCATGAAAAAAACGTCATAGTATAGCATGTCGTCCAAAATCATGAAAAAACGTCATAGTATAGCATGTCGTCCAAAATCATGAAAAAAAGTCATAGTATAGCATGTCGCCAAAAATCATGAAAAAAAACGTCATAGTATAGCATGTCGTCCAAAATCATGAAAAAACGTCATAGTATAGCATGTCGTCCAAAATCATGAAAAAACGTCATAGTATAGCATGTCGTCCAAAATCATGAAAAAAAGTCATAGTATAGCATGTCGTCCAAAATCATGAAAAAACGTCATAGTATAGCATGTCGTCCAAAATCATGAAAAAAAGTCATAGTATAGCATGTCGTCCAAAATCATGAAAAAAAACGTCATAGTATAGCATGTCGTCCAAAATCATGAAAAAAACGTCATAGTATAGCATGTCGTCCAAAATCATGAAAAAAAAACGTCATAGTATAGCATGTCGTCCAAAATCATGAAAAAAAGTCATAGTATAGCATGTCGTCCAAAATCATGAAAAAAACGTCATAGTATAGCATGTCGTCCAAAATCATGAAAAAAAACGTTCATAGTATAGCATGTCGTCCAAAATCATGAAAAAAAACGTCATAGTATAGCATGTCATCCAAAATCATGAAAAAAACGTCATAGTATAGCATGTCGTCCAAAATCATGAAAAAAACGTCATAGTATAGCATGTCGTCCAAAATCATGAAAAAAAGTCATAGTATAGCATGTCGTCCAAAATCATGAAAAAAAGTCATAGTATAGCATGTCGTCCAAAAATCATGAAAAAAAGTCATAGTATAGCATGTCGTCCAAAATCATGAAAAAAAAGTCATAGTATAGCATGTCGTCCAAAATCATGAAAAAACGTCATAGTATAGCATGTCGTCCAAAATCATGAAAAAAACGTCATAGTATAGCATGTCGTCCAAAATGATGAAAAAAACGTCATAGTATAGCATGTCGTCCAAAATCATGAAAAAAAACGTCATAGTATAGCATGTCGTCCAAAATCATGAAAAAAAGTCATAGTATAGCATGTCGTCCAAAATCATGAAAAAAAGTCATAGTATAGCATGTCGTCCAAAATCATGAAAAAACGTCATAGTATAGCATGTCGTCCAAAATCATGAAAAAAACGTCATAGTATAGCATGTCGTCCAAAATCATGAAAAAACGTCATAGTATAGCATGTCGTCCAAAATCATGAAAAAAAGTCATAGTATAGCATGTCGTCCAAAATCATGAAAAAAGTCATAGTATAGCATGTCGTCCAAAATCATGAAAAAAAGTCATAGTATAGCATGTCGTCCAAAATCATGAAAAAAAAGTCATAGTATAGCATGTCGTCCAAAATCATGAAAAAAAGTCATAGTATAGCATGTCGTCCAAAATCATGAAAAAAAGTCATAGTATAGCATGTCGTCCAAAATCATGAAAAAAACGTCATAGTATAGCATGTCGTCCAAAATCATGAAAAAAACGTCATAGTATAGCATGTCGTCCAAAATCATGAAAAAAACGTCATAGTATAGCATGTCGTCCAAAATCATGAAAAAAACGTCATAGTATAGCATGTCGTCCAAAATCATGAAAAAACGTCATAGTATAGCATGTTGTCCAAAATCATGAAAAAAAGTCATAGTATAGCATGTCGTCCAAAATCGTGAAAAAAACGTCATAGTATAGCATGTCGTCCAAAATCATGAAAAAAAGTCATAGTATAGCATGTCGTCCAAAATCATGAAAAAACGTCATAGTATAGCATGTCGTCCAAAATCGTGAAAAAAGTCATAGTATAGCATGTCGTCCAAAATCATGAAAAAAAAAAACGTCATAGTATAGCATGTCGTCCAAAATCAATGAAAAAAGTCATAGTATAGCATGTCGTCCAAAATCATGAAAAAAACGTCATAGTATAGCATGTCGTCCAAAATCATGAAAAAAAACGTCATAGTATAGCATGTCGTCCAAAATCAAAAAAACGTCATAGTATAGCATGTCGTCCAAAATCATGAAAAAAAGTCATAGTATAGCATGTCGTCCAAAATCATGAAAAAAAGTCATAGTATAGCATGTCGTCCAAAATCATGAAAAAAAGTCATAGTATAGCATGTCGTCCAAAATCATGAAAAAAAACGTCATAGTATAGCATGTCGTCCAAAATCATGAAAAAAAAAAGTCATAGTATAGCATGTCGTCCAAAAATCATGAAAAAAAGTCAAGTATAGCATGTCGTCCAAAATCATGAAAAAAAGTCATAGTATAGCATGTCGTCCAAAATCATGAAAAAAAACGTCATAGTATAGCATGTCGTCCAAAAATCATGAAAAAAAAGTCATAGCAATAGCATGTCGTCCAAAATCATGAAAAAAAGTCATAGTATAGCATGTCGTCCAAAATCATGAAAAAAAAAAGTCATAGTATAGCATGTCGTCCAAAATCATGAAAAAAACGTCATAGTATAGCATGTCGTCCAAAATCATGAAAAAAACGTCATAGTATAGCATGTCGTCCAAAATCATGAAAAAACGTCATAGTATAGCATGTCGTCCAAAATCATGAAAAAAACGTCATAGTATAGCATGTCGTCCAAAATCATGAAAAAAAAACGTCATAGTATAGTATGTCGTCCAAAATCATGAAAAAAACGTCATAGTATAGCATGTCGTCCAAAATCATGAAAAAAACGTCATAGTATAGCATGTCGTCCAAAATCATGAAAAAAACGTCATAGTATAGCATGTCGTCCAAAATCATGAAAAAAAGTCATAGTATGGCATGTCGTCCAAAATCATGAAAAAAAAGTCATAGTATAGCATGTCGTCCAAAATCATGAAAAAAAGTCAAAGTATAGCATGTCGTCCAAAATCATGAAAAAAAGTCATAGTATAGCATGTCGTCCAAAATCATGAAAAAACGTCATAGCATAGTATGTCGTCCAAAATCATGAAAAAAAGTCATAGTATAGCATGTCGTCCAAAATCATGAAAAAAAACGTCATAGTATAGCATGTCGTCCAAAATCATGAAAAAAATCGTCATAGTATAGCATGTCGTCCAAAATCATGAAAAAAACGTCATAGTATAGCATGTCGTCCAAAATCATGAAAAAAAGTCATAGTATAGCATGTCGTCCAAAATCATGAAAAAAACGTCATAGTATAGCATGTCGTCCAAAATCATGAAAAAACGTCATAGTATAGCATGTCGTCCAAAATCATGAAAAAAAGTCATAGTATAGCATGTCGTCCAAATCATGAAAAAAACGTCATAGTATAGCATGTCGTCCAAAATCATGAAAAAAACGTCATAGTATAGCATGTCGTCCAAAATCATGAAAAAACGTCATAGTATAGCATGTCGTCCAAAATCATGAAAAAAAGTCATAGTATAGCATGTCGTCCGAAATCATGAAAAAAAAAGTCATAGTATAGCATGTCGTCCAAAATCATGAAAAAAAGTCATAGTATAGCATGTCGTCCAAAATCATGAAAAAAACGTCATAGTATAGCATGTCGTCCAAAATCAAAAAAAACGTCATAGTATAGCATGTCGTCCAAAATCATGAAAAAACGTCATAGTATAGCATGTCGTCCAAAATCATGAAAAAAAGTCATAGTATAGCATGTCGTCCAAAATCATGAAAAAAACGTCATAGTAATAGCATGTCGTCCAAAATCATGAAAAAACGTCATAGTATAGCATGTCGTCTAAAATCATGAAAAAATGTCATAGTATAGCATGTCGTCCAAAAAAATGAAAAACATCATAGTATAGCATGTCGTCCAAAACCATGAAAAAAAACGTCATAGTATAACATGTCGTCCAAAATCATGAAAAAACGTCATAGTATAGCATGTCGTCCAAAATCATGAAAAAAACGTCATAGTATAGCATGTCGTCCAAAATCATGAAAAAAAGTCATAGTATAGCATGTCGTCCAAAATCATGAAAAAAAGTCATAGTATAGCATGTCGTCCGAAATCATGAAAAAAAGTCATAGTATAGCATGTCGTCCAAAATCATGAAAAAAAGTCATAGTATAGCATGTCGTCCAAAATCATGAAAAAAACGTCATAGTATAGCATGTCGTCCAAAATCTGAAAAAAACGTCATAGTATAGCATGTCGTCCAAAATCATGAAAAAACAGTCATAGTATAGCATGTCGTCCAAAATCATGAAAAAAAACGTCATAGTATAGCATGTCGTCCAAAATCATGAAAAAAAGTCATAGTATAGCATGTCGTCCAAAATCACGAAAAAAAAGTCATAGTATAGCATGTCGTCCAAAATCATGAAAAAAAGTCATAGTATAGCATGTCGTCCAAAATCACGAAAAAAACGTCATAGTATAGCATGTCGTCCAAAATCATGAAAAAAACGTCATAGTATAGCATGTCGTCCAAAACCATGAAAAAACGTCATAGTATAGCATGTCGTCCAAAACCATGAAAAAAACGTCATAGTATAGCATGTCGTCCAAAATCATGAAAAAAACGTCATAGTATAGCATGTGTCCAAAATCATGAAAAAAAACGTCATAGTATAGCATGTCGTCCAAAATCAAAAAAAAGTCATAGTATAGCATGTCGTCCAAAATCATGAAAAAAAGTCATAGTATAGCATGTCGTCCAAAATCATGAAAAAAAACGTCATAGTATAGCATGTCGTCCAAAATCATGAAAAAACAGTCATAGCAGTATAGCATGTCGTCCAAAATCATGAAAAAAACGTCATAGTATAGCATGTCGTCCAAAATCATGAAAAAAAGTCATAGTATAGCATGTCGTCCAAAATCATGAAAAAAAGTCATAGTATAGCATGTCGTCCAAAATCATGAAAAAAAAGTCATAGTATAGCATGTCGTCCAAAATCATGAAAAAACGTCATAGTATAGCATGTCGTCCAAAATCATGAAAAAAACGTCATAGTATAGCATGTCGTCCAAAATCATGAAAAAAAGTCATAGTATAGCATGTCGTCCAAAATCATGAAAAAAAGTCATAGCATATGTCGTCCAAAATCATGAAAAAAAAGTCATAGTATAGCATGTCGTCCAAAATCATGAAAAAAAACGTCATAGTATAGCATGTCGTCCAAAATCATGAAAAAAGTCATAGTATAGTAAGTCGTCTAAAGTTATGAAAAAAAGTCATAGTATAGTATGTCGTCCAAAATCATGAAAAAAACGTCATAGTATAGCATGTCGTCCAAAATCATGAAAAAACGTCATAGTATAGCATGTCGTCCAAAATCATGAAAAAAACGTCATAGTATAGCATGTCGTCCAAAATCATGAAAAAAAGTCATAGTATAGCATGTCGTCCAAAATCAAAAAAAACGTCATAGTATAGCATGTCGTCCAAAATCATGAAAAAAACGTCATAGTATAGCATGTCGTCCAAAATCATGAAAAAAAACGTCATAGTATAGCATGTCGTCCAAAATCATGAAAAAAACACGTCAGTATAGCATGTCGTCCAAAATCATGAAAAAACGTCATAGTATAGCATGTCGTCCAAAATCATGAAAAAAAAAACGTCATAGTATAGCATGTCGTCCAAAATCATGAAAAAAGTCATATATAGCATGTGTCATCCAAAATCATGAAAAAAACGTCAATAGTATAGCATGTCGTCCAAAATCATGAAAAAAAGTCATAGTATAGCATGTCGTCCAAAATCATGAAAAAACGTCATAGTATAGCATGTCGTCCAAAATCATGAAAAAAAGTCAAATAGTATAGCATGTCGTCCAAAATCATGAAAAAAAATGTCATAGTATAGCATGTCGTCCAAAATCATGAAAAAAAACGTCATAGTATAGCATGTCGTCCAAAATCATGAAAAAAGTCATAGTATAGCATGTCGTCCAAAATCATGAAAAAAAGTCATAGTATAGCATGTCGTCCAAAATCATGAAAAAAAGTCATAGTATAGCATGTCGTCCAAAATCATGAAAAAAACGTCATAGTATAGCATGTCGTTCCAAAATCATGAAAAAAAGTCATAGCTATAGCATGTCGTCCAAAATCATGAAAAAAACGTCATAGTATAGCATGTCGTCCAAAATCATGAAAAAAACGTCATAGTATAGCATGTCGTCCAAAATCATGAAAAAAACGTCATAGTATAGCATGTCGTTCCAAAATCATGAAAAAAAGTCATAGCATATAGCATGTCGTCCAAAATCATGAAAAAAAACGTCATAGTATAGCATGTCGTCCAAAACCATGAAAAAAAGTCATAGTATAGCATGTCGTCCAAAATCATGAAAAAAACGTCATAGTATAGCATGTCGTCCAAAAATCATGAAAAAAACGTCATAGTATAGCATGTCGTCCAAAATCATGAAAAAAAGTCATAGTATAGCATGTCGTCCAAAATCATGAAAAAAACGTCATAGTATAGCATGTCGTCCAAAATCATGAAAAAAAGTCATAGTATAGCATGTCGTCCAAAATCATGAAAAAAAGTCATAGTATAGCATGTCGTCCAAAACCATGAAAAAAAGTCAATAGTATAGCATGTCGTCCAAAATCATGAAAAAAACGTCATAGTATAGCATGTCGTCCAAAATCATGAAAAAAACGTCATAGTATAGCATGTCGTCCAAAATCATGAAAAAAAAGTCATAGTATAGCATGTCGTCCAAAATCATGAAAAAAAAACGTCATAGTATAGCATGTCGTCCAAAATCATGAAAAAAACGTCATAGTATAGCATGTCGTCCAAAATCATGAAAAAAGTCATAGTATAGCATGTCGTCCAAAATCATGAAAAAAAACGTCATAGTATAGCATGTCGTCCAAAATCATGAAAAAAAGTCATAGTATAGCATGTCGTCCAAAATCATGAAAAAAACGTCATAGTATAGCATGTCGTCCAAAATCATGAAAAAAAAGTCATAGCATATAGCATGTCGTCCAAAATCATGAAAAAAACGTCATAGTATAGCATGTCGTCCAAAATCATGAAAAAAAGTCATAGTATAGCATGTCGTCCAAAATCATGAAAAAAACGTCATAGTATAGCATGTCGTCCAAAATCATGAAAAAAAACGTCATAGTATAGCATGTCGTCCAAAATCATGAAAAAAAACGTCATAGTATAGCATGTCGTCCAAAATCATGAAAAAAACGTCATAGTATAGCATGTCGTCCAAAATCATGAAAAAAAGTCATAGTATAGCATGTCGTCCAAAATCATGAAAAAAACGTCATAGTATAGCATGTCGTCCAAAATCATGAAAAAAAGTCATAGTATAGCATGTCGTCCAAAATCATGAAAAAAACGTCATAGTATAGCATGTCGTCCAAAATCATGAAAAAAAGTCATAGTATAGCATGTCGTCCAAAATCATGAAAAAAAGTCATAGTTATAGCATGTCGTCCAAAATCATGAAAAAAAACGTCATAGTATAGCATGTCGTCCAAAATCATGAAAAAAACGTCATAGTATAGCATGTCGTCCAAAATCATGAAAAAAAGTCATAGTATAGCATGTCGTCCAAAATCATGAAAAAAAGTCAATAGTATAGCATGTCGTCCAAAATCATGAAAAAAACGTCATAGTATAGCATGTCGTCCAAAATCATGAAAAAAACGTCATAGTATAGCATGTCGTCCAAAATCATGAAAAAAGTCATAGTATAGCATGTCGTCCAAAATCATGAAAAAACGTCATAGTATAGCATGTCGTCCAAATCATCGAAAAAAAACGTCATAGTATAGCATGTCGTCCAAAATCATGAAAAAAAGTCATAGTATAGCATGTCGTCCAAAATCATGAAAAAAAGTCATAGTATAGCATGTCGTTCAAAATCATGAAAAAAAGTCATAGTATAGCATGTCGTCCAAAATCATGAAAAAACGTCATAGTATAGCATGTCGTCCAAAATCATGAAAAAAAAACGTCATAGTATAGCATGTCGTCCAAAATCATGAAAAAACAGTCATAGCACAGTGCATGTCGTCCAAAATCATGAAAAAAAACGTCATAGTATAGCATGTCGTCCAAAATCATGAAAAAAAGTCATAGCATAAGCATGTCGTCCAAAATCATGAAAAAACGTCATAGTATAGCATGTCGTCCAAAAATCATGAAAAAACGTCATAGTATAGCATGTCGTCCAAAATCATGAAAAAAAGTCATAGTATAGCATGTCGTCCAAAATCATGAAAAAAAAGTCATAGTATAGCATGTCGTCCAAAATCATGAAAAAAACGTCATAGTATAGCATGTCGTCCAAAATCATGAAAAAAAGTCATAGTATAGCATGTCGTCCAAAATCATGAAAAAAACGTCATAGTATAGCATGTCGTCCAAAATCATGAAAAAAAGTCATAGTATAGCATTGTCCAAAATCATGAAAAAAAACGTCATAGTATAGCAGCATGTCGTCCAAAATCATGAAAAAAACGTCATAGTATAGCATGTCGTCCAAAATCATGAAAAAAACGTCATAGTATAGCATGTCGTCCAAAATCATGAAAAAAAGTCATAGTATAGCATGTCGTCCAAAATCATGAAAAAAAAGTCAATAGTATAGCATGTCGTCCAAAATCATGAAAAAACGTCATAGTGTAGCATGTCGTCCAAAAATCAATGAAAAAACGTCATAGTGTAGGCATGTCGTCCAAAATCATGAAAAAAAACGTCATAGTATAGCATGTCGTCCAAAATCATGAAAAAACGTCATAAGTATAGCATGTCGTCCAAAATCATGAAAAAAAGTCAAAGTATAGCATGTCGTCCAAAATCATGAAAAAAGTCAAAGTGTGGCATGTCGTCCAAAATCATGAAAAAAAGTCATACTATAACATGTCGTCCAAAATCATGAAAAAACGTCATAGTGTAGCATGTCGCCCAAAATCATGAAAAAAAGTCATAGTGTAGCATGTCGTCCAAAATCATGAAAAAACGTCATAGTATAGCATGTCGTCCAAAATCATGAAAAAAACGTCATAGGTATAGCATGTCGTCCAAAATCATGAAAAAACGTCATAGTATAGCATGTCGTCCAAAATCATTACAAAAACGTCATAGTATAGCATGTCGTCCAAAATCATGAAAAAAACGTCATAGTATAGCATGTCGTCCAAAATCATGAAAAAAAGTCATAGTATAGCATGTCGTCCAAAATCATGAAAAAACATCATAGTATAGCATGTCGTCCAAATCATGAAAAAAACGTCATAGTATAGCATGTTCGTCCAAAATCATGAAAAAAAGTCAAAGTATAGCATGTCGTCCAAAATCATGAAAAAAAGTCAAAGTATAGCATGTTGTCCAAAATCATGAAAAAAACGTCATAGTATAGCATGTCGTCCAAAATCATGAAAAAACGTCATAGTATAGCATGTCGTCCAAAATCATGAAAAAACGTCATAGTATAACATGTCGTCCAAAATCATGAAAAAAACGTCATAGTATAGCATGTCGTCCAAAATCATGAAAAAACGTCATAGTATAGCATGTCGTCCAAAATCATGAAAAAAACGTCATAGTATAGCATGTCGTCCAAAATCATGAAAAAAACGTCATAGTATAGCATGTCGTCCAAAATCATGAAAAAACGTCAAAGTATAGCATGTCGTCCAAAATCATGAAAAAAAGTCAAAGTATAGCATGTCGTCCAAAATCATGAAAAAAACGTCATAGTATAGCATGTCGTCCAAAATCATGAAAAAACGTCATAGTATAGCATGTCGTCCAAAATCGTGAAAAAAACGTCATAGTATAACATGTCGTCCAAAATCATGAAAAAACGTCATAGTATAGCATGTCGTCCAAAATCATGAAAAAACGTCATAGTATAGCATGTCGTCCAAAATCATGAAAAAACGTCATAGTATAGCATGTCGTCCAAAATCATGAAAAAAACGTCATAGTATAGCATGTCGTCCAAAATCATGAAAAAACGTCATAGTATAGCATGTCGTCCAAAATCATGAAAAAAACGTCATAGTATAGCATGTCGTCCAAAATCATGAAAAAAAGTCATAGTATAGCATGTCGTCCAAAATCATGAAAAAAAGTCATAGTATAGCATGTCGTCCAAAATCATGAAAAAAACGTCATAGTATAGCATGTCGTCCAAAATCAGTGAAAAAAACGTCATAGTATAGCATGTCGTCCAAAATCATGAAAAAAACGTCATAGTATAGCATGTCGTCCAAAATCATGAAAAAAACGTCATAGTATAGCATGTCGTCCAAAATCATGAAAAAAACGTCATAGTATAGCATGTCGTCCAAAATCATGAAAAAACGTCATAGTATAGCATGTCGTCCAAAATCATGAAAAAAAGTCATAGTATAGCATGTCGTCCAAAATCATGAAAAAAACGTCATAGTATAGCATGTCGTCCAAAATCATGAAAAAACGTCATAGTATAGCATGTCGTCCGAAATCAGTGAAAAAAACGTCATAGTATAGCATGTCGTCCAAGATCATGAAAAAACGTCATAGTATAGCATGTCGTCCGAAATCGTGAAAAAAACGTCATAGTATAGCATGTCGTCCAAAATCGTGAAAAAAACGTCATAGTATAGCATGTCGTCCAAAATCATGAAAAAAACGTCATAGTATAGCATGTCGTCCGAAAATCGTGAAAAAAACGTCATAGTATAGCATGTCGTCCGAAATCGTGAAAAAAACGTCATAGTATAGCATGTCGTCCGAAATCATGAAAAAAAGTCATAGTATAGCATGTCGTCCAAAATCATGAAAAAACGTCATAGTATAGCATGTCGTCCAAAATCGTGAAAAAAACGTCATAGTATAGCATGTCGTCCAAAATCGTGAAAAAAACGTCATAGTATAGCATGTCGTCCAAAATCATGAAAAAACGTCATAGTATAGCATGTCGTCCAAAATCATGAAAAAAAGTCATAGTATAGCATGTCGTCCAAAATCATGAAAAAAAAGTCATAGTATAGCATGTCGTCCAAAATCATGAAAAAACGTCATAGTATAGCATGTCGTCCAAAATCATGAAAAAAAGTCATAGTATAGCATGTCGTCCAAAATCATGAAAAAAACGTCATAGTATAGCATGTCGTCCGAAATCGTGAAAAAAAAGTCATAGTATAGCATGTCGTCCAAAATCGTGAAAAAACGTCATAGTATAGCATGTCGTCCAAAATCATGAAAAAAACGTCATAGTATAGCATGTCGTCCAAAATCGTGAAAAAAAGTCATAGTATAGCATGTCGTCCAAAATCGTGAAAAAACGTCATAGTATAGCATGTCGTCCAAAATCATGAAAAAAAGTCAAAGTATAGCATGTCGTCCAAAATCATGAAAAAAAGTCATAGTATAGCATGTCGTCCAAAATCATGAAAAAACGTCATAGTATAGCATGTCGTCCAAAATCATGAAAAAAAGTCATAGTATAGCATGTCGTCCAAAATCATGAAAAAACGTCATAGTATAGCATGTCGTCCAAAATCATGAAAAAACGTCATAGTATAGCATGTCGTCCAAAATCATGAAAAAAAGTCATAGTATAGCATGTCGTCCAAAATCATGAAAAAAAAGTCATAGTATAGCATGTCGTCCAAAATCATGAAAAAACGTCATAGTATAGCATGTCGTCCGAAATCATGAAAAAAAGTCA
Source organism: Cephalopholis sonnerati (assembly GCA_019142605.1). Taxonomy (NCBI): domain Eukaryota; kingdom Metazoa; phylum Chordata; class Actinopteri; order Perciformes; family Serranidae; genus Cephalopholis; species Cephalopholis sonnerati. Next base: position 37,134,628 of record JAGQAX010000019.1, read on the forward strand.
TAGTATAGCATGTCGTCCGAAATCATGAAAAAAAAGTCATAGCATAGCATGTCGTCCGAAATCATGAAAAAAAGTCATAGTATAGCATGTCGTCCGAAAATCATGAAAAAAAGTCATAGTATAGCATGTCGTCCAAAATCATGAAAAAACATCATAGTATAGCATGTCGTCCAAAATCATGAAAAAAAGTCATAGTATAGCATGTCGTCCAAAATCATGAAAAAACGTCATAGTATAGCATGTCGTCCAAAATCATGAAAAAAACGTCATAGTATAGCATGTCGTCCAAAATCATGAAAAAAAGTCATAGTATAGCATGTCGTCCAAAATCATGAAAAAACGTCATAGTATAGCATGTCGTCCAAAATCATGAAAAAAACGTCATAGTATAGCATGTCGTCCAAAATCATGAAAAAAAGTCATAGTATAGCATGTCGTCCGAAATCATGAAAAAAACGTCATAGTATAGCATGTCGTCCGAAATCATGAAAAAAACGTCATAGTATAGCATGTCGTCCAAAATCATGAAAAAAAGTCAAAGTATAGCATGTCGTCCAAAATCATGAAAAAAACGTCATAGTATAGCATGTCGTCCAAAATCATGAAAAAACGTCATAGTATAGCATGTCGTCCAAAATCATGAAAAAAACGTCATAGTATAGCATGTCGTCCAAAATCATGAAAAAACGTCATAGTATAGCATGTCGTCCAAAATCATGAAAAAAACGTCATAGTATAGCATGTCGTCCAAAATCATGAAAAAAACGTCATAGTATAGCATGTCGTCCAAAATCATGAAAAAACGTCATAGTATAGCATGTCGTCCAAAATCATGAAAAAAACGTCATAGTATAGCATGTCGTCCAAAATCGTGAAAAAAACGTCATAGTATAGCATGTCGTCCAAAATCATGAAAAAAAGTCATAGTATAGCATGTCGTCCAAAATCATGAAAAAAAGTCAAAGTATAGCATGTCGTCCAAAATCATGAAAAAAAGTCATAGTATAGCATGTCGTCCAAAATCATGAAAAAAACGTCATAGTATAGCATGTCGTCCAAAATCATGAAAAAAACGTCATAGTATAGCATGTCGTCCAAAATCATGAAAAAAACGTCATAGTATAGCATGTCGTCCAAAATCATGAAAAAAACGTCATAGTATAGCATGTCGTCCAAAATCGTGAAAAAAACGTCATAGTATAGCATGTCGTCCAAAATCATGAAAAAACGTCATAGTATAGCATGTCGTCCGAAATCGTGAAAAAAACGTCATAGTATAGCATGTCGTCCAAAATCATGAAAAAAACGTCATAGTATAGCATGTCGTCCAAAATCATGAAAAAACGTCATAGTATAGCATGTCGTCCAAAATCATGAAAAAAACGTCATAGTATAGCATGTCGTCCAAAATCATGAAAAAACGTCATAGTATAGCATGTCGTCCAAAATCATGAAAAAAAGTCATAGTATAGCATGTCGTCCAAAATCATGAAAAAAAGTCATAGTATAGCATGTCGTCCAAAATCATGAAAAAACGTCATAGTATAGCATGTCGTCCGAAATTGTGAAAAAAAAGTCATAGCATAGCATGTCGTCCAAAATCATGAAAAAAACGTCATAGTATAGCATGTCGTCCGAAATTGTTAAAAAAAAAGTCATAGCATAGCATGTCGTCCAAAATCATGAAAAAAACGTCATAGTATAGCATGTCGTCCAAAATCATGAAAAAACGTCATAGTATAGCATGTCGTCCGAAATCGTGAAAAAAACGTCATAGTATAGCATGTCGTCCGAAATCGTGAAAAAAACGTCATAGTATAGCATGTCGTCCGAAATCATGAAAAAACGTCATAGTATAGCATGTCGTCCAAAATCGTGAAAAAACGTCATAGTATAGCATGTCGTCCAAAATCGTGAAAAAAACGTCATAGTATAGCATGTCGTCCGAAATTGTGAAAAAAAAGTCATGGCATAGCATGTCGTCCAAAACCATGAAAAAACGTCATAGTATAGCATGTCGTCCAAAATCATGAAAAAAAGTCATAGTATAGCATGTCGTCCAAAATCGTGAAAAAAACATCATAGTATAGCATGTCGTCCAAAATCATGAAAAAAAGTCAAAGTATAGCATGTCGTCCAAAATCATGAAAAAAAGTCAAAGTACAGCATGTCGTCCAAAACCATGAAAAAACGTCATAGTGTAGCATGTCGTCCGAAATCGTGAAAAAAACGTCATAGTATAGCATGTCGTCCAAAATCGTGAAAAAACGTCATAGTATAGCATGTCGTCCAAAATCGTGAAAAAAACGTCATAGTATACCATGTCTTCCGAAATCATGAAAAAAACGTCATAGTATAGCATGTCGTCCAAAATCATGAAAAAACATCAAAGTATAGCATGTCGTCCGAAATTGTGAAAAAAAAGTCATAGCATAGCATGTCGTCCAAAACCGTGAAAAAACGTCATAGTATAGCATGTCGTCCAAAATCATGAAAAAAAGTCAAAGTATAGCATGTCGTCCAAAATCATGAAAAAACGTCATAGCATAGCATGTCGTCCAAAATCATGAAAAAACATCATAGTATAGCATGTCGTCCAAAATCATGAAAAAATATCAAAGTATAGCATGTCGTCCGAAATCATGAAAAAAACGTCATGGTATAGCATGTCGTCCGAAATCATGAAAAAATATCAAAGTATAGCATGTCGTCCAAAATCATGAAAAAACGTCATAGTATAGCACGTCGTCCAAAATCATGAAAAAACATCATAGTATACCATGTCGTCCAAAATCGTGAAAAAAACGTCATAGTATAGCATGTCGTCCAAAATCATGAAAAAACGTCATAGTGTAGCATGTCGTCCAAAATCGTGAAAAAAACGTCATAGTATAGCATGTCGTCCAAAATCGTGAAAAAAACGTCATAGTATAGCATGTCGTCCAAGTCATGAAAAAACGTCATAGTATAGCATGTCGTCCAAAATCGCGAAAAAAACGTCATAGCATAGCATGTCGTCCGAAATCATGAAAAAATATCATAGTATAGCATGTCGTCCGAAATCGTGAAAAAAAAGTCATAGCATAGCATGTCGTCCAAAATCATGAAAAAACGTCATAGTATAGCATGTCGTCCAAAATCGTGAAAAAAACGTCATAGCATAGCATGTCGTCCGAAATCATGAAAAAATATCATAGTATAGCATGTCGTCCGAAATCGTGAAAAAAAAGTCATAGCATAGCATGTCGTCCGAAATCATGAAAAAATATCATAGTATAGCATGTCGTCCAAAATCATGAAAAAAAGTCATAGTATAGCATGTCGTCCAAAATCATGAAAAAAAGTCAAAGTATAGCATGTCGTCCAAAATCATGAAAAAAAGTCATAGTATAGCATGTCGTCCAAAATCATGAAAAAACGTCATAGTATAGCATGTCGTCCAAAATCATGAAAAAAAGTCAAAGTATAGCATGTCGTCCAAAATCATGAAAAAAAGTCAAAGTATAGCATGTCGTCCAAAATCATGAAAAAAAGTCATAGTATAGCATGTCGTCCAAAATCATGAAAAAAAGTCAAAGTATGGCATGTCGTCCAAAATCATGAAAAAAAGTCATACTATAACATGTCGTCCAAAATCATGAAAAAACGTCATAGTGTAGCATGTCGTCCAAAATCATGAAAAAACGTCATAGTGTAGCATGTCGTCCAAAATCATGAAAAAAACGTCATAGTATAGCATGTCGTCCAAAATCATGAAAAAAACGTCATAGTATAGCATGTCGTCCAAAATCATGAAAAAAAGTCAAAGTATAGCATGTCGTCCAAAATCATGAAAAAAAGTCAAAGTGTGGCATGTCGTCCAAAATCATGAAAAAAAGTCATACTATAACATGTCGTCCAAAATCATGAAAAAACGTCATAGTATGGCATGTCGTCCAAAATCATGAAAAAACGTCATAGTGTAGCATGTCGCCCAAAATCATGAAAAAATGTCATAGTGTAGCATGTCGTCCAAAATCATGAAAAAAACGTCATAGTATAGCATGTCGTCCAAAATCATGAAAAAAACGTCATAGTATAGCATGTCGTCCAAAATCATGAAAAAAACGTCATAGTATAGCATGTCGTCCAAAATCATTACAAAAACGTCATAATATAGCATGTCGTCCAAAATCATGAAAAAAACGTCATAGTATAGCATGTCGTCCAAAATCATGAAAAAAAAGTCATAGTATAGCATGTCGTCCAAAATCATGAAAAAACATCATAGTATAGCATGTCGTCCAAAATCATGAAAAAAACGTCATAGTATAGCATGTTGTCCAAAATCATGAAAAAAACGTCATAGTATAGCATGTCGTCCAAAATCATGAAAAAAAGTCAAAGTATAGCATGTCGTCCAAAATCATGAAAAAAAGTCAAAGTATAGCATGTTGTCCAAAATCATGAAAAAAACGTCATAGTATAGCATGTCGTCCAAAATCATGAAAACACGTCATAGTATAGCATGTCGTCCAAAATCGTGAAAAAAACGTCATAGTATAACATGTCGTACAAAATCATGAAAAAACGTCATAGTATAGCACGTCGTCCAAAATCGTGAAAAAAACGTCATAGTATAACATGTCGTACAAAATCATGAAAAAACGTCATAGTATAGCACGTCGTACAAAATCATGAAAAAACGTCATAGTATAGCATGTCGTCCAAAATACTGAAAAAACGTCATAGTATAACATGTCGTCCAAAATCATGAAAAAAAAGTCATAGTATAGCATGTCGTCCAAAATCATGAAAAAACGTCATAGTATAGCATGTCGTCCAAAATCATGAAAAAAAGTCATAGTATAGCATGTCGTCCAAAATAATGAAAAAACGTCATAGTATAACATGTCGTCCAAAATCATGAAAAAACGTCATAGTATAGCATGTCGTCCAAAATCATGAAAAAACGTCATAGTATAGCATGTCGTCCGAAATTGTGAAAAAAAAGTCATAGCATAGCATGTCGTCCAAAATCATGAAAAAAACGTCATAGTATAACATGTCGTCCAAAACCATGAAAAAACGTCATAGTATAGCACGTCGTCCAAAATCGTGAAAAAAACGTCATAGTATAACATGTCGTCCAAAACCATGAAAAAACGTCATAGTATAGCATGTCGTCCAAAATCATGAAAAAAAGTCATAGTATAGCATGTCGTCCAAAATCATGAAAAAAAGTCATAGTATAGCATGTCGTCCAAAATCATGAAAAAACGTCATAGTATAGCATGTCGTCCGAAATTGTGAAAAAAAAGTCATACCATAGCATGTCGTCCAAAATCATGAAAAAAACGTCATAATATAGCATGTTGTCCGAAATTGTTAAAAAAAAAGTCATAGCATAGCATGTCGTCCAAAATCATGAAAAAACGTCATAGTATAGCATGTCGTCCGAAATCGTGAAAAAAACGTCATAGTATAGCATGTCGTCCGAAATCGTGAAAAAACGTCATAGTATAGCATGTCGTCCGAAATCATGAAAAAACGTCATAGTATAGCATGTCATCCAAAATCGTGAAAAAACGTCATAGTATAGCATGTCGTCCAAAATCGTGAAAAAAACGTCATAGTATAGCATGTCGTCCGAAATTGTGAAAAAAAAGTCATGGCATAGCATGTCGTCCAAAACCATGAAAAAACGTCATAGTATAGCATGTCGTCCAAAATCATGAAAAAAAGTCATAGTATAGCATGTCGTCCAAAATCGTGAAAAAAACATCATAGTATAGCATGTCGTCCAAAATCATGAAAAAAAGTCAAAGTATAGCATGTCGTCCAAAATCATGAAAAAAAGTCAAAGTACAGCATGTCGTCCAAAACCATGAAAAAACGTCATAGTGTAGCATGTCGTCCAAAATCGTGAAAAAAACGTCATAGTATAGCATGTCGTCCAAAATCGTGAAAAAACGTCATAGTATAGCATGTCGTCCACAATCGTGAAAAAAACGTCATAGTATACCATGTCTTCCGAAATCATGAAAAAAACGTCATAGTATAGCATGTCGTCCAAAATCATGAAAAAACATCAAAGTATAGCATGTCGTCCGAAATTGTGAAAAAAAAGTCATAGCATAGCATGTCGTCCAAAACCGTGAAAAAATGTCATAGTATAGCATGTCGTCCAAAATCATGAAAAAAAGTCAAAGTATAGCATGTCGTCCAAAATCATGAAAAAAAGTCAAAGTATAACATGTCGTCCAAAATCGTGAAAAAACGTCATAGTATAGCATGTCGTCCAAAATCATGAAAAAAAGTCAAAGTATAACATGTCGTCCAAAATCGTGAAAAAACGTCATAGTATAGCATGTCGTCCAAAATCATGAAAAAACGTCATAGTATAGCATGTCGTCCGAAATCATGAAAAAATATCATAGCATAGCATGTCGTCCGAAATCATGAAAAAAAGTCATAGCATAGCATGTCGTCCGAAATCATGAAAAAAAGTCATAGTATAGCATGTCGTCCAAAATCATGAAAAAACATCATAGTATAGCACGTCGTCCAAAATCGTGAAAAAACATCATAGCATAGCATGTCGTCCGAAATCATGAAAAAAAGTCATAGTATAGCATGTCGTCCAAAATCATGAAAAAAACGTCATAGCATAGCATGTCGTCCAAAATCATGAAAAAAAGTCATAGTATAGCATGTCGTCCAAAATCATGAAAAAACATCATAGTATAGCATGTCGTCCGAAATCATGAAAAAAACGTCATGGTATAGCATGTCGTCCAAAATCATGAAAAAATATCAAAGTATAGCATGTCGTCCGAAATCATGAAAAAAACGTCATGGTATAGCATGTCGTCCGAAATCATGAAAAAAAGTCAAAGTATAGCATGTCGTCCAAAATCATGAAAAAAAGTCAAAGTATAGCATGTCGTCCAAAATCATGAAAAAAAGTCATAGTATAGCATGTCGTCCAAAATCATGAAAAAAAGTCAAAGTATGGCATGTCGTCCAAAATCATGAAAAAAAGTCATACTATAACATGTCGTCCAAAATCATGAAAAAACGTCATAGTGTAGCATGTCGTCCAAAATCATGAAAAAACGTCATAGTGTAGCATGTCGTCCAAAATCATGAAAAAAACGTCATAGTATAGCATGTCGTCCAAAATCATGAAAAAAACGTCATAATATAGCATGTCGTCCAAAATCATGAAAAAAAGTCAAAGTATAGCATGTCGTCCAAAATCATGAAAAAAAGTCAAAGTGTGGCATGTCGTCCAAAATCATGAAAAAAAGTCATACTATAACATGTCGTCCAAAATCATGAAAAAACGTCATAGTGTAGCATGTCGCCCAAAATCATGAAAAAATGTCATAGTGTAGCATGTCGTCCAAAATCATGAAAAAAACGTCATAGTATAGCATGTCGTCCAAAATCATGAAAAAAACGTCATAGTATAGCATGTCGTCCAAAATCATGAAAAAAACGTCATAGTATAGCATGTCGTCCAAAATCATTACAAAAACGTCATAGTATAGCATGTCGTCCAAAATCATGAAAAAAACGTCATAGTATAGCATGTCGTCCAAAATCATGAAAAAAAAGTCATAGTATAGCATGTCGTCCAAAATCATGAAAAAACATCATAGTATAGCATGTCGTCCAAAATCATGAAAAAAACGTCATAGTATAGCATGTTGTCCAAAATCATGAAAAAAACGTCATAGTATAGCATGTCGTCCAAAATCATGAAAAAAAGTCAAAGTATAGCATGTCGTCCAAAATCATGAAAAAAAGTCAAAGTATAGCATGTTGTCCAAAATCATGAAAAAAACGTCATAGTATAGCATGTCGTCCAAAATCGTGAAAACACGTCATAGTATAGCATGTCGTCCAAAATCGTGAAAAAAACGTCATAGTATAACATGTCGTACAAAATCATGAAAAAACGTCATAGTATAGCACGTCGTACAAAATCATGAAAAAACGTCATAGTATAGCATGTCGTCCAAAATACTGAAAAAACGTCATAGTATAACATGTCGTCCAAAATCATGAAAAAAAAGTCATAGTATAGCATGTCGTCCAAAATCATGAAAAAACGTCATAGTATAGCATGTCGTCCAAAATCATGAAAAAAAGTCATAGTATAGCATGTCGTCCAAAATAATGAAAAAACGTCATAGTATAACATGTCGTCCAAAATCATGAAAAAATGTCATAGTATAGCATGTCGTCCAAAATCATGAAAAAACGTCATAGTATAGCATGTCGTCCGAAATTGTGAAAAAAAAGTCATAGCATAGCATGTCGTCCAAAATCATGAAAAAAACGTCATAGTATAACATGTCGTCCAAAACCATGAAAAAAACGTCATAGTATAGCACGTCGTCCAAAATCGTGAAAAAAACGTCATAGTATAACATGTCGTCCAAAACCATGAAAAAACGTCATAGTATAGCATGTCGTCCAAAATCATGAAAAAAAGTCATAGTATAGCATGTCGTCCAAAATCATGAAAAAAAGTCATAGTATAGCATGTCGTCCAAAATCATGAAAAAACGTCATAGTATAGCATGTCGTCCGAAATTGTGAAAAAAAAGTCATACCATAGCATGTCGTCCAAAATCATGAAAAAAACGTCATAGTATAGCATGTTGTCCGAAATTGTTAAAAAAAAAGTCATAGCATAGCATGTCGTCCAAAATCATGAAAAAAACGTCATAGTATAGCATGTCGTCCAAAATCATGAAAAAACGTCACAGTATAGCATGTCGTCCGAAATCGTGAAAAAAACGTCATAGTATAGCATGTCGTCCGAAATCGTGAAAAAAACGTCATAGTATAGCATGTCGTCCGAAATCATGAAAAAACGTCATAGTATAGCATGTCATCCAAAATCGTGAAAAAACGTCATAGTATAGCATGTCGTCCAAAATCGTGAAAAAAACGTCATAGTATAGCATGTCGTCCGAAATTGTGAAAAAAAAGTCATGGCATAGCATGTCGTCCAAAACCATGAAAAAACGTCATAGTATAGCATGTCGTCCAAAATCATGAAAAAAAGTCATAGTATAGCATGTCGTCCAAAATCGTGAAAAAAACATCATAGTATAGCATGTCGTCCAAAATCATGAAAAAAAGTCAAAGTATAGCATGTCGTCCAAAATCATGAAAAAAAGTCAAAGTACAGCATGTCGTCCAAAACCATGAAAAAACGTCATAGTGTAGCATGTCGTCCGAAATCGTGAAAAAAACGTCATAGTATAGCATGTCGTCCAAAATCGTGAAAAAACGTCATAGTATAGCATGTCGTCCAAAATCATGAAAAAACATCAAAGTATAGCATGTCGTCCGAAATTGTGAAAAAAAAGTCATAGCATAGCATGTCGTCCAAAACCGTGAAAAAACGTCATAGTATAGCATGTCGTCCAAAATCATGAAAAAAAGTCAAAGTATAGCATGTCGTCCAAAATCATGAAAAAATATCATAGTATAGCATGTCGTCCAAAACCATGAAAAAACGTCATAGTATAGCATGTCGTCCAAAATCATGAAAAAAAGTCAAAGTATAGCATGTCGTCCAAAATCATGAAAAAAAGTCAAAGTATAACATGTCGTCCAAAATCGTGAAAAAACGTCATAGTATAGCATGTCGTCCAAAATCATGAAAAAAAGTCAAAGTATAACATGTCGTCCAAAATCGTGAAAAAACGTCATAGTATAGCATGTCGTCCAAAATCATGAAAAAACGTCATAGTATAGCATGTCGTCCGAAATCATGAAAAAACATCATAGCATAGCATGTCGTCCGAAATCATGAAAAAATATCATAGCATAGCATGTCGTCCGAAATCATGAAAAAAAGTCATAGCATAGCATGTCGTCCGAAATCATGAAAAAAAGTCATAGTATAGCATGTCGTCCAAAATCATGAAAAAACATCATAGTATAGCACGTCGTCCAAAATCGTGAAAAAACATCATAGCATAGCATGTCGTCCGAAATCATGAAAAAAAGTCATAGTATAGCATGTCGTCCAAAATCATGAAAAAAACGTCATAGCATAGCATGTCGTCCAAAATCATGAAAAAAAGTCATAGTATAGCATGTCGTCCAAAATCATGAAAAAACATCATAGTATAGCATGTCGTCCGAAATCATGAAACAAACGTCATGGTATAGCATGTCGTCCAAAATCATGAAAAAATATCAAAGTATAGCATGTCGTCCGAAATCATGAAAAAAACGTCATGGTATAGCATGTCGTCCGAAATCATGAAAAAAAGTCAAAGTATAGCATGTCGTCCAAAATCATGAAAAAAAGTCAAAGTATAGCATGTCGTCCAAAATCATGAAAAAAAGTCATAGTATAGCATGTCGTCCAAAATCATGAAAAAACGTCATAGTGTAGCATGTCGTCCAAAATCATGAAAAAACGTCATAGTATAGCATGTCGTCCAAAATCGTGAAAAAAACGTCATAGTATAGCATGTCGTCCAAAATCATGAAAAAACGTCATAGTATAGCATGTCGTCCAAAATCGTGAAAAAAACCTCATAGTATAGCATGTCGTTCAAAATCATGAAAAAACGTCATAGTGTAGCATGTCGTCCAAAATCATGAAAAAAACGTCATAGTATAGCATGTCGTCCAAAATCGTGAAAAAAACGTCATAGTATAGCATGTCGTCCAAAATCATGAAAAAAAGTCAAAGTATAGCATGTCGTCCAAAATCATGAAAAAAAGTCAAAGTATGGCATGTCGTCCAAAATCATGAAAAAAAGTCATACTATAACATGTCGTCCAAAATCATGAAAAAACGTCATAGTATGGCATGTCGTCCAAAATCATGAAAAAACGTCATAGTGTAGCATGTCGCCCAAAATCATGAAAAAATGTCATAGTGTAGCATGTCGTCCAAAATCATGAAAAAAACGTCATAGTATAGCATGTCGTCCAAAATCGTGAAAAAAACGTCATAGTATAGCATGTCGTCCAAAATCATGAAAAAACGTCATAGTATAGCATGTCGTCCGAAATTGTGAAAAAAAAGTCATAGCATAGCATGTCGTCCAAAATCATGAAAAAAACGTCATAGTATAACATGTCGTCCAAAACCATGAAAAAACGTCATAGTATAGCACGTCGTCCAAAATCGTGAAAAAAACGTCATAGTATAACATGTCGTCCAAAACCATGAAAAAACGTCATAGTATAGCATGTCGTCCAAAATCATGAAAAAAAGTCATAGTATAGCATGTCGTCCAAAATCATGAAAAAAAGTCATAGTATAGCATGTCGTCCAAAATCATGAAAAAACGTCATAGTATAGCATGTCGTCCGAAATTGTGAAAAAAAAGTCATAGCATAGCATGTCGTCCAAAATCATGAAAAAAACGTCATAGTATAGCATGTCGTCCGAAATTGTTAAAAAAAAAGTCATAGCATAGCATGTCGTCCAAAATCATGAAAAAAACGTCATAGTATAGCATGTCGTCCAAAATCATGAAAAAACGTCATAGTATAGCATGTCGTCCGAAATCGTGAAAAAAACGTCATAGTATAGCATGTCGTCCGAAATCGTGAAAAAAACGTCATAGTATAGCATGTCGTCCGAAATCATGAAAAAACGTCATAGTATAGCATGTCGTCCAAAATCGTGAAAAAACGTCATAGTATAGCATGTCGTCCAAAATCGTGAAAAAAACGTCATAGTATAGCATGTCGTCCGAAATTGTGAAAAAAAAGTCATGGCATAGCATGTCGTCCAAAACCATGAAAAAACGTCATAGTATAGCATGTCGTCCAAAATCATGAAAAAAAGTCATAGTATAGCATGTCGTCCAAAATCGTGAAAAAAACATCATAGTATAGCATGTCGTCCAAAATCATGAAAAAAAGTCAAAGTATAGCATGTCGTCCAAAATCATGAAAAAAAGTCAAAGTACAGCATGTCGTCCAAAATCATGAAAAAAAGTCATAGTATAGCATGTCGTCCGAAATCGTGAAAAAAACGTCATAGTATAGCATGTCGTCCAAAATCGTGAAAAAACGTCATAGTATAGCATGTCGTCCAAAATCGTGAAAAAAACGTCATAGTATACCATGTCTTCCGAAATCATGAAAAAAACGTCATAGTATAGCATGTCGTCCAAAATCATGAAAAAACATCAAAGTATAGCATGTCGTCCGAAATTGTGAAAAAAAAGTCATAGCATAGCATGTCGTCCAAAACCGTGAAAAAACGTCATAGTATAGCATGTCGTCCAAAATCATGAAAAAAAGTCAAAGTATAGCATGTCGTCCAAAATCATGAAAAAATATCATAGTATAGCATGTCGTCCAAAACCATGAAAAAACGTCATAGTATAGCATGTCGTCCAAAATCATGAAAAAAAGTCAAAGTATAGCATGTCGTCCAAAATCATGAAAAAAAGTCAAAGTATAACATGTCGTCCAAAATCATGAAAAAACGTCATAGTATAGCATGTCGTCCAAAATCATGAAAAAAAGTCAAAGTATAACATGTCGTCCAAAATCGTGAAAAAACGTCATAGTATAGCATGTCGTCCAAAATCATGAAAAAACGTCATAGTATAGCATGTCGTCCGAAATCATGAAAAAACATCATAGCATAGCATGTCGTCCGAAATCATGAAAAAATATCATAGCATAGCATGTCGTCCGAAATCATGAAAAAATATCATAGCATAGCATGTCGTCCGAAATCATGACAAAAACGTCATAGTATAGCATGTCGTCCAAAATAATGAAAAAAACGTCATAGTGTAGCATGTCGTCCAAAATCATGAAAAAACATCATAGTGTAGCATGTCGTCTGAAATTATGAAAAAACATCATAGTATAGCATGTCGTCCAAAATCATGAAAAAAAGTCATAGTATAGCATGTCGTCCAAAATCATGAAAAAACATCATAGTATAGCATGTCGTCCGAAATCATGAAAAAAACGTCATGGTATAGCATGTCGTCCAAAATCATGAAAAAATGTCATAGTGTAGCATGTCGTCCAAAATCATGAAAAAAACGTCATAGTATAGCATGTCGTCCAAAATCGTGAAAAAAACGTCATAGTATAGCATGTCGTCCAAAATCGTGAAAAAAACCTCATAGTATAGCATGTCGTTCAAAATCATGAAAAAACGTCATAGTGTAGCATGTCGTCCAAAATCATGAAAAAAACGTCATAGTATAGCATGTCGTCCAAAATCGTGAAAAAAACGTCATAGTATAGCATGTCGTCCAAAATCATGAAAAAAAGTCAAAGTATAGCATGTCGTCCAAAATCATGAAAAAAAGTCAAAGTATGGCATGTCGTCCAAAATCATGAAAAAAAGTCATACTATAACATGTCGTCCAAAATCATGAAAAAACGTCATAGTATGGCATGTCGTCCAAAATCATGAAAAAACGTCATAGTGTAGCATGTCGCCCAAAATCATGAAAAAATGTCATAGTGTAGCATGTCGTCCAAAATCATGAAAAAAACGTCATAGTATAGCATGTCGTCCAAAATCGTGAAAAAAACGTCATAGTATAGCATGTCGTCCAAAATCATGAAAAAACGTCATAGTATAGCATGTCGTCCGAAATTGTGAAAAAAAAGTCATAGCATAGCATGTCGTCCAAAATCATGAAAAAAACGTCATAGTATAACATGTCGTCCAAAACCATGAAAAAACGTCATAGTATAGCACGTCGTCCAAAATCGTGAAAAAAACGTCATAGTATAACATGTCGTCCAAAACCATGAAAAAACGTCATAGTATAGCATGTCGTCCAAAATCATGAAAAAAAGTCATAGTATAGCATGTCGTCCAAAATCATGAAAAAAAGTCATAGTATAGCATGTCGTCCAAAATCATGAAAAAACGTCATAGTATAGCATGTCGTCCGAAATTGTGAAAAAAAAGTCATAGCATAGCATGTCGTCCAAAATCATGAAAAAAACGTCATAGTATAGCATGTCGTCCGAAATTGTTAAAAAAAAAGTCATAGCATAGCATGTCGTCCAAAATCATGAAAAAAACGTCATAGTATAGCATGTCGTCCAAAATCATGAAAAAACGTCATAGTATAGCATGTCGTCCGAAATCGTGAAAAAAACGTCATAGTATAGCATGTCGTCCGAAATCATGAAAAAACGTCATAGTATAGCATGTCGTCCAAAATCGTGAAAAAACGTCATAGTATAGCATGTCGTCCAAAATCGTGAAAAAAACGTCATAGTATAGCATGTCGTCCGAAATTGTGAAAAAAAAGTCATGGCATAGCATGTCGTCCAAAACCATGAAAAAACGTCATAGTATAGCATGTCGTCCAAAATCATGAAAAAAAGTCATAGTATAGCATGTCGTCCAAAATCGTGAAAAAAACATCATAGTATAGCATGTCGTCCAAAATCATGAAAAAAAGTCAAAGTATAGCATGTCGTCCAAAATCATGAAAAAAAGTCAAAGTACAGCATGTCGTCCAAAACCATGAAAAAACGTCATAGTGTAGCATGTCGTCCGAAATCGTGAAAAAAACGTCATAGTATAGCATGTCGTCCAAAATCGTGAAAAAACGTCATAGTATAGCATGTCGTCCAAAATCGTGAAAAAAACGTCATAGTATACCATGTCTTCCGAAATCATGAAAAAAACGTCATAGTATAGCATGTCGTCCAAAATCATGAAAAAACATCAAAGTATAGCATGTCGTCCGAAATTGTGAAAAAAAAGTCATAGCATAGCATGTCGTCCAAAACCGTGAAAAAACGTCATAGTATAGCATGTCGTCCAAAATCATGAAAAAAAGTCAAAGTATAGCATGTCGTCCAAAACCATGAAAAAACGTCATAGTATAGCATGTCGTCCAAAATCATGAAAAAAAGTCAAAGTATAGCATGTCGTCCAAAACCATGAAAAAACGTCATAGTATAGCATGTCGTCCAAAATCATGAAAAAAAGTCAAAGTATAGCATGTCGTCCAAAATCATGAAAAAAAGTCAAAGTATAGCATGTCGTCCAAAATCATGAAAAAAAGTCAAAGTATAACATGTCGTCCAAAATCATGAAAAAACGTCATAGTATAGCATGTCGTCCAAAATCATGAAAAAAAGTCAAAGTATAACATGTCGTCCAAAATCGTGAAAAAACGTCATAGTATAGCATGTCGTCCAAAATCATGAAAAAACGTCATAGTATAGCATGTCGTCCGAAATCATGAAAAAACATCATAGCATAGCATGTCGTCCGAAATCATGAAAAAATATCATAGCATAGCATGTCGTCCGAAATCATGAAAAAATATCATAGCATAGCATGTCGTCCGAAATCATGACAAAAACGTCATAGTATAGCATGTCGTCCAAAATAATGAAAAAAACGTCATAGCATAGCATGTCGTCCAAAATCATGAAAAAAAGTCATAGTATAGCATGTCGTCCAAAATCATGAAAAAACATCATAGTATAGCATGTCGTCCGAAATCATGAAAAAAACGTCATGGTATAGCATGTCGTCCAAAATCATGAAAAAATGTCATAGTGTAGCATGTCGTCCAAAATCATGAAAAAAACGTCATAGTATAGCATGTCGTCCAAAATCGTGAAAAAAACGTCATAGTATAGCATGTCGTCCAAAATCATGAAAAAAACGTCATAGTATAGCATGTCGTCCAAAATCATTACAAAAACGTCATAATATAGCATGTCGTCCAAAATCATGAAAAAAACGTCATAGTATAGCATGTCGTCCAAAATCATGAAAAAACATCATAGTATAGCATGTCGTCCAAAATCATGAAAAAAACGTCATAGTATAGCATGTCGTCCAAAATCATGAAAAAACATCATAGTATAGCATGTCGTCCAAAATCATGAAAAAAACGTCATAGTATAGCATGTCGTCCAAAATCATGAAAAAACGTCATAGTATAGCATGTCATCCAAAATCATGAAAAAAACGTCATAGTATAGCATGTCGTCCAAAATCATGAAAAAACATCATAGTATAGCATGTCGTCCAAAATCATGAAAAAAACGTCATAGTATAGCATGTCGTCCAAAATAATGAAAAAACATCATAGTATAGCATGTCGTCCGAAATCATGAAAAAACGTCATAGTATAGCATGTCGTCCAAAATCATGAAAAAAACATCATAGTATAGCATGTCGTCCAAAATAATGAAAAAACATCATAGTATAGTATGTCGTCCAAAATCATTACAAAAACGTCATAGTATAGCATGTCGTCCAAAACCATGAAAAAACGTCATAGTATAGCATGTCGTCCAAAATCATTACAAAAACGTCATAATATAGCATGTCGTCCAAAATCATTACAAAAACGTCATAATATAGCATGTCGTCCAAAATCATGAAAAAAACGTCATAGTATAGCATGTCGTCCAAAATCATGAAAAAACATCATAGTATAGCATGTTGTCCAAAATCATGACAAAAATGTCATAGTATAGCATGTCGTCCAAAATCATGAAAAAAACGTCATAGTATAGCATGTCGTCCAAAATAATGAAAAAACATCATAGTATAGCATGTCGTCCGAAATCATGAAAAAACGTCATAGTATAGCATGTCGTCCAAAATCATGAAAAAAACATCATAGTATAGCATGTCGTCCAAAATAATGAAAAAACATCATAGTATAGTATGTCGTCCAAAATCATGACAAAAACGTCATAGTATAGCATGTCGTCCAAAATAATGAAAAAACGTCATAGTATAGCATGTCGTCCAAAATCATTACAAAAACGTCATAGTATAGCATGTCGTCCAAAACCATGAAAAAACGTCATAGTATAGCATGTCGTCCAAAATCATTACAAAAACGTCATAATATAGCATGTCGTCCAAAATAATGAAAAAACGTCATAGTATAGCATGTCGTCCAAAATCATTACAAAAACGTCATAGTATAGCATGTCGTCCAAAATAATGAAAAAACGTCATAGTATAGCATGTTGTCCAAAATCATGACAAAAACGTCATAGTATAGCATGTCGTCCAAAATCATTACAAAAACGTCATAATATAGCATGTTGTCCAAAATCATGACAAAAACGTCATAGTATAGCATGTCGTCCAAAATCATTACAAAAACGTCATAATATAGCATGTCGTCCAAAATCATTACAAAAACGTCATAATATAGCATGTCGTCCAAAATAATGAAAAAACGTCATAGTATAGCATGTCGTCCAAAATCATTACAAAAATGTCATAGTATAGCATGTCGTCCAAAATAATGAAAAAACGTCATAGTATAGCATGTCGTCCAAAATCATTACAAAAATGTCATAGTATAGCATGTTGTCCAAAATCATGACAAAAACGTCATAGTATAGCATGTCGTCCAAAATCATGAGAAAAACGTCATAGTATAGCATGTCGTCCAAAATAATGAAAAAACGTCATAGTATAGCATGTCGTCCAAAATCATGACAAAAACGTCATAGTATAGCATGTCGTCCAAAATCATGAAAAAAACGTCATAGTATAGCATGTCGTCCAAAATCGTGACAAAAACGTCATAGTATAGCATGTCGTCCAAAATCATGAAAAAACGTCATAGTATAGCACGTCGTCCAAAATCACTATAAAAACGTCATAGTATAGCATGTCGTCCAAAATTTTTAAAAAACGTCATATCATATTGTTGTCAACAAAAACCATAAAACTGATAAATGAACTCTTTACATGTTATGGTGCACAAAGCTGAAAACGTCAACGTGATGTCTGTTGAAGAAAAAGTCATGATCCCACATGTCATGTTGGCAAATGTAATAGTAACATATTCCATTAAAACTCACAGTATAGAATGTGGTAAAATTGTTGAAAAAGTTATTGTACAGCATGTCAAAAAAACTTGCAAAAGTCATAGTGTAGTATGTCAAACAATAAAAGTCATTGTACAATATATTGAAATCAAGTATTGTATGTTGAAACAAACTCATAGGAAAGTATGTTAAAAAAAAAAGCTCTTGAAAACCTTATGTTCAGCATGTCAAAAGACGCCATAGTAGTGTACATGAGAGCAAAAGAATACTTTGCACATCTATTTTCAAACAGGTGGGACAGGGATGAGCAGAAAACAACTTGTAGAAAAACTCCCACACTTATTTGCAAAAACATGATTTTAATGCTACAATGTTTTGGTAACTAGACCTTCATCAGGTAAACAGCGTTGTAACGACGAGAAGCCATCTTGTGTGGAAGTGGCTGTGAGTTTGAAATCAGTCACATCACCCATGTGCAGTGGAGAGGCATAAAAACAACACATCAATTTGTGTGACAGTGTTACAATATTATACACAGAGACAGAGAAATAAAGAAGTAAAAATAAAGAACTGCATATTGACAGTTATTAACATACCCCAAGATGTTTATATTAGATAGGTAAGTGCTTATGAATAAATGCTTATGTCTTTATTGTTAATATACATTTCCAAATCTTGCAGGTAACAGATTTGTTCACTAGAAAGTAAGAAAAGCAACAATACACAAAAAGGAACCCCTTATAATAAATACAACATGGCCTCCAAAATGAAGTCACAGTATAGAATGTCCAAAAAAGTCACAGTGAGGTATGTAGAAAAAAAGAGTATAGCATTCCAAAAAAACTGTTGAAAAAGTCACATTATAGCATGTCAAAAGAAGTCAGAGTAGAGTATGTTGAAAAAAAAGCAAAACTAAATTTCGAAGAAAAGAAAAAAAAAAAGTCAAGTATTATACGTTGAAAAAAAAAACTAAAGTAAAGTATATATTTTTTAAAAGTGTTTAAAAAGTAAAAGTGTGGCATGTGGGAAAAAACATGTCATGTCATGTCGAAAAAAACTCAAAAAAGGTCACGGTATAGCATGTTGAATAAATTGTAAAAAGTAGTGTAGTATGTTAAAAAAAACTCATACAAGAGTATGTAGTACAGAATGTCAAAAAACTTAGTAGAGTATGTCGAAAATGTCATAGTAGAGTATGTCAAGAAAAGAAGTCATAGTATAGTTTGTTGAAAAAAGTAATAGAGTATGCTGGGGAAAAAAAGGCACTACAAAGCATGTCCAAAAAACTGTTAAAAATTCACAGTAGATTATCTAAAAAAAGTCACACCAAAGTATAGTGTGTGGGAAATACTGAAAAAAGTCATAGTATAGCATGTCCAAAAAACTGTGGAAAAAATAATAATAAATAAATACAAAAATAATAGTGTAGCATGTCAAAAAAGTCATGAGTATGTTGAAAAAAGTCACAGTACAGCATGTCACAAAACTGTTTAAAAAGTCATTGTACAGTATGTTGAAGAAGTCATAGTAGCCTATGTAAAAAAAAAATACTCATACTATGGCATGTAATATACTAAAATACTAAGTAAAACGGCCGTTATCAAATGAAATGGATCTTTATCTTTCATTTATATCCTCGTATAATCTTCATTCAGTCCTGGGGGATCAACAGTGTAAAGTCGGTGGATCCATTAACTCTCTGCTGCCCACCACTGAACCGTGGTCCAGCTCTTGTTGGGCTCCAGCTGGCCGGCCAAGGGAACAACAGAGGGGACCGTCCACGTCTCCGGAGGCTTGTAGATTTTGGTAGAAGAGGTGAGGAAATATCCTGACACTGCTCTGACACACTCTGAGGATGATTTCTACGACCCACATGCAGACAACTGAGCAGACAGAAACAGTTCAGGGGAAAAAAATAATTAATTAACTGACTAATTAATCAACAAAATGGAGCTTACTGAATCATAGGACAGGCGAGGGTCCAAACCTGGAAGGAGTCCGAAGGGGCAAACTTATTCAAAGAGATCCGGCAAAGAATCATCAGTCCTTAGATCAGGCATGAGCTCAGGTAGGCAGGCAGGGTCACATTTCAGGATCCAGTTTAGGTTCAGATGGCTGAAATACAAGACACAGAGCAACACTGAGTATGTTTCTGCTGATAATCTAACACAAGAGTCAATCTGGGCACTGATAAGGAGCCTCGGCCACGGTCCAGTCAAATCCTGTTCCCATTGGTTTGGTGCTCACTTTTACACTTCCTTGGGAGTCGAGCTACTAAGATACAGATCCCGGCCCATAGTTTAGGTGAAGGAGGGATTCCACTCACCAGCTGGGCTGTCAGGATCACCTTACAACTCATTTATACTCCCTTAACGTACAAAAATAGATACATCCTTTTCAAATTCTGTGAAAGTCTCTGCCCTCATCCATCCGTCCTTCATGATGACATAGATATGGCCAGTAGATGGCACAAGAGGCCTGAGTCAACGAGGTGACAGTGGAGATCATAATGTATGTTTGTATGTCATAGAGTATGTTTATAAAGGTCATCGTACAGCTTGTTGAAAAAAAGTCAAGTACTGTCTGTTGAAAAAAAAAAAACTCAGTGAGGATTATTGCAGAATATGTAGAAAAAAGTCAAACTATAGCATGTCAAAAAAATATAAAGTTCTTGTGTAGTGTGTTGGAAAAAGTCATGATTAATCAGAGTAAAGCGTATCAAAAAATGGGTCATAGTAGAGTTTGTCGAAAAAACAAAAAAAATAGTAAAGTATGTTGAAAAGAAGTAATAGAGTATGTCTATAAAAGTCATAATACAGCATGTTGAAAAAAAACTATTTAACATAATGTAGTATGTCATTAAAAAAGTTATCAGTATCATTTGTCAAAAAAATAAATAAAGTCATAGTCATGTCGAAAAAAGGCAAAATATAACAAAAAAAAAAAATCATAGTACAGTATGCTGAATAAAAATTCACAGTAAAGAAAAACTTATTTAAAAGTCACAGTGTAGTATGTCGACAAAAAGTAATGGTACAGCATGTTGAATAAGCTGTTAAAAAGTACTTTAAAAAAAAGTCAGTACAGCATGTGGGAAAACATGGTTGAAAAGTCATACTAGAGTATTTAAAAAAAAAAAATCATAGTTGAAAAAAGTCACAGTATCGCATATCAAAGAACAGAGCCATAGTAGAGTATGCTAAAAAAAAAGGTCATGACATGGCATGTCTAAAAAACTGTTAAAAATAATCACAGTACAGTGTGTCAAATAAAAAGTGAGAGTATAGCATGTTGGGAAAAAAATGGTTAAACAGTCAAAATATAGTATATAATTAAAAAAAAAAAAAGTTTTAGTATCGCTTGTCATAAAAAACGTCTGAACACAGAACTTTTTTCAAAACAAAAATGAGAAACGATTCTGTTGTCAGCAGATTGTTTTCATGCAAACACGGCCTTAACATTAAAGTGTGTGGTTAGCATAGCTGCAGTAACACTGTTGTTAACTAACATTGGGTATCTTGGTGTGCTGCTTGTTCAAAAGCCAGCAGATGAAATTTAGCTTGTTTAAATCATTTATAATAATAATAATAATACATTTTATTTGAAAGCGCCTTTCAGGACACCCAAGGTCGCTGTACAGAAAATATACAAACAATGATATAAAATATAGGATAAAAAACAAGATACAATAAACAACATTTAATGTTACGCAACAACAAAAAAAACAAATATTGAATAATGTGTAGTATTCTTCCAGCTGAATTAAGTAACGTTACAGGTCAATGCTTAATGAGTGTGTGTTAATATTAACGTTCTGTTGTTAAGGTCAGTGTTTGCAGGCTATTTTTTGCAGCTCCTGTTCATTTCAGTGTTGATGACAGTCGTCAAAAACATCTGATGGAAAAGGTAACAGCACTGAGAGCTGCATCACTTCATGTTCACACACACAAAGCCACAGAAGTGAGTAATGATTATGTTTCGATTACTGTTTAAGGTAAAATATTACAGCAGACCATTTTTTACATCTAAACTGAGGGAATAGTGTATTTTCAGATAACTGTGTGGAGCTCATCTAATAAGAGTGTCGTTGCTTTGGTTAATGTTCTCAGTAGCCTACAGCCTAAGGTGGAAGATGTGACACTCCGGAGCTGTTTTTGCATGATGTGCCATAACACTGTTCAGCTCTGCTCCTCCTCGTTCCTGACTCTCCCCTGTTCCCTTTGTCTTACTCTCTTACCACCACGTGGTGTTAGACGCTCTGCACCTATGTCAGACGTAGCTGTAACAAATTGTAAATAGTTACATAACCTCCATATTTAGGTTTTTGAAGTGAAATGAGAAGTGCTCATTTCAACTTAATGAATCACCAGTTTCTTGCTCATTGAGTTTTGAAAGTGAGTGACAGAAATAGATAGAAACAGGGCGTCTGTCAAAATGTCAGCCTACAACGTCAGTTGTCACTCACAGCCAGCTGGAACATTCCAACAGAAAACAATACAACCAATCGCATCGCATTAATATACAGTGATAAAGCATAGAAAACAAAAACAAATTCCTTTAAGTAATCTATTTTTGAAGACAGTAACTGTATTCAGAATACCATGAATTTAAACTGTGACGGAGTACAGTTACACATATTTTGTATTTTAAATACGTAACTTAGTTCCTTGTATTGAGTGACAATAACCATAATAATATAAGTGTGGCCTGGGGTCACTTTACAGTCTGTAGATTACCCCTTTAAAATACCACTGAAATGTAAATATAGATTAAGAGAAATTTGAAAATAACTAAGAGTAATTTGAAAGTAGTTTAAAGTAAATAAGTAATGTAAAAGACCGACAAGGCCACCCAGGGATTTATGGAGCCCTACGACTTTAAAAAGGTTTGCACTTTCTTCTAACGTCGGGGTGAGCAGAGTTAAAAACAAGACAAAGGGTAAATGTGAACAGATTTATTACAATAAAACCATGATAATTAAAACAACACAGATTATGCCGAAAAAGTCCATCACGTCGAGCCATTCACACACCAGTGGCGGCTGCTGGTGTTTCAAACAGGGGAAGCTCACTTTAAGTTTACATCATAAAATGTGTCATATTGTAGCGAGGCAGTAACTTATAAAAGGAACATTTAATTGAAGCCGTTTTTCAACCACACTCATGCCATAGAACCACAGCAAAACACACCTGACAGATTTCCAGATGGGTTTAAACACCTGAACGGCAACTATCCGCATGGGACTGAGCTCCAAATGCGACGATGCCGGTGTGTATTTCAAAAGCGCTGTCAATCATAAAGGGGTTCAGCCTTTTAGACAGTTCCTCCAATCATCACGCAGACACCGAGCGTCCTCTCCCGCCTACCGCTCCATTAGGTCCCACGGAAGCTGAGCCTCCCTGGAAGTGACGATTTTGTGGCATTTATCCAATGACCGTCTCGCTTTGCTGCATGAAAAAACCTGCTCAGCGCTGTCTCATAGGAACGCTTGGAGGCTCCGCGTCCACCGTGCTGACACAAGAATGTATGACAGGGAGGTCGCGTTTGAAAACTGGTGATAAACAGCTGAGGTTTGAACATCACAGTCATGATGTTAAACGCATCCTAGCGCACGTTTAATGCAATGTAAATTCTTATTTTAATGTAAATTCAATAGTGCGTATTTGACCATTTCTTCTATGAAATTTTAGGGGAAGTTCAGCCTCCCTTGTTGTCTCAGAGCAATCGCCCCTGTCACACACATGAAACACCAGCGACTGCAGTGTCCTCGACGGCCTACTCTTCCCTTGTACGTGGCAGCTCCTGGCCTTCTGAGGCCTGCATCACTTCCTCTACTGCTCCGGTTGTTCTGAGAAAGTAAACAAACAAGAACCAGTACAGCGGGGGCACACCAGCCACAATTTACACCCCCCTGCCTAGCCCCGTAGCCAGCCCTCCAGTACCCGCCGCAAACAGGGTTAAGAAATATTCCTGGGCGGGAGCCAAACTACTGACCCAGGCCAGAGTATTCTCGCCAAGCAGGTACAGGCCACTGCGCTTCAGGCTCCGGTGTCTTCGTCATCTGGGCTGTAGGTCCCACTGTGTTGCTGGGTCGAGGCCTGCTGTCGTGGTCACTGTGTCATCCTGCTCTCCTGTGTGCCACCTTTCTCCTTTGTAATTCCTGTGCGCCACACCTGTTGCGCGTCACCCTGATTGCTGCCTGGGGTTTGGCTCTGTATGCATAATAATCCCTCACCTAAAAAAACACAATCCAATAAAACTTTTGACTAAAAGCAAACTACACTGCAACTTAAAAACAGAAATAAATGGTGTAAAACACACAGCAAAATTATATCAAAACATACAAAAAAGCCCTATTAAAACCGACCCTGTAACACCAGCAGCAAAACTCTCCGACTCCCGGCAAGCATCAATACAACAGTCTCATCATGAACATGTGTCAGTATGTACTTTAAGGTCTCTACTTTTACTGGAGAAATATCAGTATCTGATCCAGAGCACAGAAAGGAGAGAAGATGGTATATCTCCTGCTCAGGATGACCTCTACGCCTTCTGGCTCTGATCTGTTCTGAACACTCCTCTCTAAAGAGATGCAGATTGCCATATTTCTAACACATTAGAGAATGGTTAGAAAGAGGTCTTAAGGGAGCTCGGATGGAGAAACCTCAGATGCAATGGTGGTGGATGTCCAAAACCTTAAAGGAAACAGTTGCCTTTTTCTGTAGATCACAACAATCTGCTTGTTTTTATGTCTCCATGCTGACAATAGCTGTGGCCGGAGATATTATGTTTTCCAGTTGTCTGTCTGTATTTATGTATGTAATCCCATTTTCATCAATGTGATGTCTCAAGAACGCCTTGAGGGATTTTTCTTTTTTAATTTGGCACAAACGTCCACTTGGACTCAAGGATAAATTGACAAGAATCTGGTGGTCGTAGGCCAAAGGTCAAGGCCACTGTGTCCTCAAAAATATATCTCAAAAACACCTCGAGGGAATTTCCTTGAATCCATCCACTTGTACTCAAGAATGAACTAATTAGAACTTGGTCATTGAAGGTCAAAGGTCACTATGACTTTGTGTCTGTCTCATTCTTGTGGATGCCGTATCTCAAAATGGCGTTGAGAGAGTTTCCTCAAAATTTGCTCAAACATCCACTTGGACTCAAAAAAAAAACTATTTACGATTTGGTGGTTGAAGGTCAAAGGTAACTGTGACTTCACAAAGCAACTCAAGAATTGATAAGCTAATTATGACAAAATTTCACACAAATGTCTAATAGGATAAGATAATGAAATCATGACATTTAATATCCAAAGGCCAAAGGCCAGCTTGACTGTAACATCATCATGTTTTAACATCATATCTCAGGAACAGAAGGGGAGACATTTAGTCAGATACTGGTGACTCTATTCTCTAATCTTAAAACTGTCAGAGACACTGGACAGGTGGGCGGAGTCATAAAACAGGGAGACGGTAATTATAGTCACTCAATAAAAAATTCCAAACAGTTAAAAAGAATATAAATGATTAGGAAGGAAGTTAACATACTATGCTAAACTGCCACTGCTCAACCTAAAACTAAAGCAACGAACCAATAAAGAAAAACTTAAAAGAGTCAACAGCCAAAAAAGGCACAAAAAGAAAAACCCACAAACCCTCATAAAGTCCTCTCTAACCACCTCCTCCCTCATCTTGTATACTCAGGAAGTGAAGGTGGTCTCAAAAACTGAAAACAAGACATCTTAATGTATGGTAAAAACATATTTTCACTCACTGTTAATATTCAACATGAGAGCTTTGACAGGTCAGAGGCTCAGATATGTCACCATGATACAACAACGGGGGAGGAACTGGCATTGTCTAATTTTAGTGAGAATCAAAAGTTCATACACACACCCAGTTCCTTAAAATAAGGAAGTGAAGAGGCTGTTGCACAACATCGAGATGGCTTTTACTCTGTCCACAGACACACTCATCAAACAGTCACAACGCAGTTCCCTATTTCAGTGAACAGTCTCTCCTTGAAGTCGGGCGTCAGTTATGAGCACGTGAAGCAGAATTATGTTAGACTTACAAAAGACTTGGATATCAACAGGATTTTAAATATGTGCTGATATCATAAGGCCGACCTTTTCAAGAAGGTGATAGAAGGAATGAAAGAGGGAGGCTGTGTTGACACAGTCCACCAGTGGAAAACTTCCTGAGAGAAGCTGTGCTACTTGTCATATTTTGACATGATGAATGAAATGTTAGAGCACATTAATCAGAGTGTGCACGGCTGTATGTAAACGGGAATATTAGTAGAATATTCATTTTCATGAGCTGTGGAAACAGCTTCGTGGGAATATTATCGTTTTTTTGGACAGAAGACACAAACCATAATATTTTGTTTGAGTAAAAGTAGTCACTGTTGATGTGAAAACTGACTGGGATTACTGATGGGGTTACTGCAGGGCAGGAGGGAGTGGCTGGATGTGAGAGGTGACTGGGACAGAAGGGAAAGTCTGAGGGCATCTGGTGGACAGGTAGAGGATGACAACAGAGGGGCCTGGAAAGTGGAAATGTCGCTGTAGGGAGGGACAGAGTAGCAGGATGTGACTGTCACATAAGTCCAGTAAAGCTCCTCCTCTTCTTTACTCAGATAATAACTGAGGACAGCACATTTGATGATTAGAAGAGACAGATAAGAAGACAGACGGACCGGCAGAGAGACGACCTGGACATGGATCACCTGTTGATGCTGTTGCTGTTCCTGTGGAGCTCAGGTAGGACTCTGCTTTAACAATGATGCGTTATTATTTCAGATCAGATCAAACTGACCCAGTTTTATTTGGCTGTTTACAAAGCTTAAAAAATAAATTATCATCCAATTATGTGTGTGTGTGTGTGTGTGTGTGTATGAGTGAGAGAGAGAGAGAGAGAGAGAGAGAGAGAGTGAGAAAGTGTGTGTGTGTGTGTGAGTGAGAGAGAGAGTGAGAATGTGCGTGTGCGCGCGCGTGCGCGTGTGTTTGTGTGTGTGTGTGTGCGTGTGTATGTGCAAAAGGCATAGTAGGGTACCACCCATGTACTTTCGGGGCATGCAGATGAAAAAACACCACAACTTTCAAATTGACCCGAAAATAACAAAAGGGTTTTAAATATTTGAATTCAGTCTTTAAAACAGAGAACAAACCACTCACACACACTGACATCAAGTTTTTACTTTATTCTTCTTTTAGTCAATAACTAATCTCTTACTGAACATCTATACTGAGTGATAATCTCTGTTTGACCGATCAGTTCGTGTACAAGCCTCAGTTGAACAGTGGGCGGGACAGAAAGGGTTAATGCATTTAAAAGCAGCACAAACAGATTCACAGCTTCAGATCAATTTTTCCTTTTCTTTGTGTCCTTGTGTATCATTCTGTGTCCCCTCTCTAAATTCAGAGATTTTTGTGGGTCCATGAACTCTTCATGAGTTCTTTTTTTTTTTCGTTTTAATTAGAAATTAGACATTATTTATTTATATATATTACTTATTTGTCATATCGTCAAGAACATCGTTATTGCAAAAACACCATATAATATTTGAATATTATTTATATCGCCCACCCCTACAGGCAGCTTTCAAGATTCTGTCAATTTCTTGTCTTTTGGTGGTCATCCCTAACACTGGCTGCAAACTGGGGCTTTTGATGTGTCACACACGTATAATTCCCATGCACAAACAGCGTCAAATAGGCTCCCCATGAAGGTCTTATAAATTGAATAAATTAAATTTTTTTAGCCAGACTTTGCCTTTTTATTAGAAAATGGGTGCCCACAACATAACGATACAGTTAATCAAAAGTGTATTCATAATTTTTTGATAGGCCAAGTTGAATATTGCAATTATAATGTGTGGTTATCACAAAATCCCTGGACACACCTGGATCAGCATCACTGCACGCCATATAAGAACCACTATATTACAACAACGCACTTGACCCACTTTCCAGCTCCAAAAATAGAAAATGAAAACATGGTGGCAGATGTTTTAATCGTGGCAGGCCGTCACAAATAAGTGAATATGCGTGAAACCCTGCAGAAGTACATAAGATGGATGATCTGTGAAAAAAGTCACATTCCTCTGCTGCTAGTGGCCTAATCATCACATGATAACAACCAATCAGAGCCGAGAAGTCTCTAAAGCAGCTGTAAAACTCTAGTCCAACTCAAACTAGGCAACACTGATCAAATATGATTTAAGATTCTGCTGCTGCATTTTCTCAACTCAGTGTTTTCAGAAACATTTTTAGTGTACTGTTGAGCTGTAAAATGGGAAAGTCTGTCCGGCCGGCGGACAGTGTTTGGTGCTTCCTTTGACTGTTTCCAACATGGCAGCTGGGTAACAAACAGAGGATGAAGAAGAATCAAAGTTTCAAGCAGCGATGAACAGGCCCTCACACCTTCCTACGTGTCCAGGGACGCCAGTTGACATGGCTGTGCATTGCCGTACCCATAGGAAACTACACGCAGGAATTATACGTTAAATGCAAAATGTATGCAAATTAACACAAGGCCTACTTCCTGTTGCCGGTAGTGGGCACCGCTGCTTTGAATCAGCAGTTTGGGGCAAATTTGACCATATACAGTCAACAGCTACCTGTTTATTGGGGAATCATGTATAGTCCTCACCATGGTGGAGCCACTGCTTTGCAATTTAGCATTGTGAAGTTCTTTTAATTTTGCTAATTAGATTTGATGTGGATCTGGTTAATCTGCCTGGTGGAGTTTAAGAAAATAAAGCGCCTGTAAATGGCCAAATAATACACAAAAAGCTTACACTCAAACTTCCTATTTGAGTTTCAGGCAAGAGACTTCTTCTGAAGTCTAAGGGTTACACGCCGATCCAGAGCATGCTAAACATGCTCAATGGGGGACACATAGTGAGTACGCAGGCCAGGCAAGAATTGGGAAGTGTTCAGCTTCCAGGAATTGTGAACAGATCCTTGCATGCTGTGCATCATCATGAGGTCATGGTGGTGGATGAATGGCATGACAATGAGTCACAAGATCTCATCACTGTATGTCTGTGCATTTAAAGGGCCATCAGTATAATGTACCTGTGTTCGTTGTCCATAGTTTGTGCCTGACCAAACCATTACCCCAACACCTATGTGGGGTACTCTGTCAGCATTTGCATCAGCAAACCGCTCACCCACACAACATCATACAAACAGTCTGCCATCCTCCTGGAATAGTGTAAACCGGGATTCATCTGTAAAGAGAACACTTTTAAAAAGTGCCAGACGGGTGGGTTACGACAACAAACTGCTGTCAGGTCAAGACCCTATTGAAGACAACAAGCATGCAGATGAGTTTCCCTTTGAGACAATTTCTGATAGTTTTTGATGAAATTCTTCCGTTGTGCAAAACACATGTTGCATCAGCTGTTCAGGAGGCTGATTTCAGACAATCTTGCAGGTGATGACATTTGATGTGGAGGTCCTGAGCTGGTGTGGTTACACGTGGTCTGCAGGTGTGAGGTCAGTTGGATGTACTGCCAAACTCACAGAAATGAGAATGGAGATGGCCTAAGGCTTATCTATACTTGCTTTACGTACAAAGATGAATACGTCTGTTTCAAACGATGAAAATGTCACTGACCTCATACTTCCATGCATCCTTTATGTTGGCATAGATACAGCCAATGGATTGCACTAGAGGGCGGAGTCAAAAGTTTCACACAACAACAAACAAGCCGACGGTGAAGAAGGTGGAAATATAGGTCATTAAATACATCCCAACATGTGGACGGAGAATTCTTTTCACTATTTTCACTATAAATTATTATATATTATTATTAATATTATGATATAATTTTATATGGGCATTTTAATCAGTTTAAGCTACACTTTTAGATACAGCCATACATCCATACTAACAATCTCAATGACCTAGTTACAAAAAAGTTGAACTACTAGAGACCGTTGAATTCTCAGAGGGTGAGTTCACTTTGGTGTTTCTGAGCTACTAAAAAATCTTTTCAAAACAACCTGAGAGTGTTTGCTTTCTCCACGGCCAGTGATCCAATCATGCTGCTTAACACTAAAGTTTGTCTTCTGATTTTCTCCCCAGGACTTCAGGCTGAAGGAAAACACATGTCAACAGGTAAACAGAGGAAGAAAGGAGAAATAAAGAATCATTATAGCAGAATTAAAGCTCGTAGTTATATCGCTTGTCAATCAAAATAAGTTATTTTACTGATAACTTGTTTCTGTTCAGAATCTGTCAGGTTGGTGGGAGGAGTCAGTCGCTGTGCAGGAACACTGGAGGTGAAACAGAAAGAGTGGAGACCAGTGTA
This sequence comes from Cephalopholis sonnerati, assembly GCA_019142605.1. Lineage (NCBI taxonomy): Eukaryota > Metazoa > Chordata > Actinopteri > Perciformes > Serranidae > Cephalopholis > Cephalopholis sonnerati. Next base: position 37,164,757 of record JAGQAX010000019.1, read on the forward strand.
TAGCCAGTACTGGACCCTGAAGACAGCAGCTGTTGTCTGCAGAGAACTGGATTGTGGCTCTGCTGTTTCTGTAGAAGAGAGAGTGGAGTCTGAAGACAGATCTGTGTGGAGGATCAGCTATGACTGTTTACAGTCTGGATCTGCTCTGAAGGAGTGCGCACACTCAGATAACTCTTCAGTCATCCTGAATCTCACCTGCTCAGGTAAGCTCAGTGATGACATTAATGTACCCAAGTTAGCACACACATGCAGCGGCTATAATGGCAGCAGCCATGATGAAATCTAATGAGCTGATGTCTCAGTAAATCAGGTGCTGAATGCACCAAGATATGTATACATATTGTGACGCTCCTCATACTGTCTCAGAGGACGTCCTGGCCAACCTCATCAGGCAGTCAGCTGACATGGGAGGGTCGTCACTTTGATCAAGGTCACCTGGTCCTTCCAGCCTGTTGACGCTTTCATTATTAGTAAACAGTACGACATTTATTTGGTGGGCGGAGCTTAGCTGGAAGCAAAACAGTCCTCCACAGACATTAGCTAGCGCTAGCTAACAAGTTGTGTTGTCTTGTTTTAGACAATGGAGGAAGATGATGTGAGTGGTGCGTTCAGGAGCGCACTCTGACACAAACTGGAGCGTTGATAAATTGGGAGCGCTGTCTGAATGTAGCGTTGGGTTATCCAGAGCAGCGCACTCTCAGAGTGGCAGAGCGCACTCTGGACACTCTGTCTGTGGAGACGGAGCAGCAGAGCGCCGAGCGGAGTGAATGTGTGATTAACTTAAGCGTTGGTTCATTCATATAGAAATATAAGGCTCCGTTTCTTCCACCAACAGGGCTCTCATTTTAGTGTAGAGCGTCAGACTGAATTTACCAACGCACCATGTCAGGTCACTCACTCTCCGGGACCGCCAGTGTTACTGGAAGAAGTAAACACTGACCAACGGGACCAGACTGGCCGACCCGTATGCTCTCACTCAGTGGATGGATGATGTCACAGGAAGCCAATCTTACAAAGGAGGATGACACCTGTTTGTTTTGCTCTGGAAGCTAACTTTCATTTTTTTTTTAATAGAAAACTGTCACCAAGGACACCGTTTGAAGCTAAACAACGACCTTTATGGTTGCTAGAATTTGATGTTAACAAAAAACCTACATAATATTCAGATAAGCAACTCCTAGTGCCCTTCAGTTACAGCATGAAATAATATTTAGGTTTATATTCACATACACCGAGTGGCAGCAATATTTACATTGGTTTAGAATGCATTAAATAATGAAAAGAATTTGAAACTAACCGTGCCATGAGGTGCAGTTTGCCGTCAGTATATAGTTGTTTGTTTTATGTCCTTGTTGCTGCTCAGCAGCACGTCTGTCCGTCATTAACAAAAATCATTTGACAAATCTCAGTATTTAACATCCCGGACGTCACCGAAAAGTACAAACTTGTATGCATCAAGAGATTTGTATGTCTTGAGTAATTTTTCGATAGATGCTGGGTTTTTCTACAAAGTACATGAAGATGTCCAGCCACTGTAACTCTGGCCTTTTGACTGAAAGATAATTCATCATATGGAAGTGTCAAAACTCACATTTGTTAAGCATGCATTTGTCTTATCGTCTTTGGTTAAAACTTAAAAGCGGAGACGTCCCCATATAGTATCATTTATGTAGAAGTAACAAACAACTAGCTAGCTAACGCTGTCTGTTCATTAACTCCTTGATCGTAACAGAATGTAGTAACTTTCAGCACTGACCATTTTAGAAAGGACACCACAAGAAAGCGATCTGCTGAAGTTCAAACCAAGTATTAGAATAGGGAAGAAGGGTGATTTATGTGACTCTGAATGTGGCATGGTTGTTGGTGCCAGACGGCTGGTCTGAGTATTTCATACACTGCTGATCTACTAGGATTTTTATGCACAACCATCTCTAGGGATTACAGAGGATGCTCCCAAAAAGAGAAAATATGCAGTGAGACAAAATGCCTTGTTGATGCCAGAGGTCAGAGGTCAGAGGAGAATGGCCAGACTGGTTCAAGATGATAGAAAGGCAACAGGAAGTCAAATAAGCACTGGTTCCAACCAAGGTGTGCAGAAGACCATCTCTGAAGCAACAACACGTCCAACCTTGAAGCAGATGGGCTACAGCAGCAGAAGACCACACCAGGTGCCACTCCTGTCAGCTAACAACAGGAAACTGAGGCTACAATTCACACAGGCTCACCAAAACTGGACAATAGAAGATTGGAAAAACCACATTCAGATGGTAGGCTCAGAATTTGGCATCATGGATCCATCCTGCCTTGTATCAACGCTTCAGGCTGCTGCTGCTGGTGTCATGGTGTGGGGGAGATTTTCTTAGTACCAACTGAGCATGGTTTAAACACCACAGCCTACCTGAGTATTGTTGCTGACCGTGTCCATCCCTTTATGACCACAGTGTACCCATCTTCTGATGGCTACTTCCTGCAGGATAACGCACCATGTCACAAAGCTCAGATCATCTCAAACATGACGATGAGTTCACTGTACTCCAATGGCCTCCACAGTCACCAGATCTCAGTCCAATAGAGCACCTTTGGGATGTGCTGGAACGGGAGATTCTCATCATGGATGTGCAGCTGACAAATCTGCAGCAACTGTGTGATGTCATCATGTCAATATGGACCAAAATCTGTGAGGAATGTTTCCAGCACCTTGTTGAATCTATGACACCAAGAATTAAAAAGAGGGTCCAACTCAGTACTAGAAAGGTGTACCTAATAAAGTGGCTGGTGAGCAAGTTAGGTTAAATAAGTTACTTATTACACTACTTTTGTGTTACTTTGACCAAAATGAGCTCAGAAGAACTGATGTTGATTTTAAATGGATGGGGGTCATGTTGTTTCACAGAAGCTTCCGTTTATTACAATTCATTTCAAATCCAGCACTGCAGGTCTGACCCATCCATGCATTCACATACAGTGGTTATCACCTTTGTATTAAAATGCCCTGCTTATATTATTTTGCCATTTTCCAAAGCAGTAATCCAGTAAAAACTTAAGTGATTGATACATTTCAAGATCCATCCAGCTTACTACAATGTGCTCCTATGACACGTGGTTCCTGCCAGCCACCAAGCTAATGCGTATGGTAACACTTTAACATTACAGCATGTTCCCCATACGATGATTTTTTTATTGGTAGCCCTCCACAATATCAACATTAGCCGTAACATACTGATTTTCTTTTTCAACCCCTCCTTACCCCACTCTCCACTCTCTATTAGACCACAAATGAAACAAGCTATGAGACCAGCTAAATGATATAAGCTAGCTAGCTTGCACACTCTGCATTCCCTCTGCCTCACTTCCTGCCAAAAGGATTACTTTGCCTGGAGGCGGACCTTCGGCTCAGCTCTAGTAACTCAAATTCAGCCAGCACAAATCCCTGTGCTGGGAGGCACAGCGAGCTGGTGACCACCACAAACTGATCATCTTATCAATTCTCTGCCCTGCGACTCCAACTCGACAAACTACTGGTGAGGGGGAAAACAAAATATAACTAAGACTTCTGCATGAGTTCATGAACCTGCAAACACCTCTGAATGCAGAGAGGGAGCAGAGAATGATCACAAAAACACAGAAATAACAAAGTTTGCTGATTCTCAACAATTGTCGGAGTGTATTAAATGTAAATGTGACGGTAAAACTGCTGCAGTCTGTGGTGTTATAAAGATGTGTTCTGTTGTTAATGATGAGCTGATGTGGGAATTGTTCTGAGTCCAGTTTGAGTCACTGAGTTTTTGTCTTTTATTATCTCTGCAGACTCTGTCAGGCTGGTGAATGGGACCAGTCTGTGCTCAGGCAGACTGGAGGTGAAGTCTAACCAGTCTAACCAGTCTAACCAGAGGTGGTCCTCAGTGTGTGAAGCTGACTTTGACCAGCAGGATGCAGAGGTGGTCTGTAGGGAGCTTGGCTGTGGGGCTCCTTCAGTCCTCCAGGGGGCGCTCTATGGAGACGTGGAGGCTCCAATGTGTACCCAAGAGTTCCAGTGTGGAGGCCATGAGTCTGCTCTCCTGGACTGTAGAAGCTCAGGCTCAGATAGAAACACCTGCTCCCCTGGCAAAGCTGTTGGACTCACCTGCTCAGGTAGAAGAGGAGCTGCAGCTTTGATTTGCTTCATTTCTCTTCTAATGAAACTCACTTTGTTCTTTTACTGATGACTCTCTGGTTTCTGTTCAGAGCCTGTCAGGTTGGTGGGAGGAGACAGTCGCTGTGCAGGAACACTGGAGGTCAGACAGGGAGAGTGGAGACCAGTGAATGATGTTTTCTTTGACTGGACCCTGAAGACAGCAGATGTCGTCTGCAGACAGTTGAACTGTGGCTCTGCTGTTTCTGTAGAACACATAGAGACCTCATACAGACCTCTGTTGGGGATCTTATTTCACTGTGTTGACTCTGGATCTGCTCTGAGGGAGTGTGTAGTATCATATTACTCTTTCTTCATCCTGGATCTCACCTGCTCAGGTAAGCCCATCAGTGACATCATCTATGACAGTAATGTTTCCAGTATGTTCCTTCCTCTGTCACAGTGACAGTCAGTGGTTTCCATTGGACTTAAATGTAAATGACTTCCTAAAGTGTCAAGAACTGAGCTTGTTTCTGGAAACTTCTAACCCTCCATAGACTGCTGAACTTCACCTGACAGGACACACCTGGAGGAACCTGTCTCTCTGTCTGTCTGTCTGTCTCTTTGTTTAGAGACGAGCTGCTTCAGCCAATGGGTCCACACCAGTGTATGTCTGTGGTGCACCAGATGGGTGGAGTCTGCACACCATTGGACAGTTATTGTAGCCAGTAGATACGCTGGACTGACTGCTAAAGTTCAGCGGAGAGAGCGGCGTTTACGTCACCACGACCACATGACTCATACAAACACAAACAAGTGAAGGAAATGAATAAGACAGAACTGATGATGTCATTCAGGGTTACATAAAATCAAATTGTAAACATTACTGTCTATGCAGGCAACGATTTGTCATCTCAGGAAGCCCCCTGGTTTTTGACCTGTAGACTAACAGTGCTGTTTGTTTAGTCAGCTGACAGTTACGTGGTTGCTGCCGCTGGCTGACAGACTCAACTCCATTTAAACAGCTTTTGTTTCTGTTTGTATGAGTCATGTGGTCGTGGTGACGTGAACACCGCTCTCGCTGCTGAAACTTAGCAGTCAATGCGGCGTATCTACTGGCTACAATAAGAGACAAATGGTGTGCAGACTCCACCTAATCAGCACACTGCAGGTGTACATCGGCGTACTGATGGTGGGGACCCAGTATTTACTGACCTGCTTCTTCAGCCAATCATCTCTCTGTATTTACAGACCTGCTGCTTCAGCCCAACATCTCCGTGTCCTCCTCCACGGACGGGGTCTCCGAGGCCCAGCAGCAGGGGTTTCAGGTGTCCAGGGGCTCCAACTTCACCATCAGCTGCTCCATCCAGCCACAGTACCCAGGAGGCTCCTTCCAGCTCACCTTCACCTCCTCCAACTCCACACACAACTACACCCAGCCAGCTGTCAACCACTCTGCCCACTTTCTGTTTCCTGAAGCTGAGCCCGCCCACCAAGGAAGCTACAGCTGTGTTTATCATGTCTACGTTTTTTCTCATAACTTCTCCTCTGAGAGCCGTCCGCTCTCTGTCACTGTCTCAGGTAAGGAGAAGCAGAGAAACTGAAATGTCACACTGACCACATGTGGGTGTGGAAAAGATGATTCATCCAATTTGACTGTTGTTGTGTTACATGCATCAGAAAGTAACCAAACTTAGGCAAAGTGTACAAATGGCAACAGCAAACAATATACTGTGGGGAAGAGCATGTTTGGTTACCAGGATAACTCTGGTTCTCTGAGAACTGAGTGAGGTATTTCACTGTAGCTTTGATTCCACTAAGCAGTCCGGTTCAGTTCAGTTCAGTTCGGTACACATTACAATGGTTATTTTTGCATTTCCATTAAGAAAAGCTGTGGATGGTCCCAACAGAACTGTTCCATACCACCCTCATTTTTGGTCACCCCTCTGTTGGGGTACCTAGCAAACTGATCCGGTACTAAAAAGTGGAGCTAAAAACCCAGTCTGTGTCTGGTTTAAAGGTTATATAAGCACTCCTCACACCGTAGTAAGTTTTCATATATTAGTATACTATAAGTATAAACAAAATTTTCTTTTGCCGCCTCCTCATTTAGTTAACAGTCAGCAGCTATAGACTGAAAAAGTTTAAATAATTCACTTTGCCGTTGTTCAAAGGCTACCCTTCGCAGCTACTGGCAACTTGTAAAGTCTTCTTGCATGTTACTCAGTCGATGACAACGTCAGTTTCCACAAGACCTCATCAGCTGCTTGAAATCTAAAGGTTAAAAAGAGGTTGACTGACAGAATCTTCCCATGGTTAAACAATAACAGTGTTAAGAGACTAAAGGCCCTGACACACTGAACTGACAGTCGGCCGTTCGTGAATGTTGGGCCATCAGTTAGCATCTGTCGCCCTTGTTGGTGTGGTGTGTCTCACACTGTTGCCCCTTGTCTGCCCTTTTTTGTTTTTTTTAGCCAAATCAGCATGTTAAATTGGCAGCAGAGACAGTGGAGCCCATTGGTGAATGAAATCACTCTGACTGGATATATAACTCGGCCCACAAGAAAAAACCATAATTAACCAAACAGCTAAAGTCAAGAGAGAGTGAGACTGAAACAAACTTGTTGCACAAAGTAAGATTACTTTTTTTAGCCATTCAGATCTTTAGCTCATGATGGTTTGTGTTATTGCTCACTGGCACACAGTAAATATGCTCTGTTCTTTCAGCTTTGGATTATGCTGTTAATGTGCTAACTGCCTAACTAGCACCAAGACGGTCTTCCGATTTCAGATTTTGAATGACAAATACAGATTATTGTCATCTGCTGGAGTGGAGAGTTATTTCCTTTCATGCAGGTGCAGAACATACATGCTGGTTAGCTATCGGCTGTAGTCTTTGCAGTGTGTTCATGTGCAACATTTTGGTCGAGACACAGGAGAGGTGAGTTGACAACAGTTGGCTTTCATTGCCGTCTGTGCCTTCAGAGAATCTGTCCAGCAGCTGAAAGAAAATGGTGGGGAACTAAGCTCAGACTTCACTGTAATATACAGTGAAGAAAGTGAGGAAAGGATTACTTTTCCAAGATTATAACAGAGAATGCTGGGAAACCTAGAATATTATTCTCCAACATTGACCAGCTACTCAGCACAGCCCACACCCATCTGCAGTTCTCTGCATCATATTGTGAAGAACTCACTTTGTTCTTCAACAACAAAATAACTTCAGTTAGATCTGATATTGTTGCTGATGTCAACACAGATGACCTGAATAAACCTTGTAAAAACATGTCACAATGGGAATATTTATTTGTATTATATTACCTGAGCTTGGCAAGACTGGCACTGAGTGTAACTCCACCACCTCATGTACTAACCTTGTACCTACAGCATTTTTTAAGCACTTGTTTCAACAATGTTTCAAGTCGTGTTCTCTCTCTCCTCAAAGATGATCTTGATTTCTGCCTGCAGCAAGTTTATGCCTGCCTTTTCTTCTTCAAATGCCTTCTGTCCTTGACCAGACATTTCATTTCCTGCTGTCTCCTGGTCTTCGTTGGGATGGGTGATGTTTTCACCCTCTCCTCCACAGCTCCAAAGTGCTCAACTCCATAGCTGTCGATCAACTCTACCACTCTCTCCAGTTTCTTCAGTATGGTTCCCCTTAGCTGCTTCAGCAGTTTACAAAGGTCTGTGTTGACCATTTTCCACAACGGCTTTGGCCCATTGATCTTAGTCTGGGTTGCAGGCTGTGGTGGGGGCAGGGCCGGACTGGGAGACTTTTTCAGGCCAGGAGTCAGTCATTCAGCAGGCCACCCTGCCCACACGCACGTTCACACCTACACTTATATGCATTGGCACGCACACACACACGCACACACGCACACGGACACAGACACAGACAGACACACACACACACTAGTATGTTTTTGGCCTTCCAAACAGAAGTACACATATGGGACCTACTGTACAATCTAAGGTTGGAATATACGTGGCAATACAGTACCACAAAACGTCAAATCGTCATATCATGTAGAATATCAACTGCTTTGTGTGTTAATGTAACTAATATTATGTTAACAAGCCTGTAGCTTGTTGCAAACAGACATTTGCAGACAGACACACAACATATTCCCGAAATATCAGAAACATCAGCTTTCACATTAATCAAAACCAAACATTAACAGCTGCAAGAACATTAAATGCAACACAACTATCTAAGCAAACTGACAATTAAGTCAAAAAGTTAAAAAAAAAATCTTTTGTCAATATATAAAAGTCCATAGATAATGTTGCATTTCTGAAATATTTACAAATCTGTGCCTCATTGGCAAGTACTTTTTATGTGTAGCCTACAATATAACCTAACCAACAAAGACAACTAGCCTAAGTCCAAATCAAATGATTAATCAGTTTACTATGAGGAAGGCCTTTGAACACACAGAACACGTGCATGCTGCACGCACTGACAGACACAAGGCTGACTGTATAATACAGTCCGAGAGCATAGTACTGACTAATATTTTAAATAGGCTCTAAGGAAATACTAATGAACCCCAACCTAAATCCGAGGTTGAAATACACAATAGCTTTCAACAGACAGCAAAATTCAACAACATATTTACATTATGTAAACGTGTACAAGTTTCTAAAGAGAACCAGTGTTTTGTTTTTTTAAGAAAACTTACTCGCAGAGTCTGGCACATCTTTTTGTTGTGTGGCGCTGCCATGGCTTGGGGGGCTGTCTGTGTGGATGACACGGACTGTTGGGGTGGGTGCTAATCAAAACAAACCAATCGTCTTGTTGTCATCCTCACATGCTACTGGCCTGAGTGGCCTCTGATTGGCCTGAAAGAAGATTTTAAAAAAAGTCATACTGCCGCGACGCCGGCCGACCGGCAGCCTGCAGAAGGAAAAAAAAAAAAACGACATGCAGACGGCAGCCGGCAGGCCAGCAGGCCAGGCACAGACCGGCGCTTCGGGAATACTCCCGGATCTCCCTATGGCCAGTCCGGGCCTGTTTTCAGACATTTATGTTTTGGTTTAAATGAAATTTACATGGTGGGATCTACAGTTGATGTACAACAAGGTGACTTATAATTAGTGTCTTCTCCAGTGCCACATAGTGGAAACAGGAAGTGGTACTAAATGCAAAATAGGTCATTCCAGGGCCCACACTCTATGAAGGATAAACCATCTCAATCCTGCATGCAGTGTCTGACTTCCACAGAAATTGAGTGCCACATCAGCCAGCATCCTGCCAGCATCTCTGACTTGCGCACAGGTGTGAGGGCCTGTTCATCGCTTTAATGTTTTTTGGGGTTTTTTTTGTGGGACCATTTTACACTTGCCATTTTAGCACTCACCTCCCCACATACAGGCTCAGATAGAAACACCTGCTCACCTGGCAAAGCTGTTGGACTCACCTGCTCAGGTAGAAGAGGAGCTGCAGCTTTGATTTGGTTCATTTCTCTTCTAATGAAACTCACTTTGTTCTTTTACTGATGACTCTCTGGTTTCTGTTCAGAGCCTGTCAGGTTGGTGGGAGGAGCCAGTCGCTGTGCAGGAACACTGGAGCTGAAACATCAGGGAAAGTGGAGACCAGTTTACATTTCTGAGTGGAACCTGAGGACAGCAGCTGGTGCCTGTAGAGAGCTGGACTGTGGTTCTGCTGTGTCTGTAGAAGAGAGAGAGGAGGCCTCACGCAGAGCTGTTTGGTGGATTACATCTCAGTGTGTTCAGTCTGGATCTGCTCTGAGGGAGTGTGCACAATCAAGATCCTTGCGCTACACCCATACTCTCATCTGCTCAGGTAAGGCCATTAGTGACATCATCTATGACAGTGATTCCCAAATGTTGTGTCTTGACGCAAATCCAGGTGTGCCGTGGGGTTTTGTGATAACCACACATGATTATTATAAATGTTTAACTGGGCCTATACAAAAAGTTATGAATGGATTTTGTATTGACTGTATCAGTATGTTGTGCACACCCATTTCCTAATAAAGAGGCAAACTCTTCCTAAAAAATGTCTTTTAATTTAATGCAATTGAAAAAATCTTCACGGGCATAGGCGTTATAAGTGTGTGACACATCACATTATCTTACATTATTTCCCATTTAAATGGATGTGTTATTGGTGCTTTGATGAGACTTTAAAAAGTTTAAAATGAATGATTGAATCATTTTCTTAATAATTATTTCATGAGTTATAGCTGGTTGTCAATAGTTATTTGACATCAGTAAATACAAAGAAACATTAATGTTGTGATAAGAGTGATAACACGTTACAGAAGCTATTGTGCACAGGCATAAATACAGGTGTGCCGTGAGATTTTGGCTCTCTCTTTGGTGTGCCTCGGGCACTAAAAGTTTGAGAACCACCAACCTATGACATCATCTGTGACAATAATGTACCCAGGTTGATATGCACAGGCTATAATCACAGCACAGTCTCTGGCAGCCATGATGGAGTCTGATGAGCTGCTGCCTCAGTAAATCAGCTGCTGAATGCACCAAGATATATATCTGTATGAAACATACATGTATGCTGCTTCAGGAGTCCCCTGGGCCAACCTCCTTCTTCAGCTTGACAGCTTCTGAGCCACTGGTTTCCACCAGCAGGTACTTTGGTTGCCACCATAACAGGCACCAATGACCTACTGGATACAACTTTGATCAGCTCAGCCGGGGGCTCGTCAGTATCTCCACAGCCACACGTGGCGTCCTTCTCTTTGGGCAAATCATTACAGGCAGAGTGTTCAGCCTTAATTTTGAGTTACAGATTTCAGAAAAACAAGATGATGAAATTATTTGACCTTCTCTGTGTGGAGAGCAAAGATTGTGGAGTACCTGAGCTGAAGGAACAGAAAGGAGAAATCTGTACATGATGATGTGTAACTTTTTGAAGACACGTTCAGAGTGTTCTAAAATAGGTGAAAATGTTGTCAGTGTATTAAATGTTAATGTGATGGTAAAACTGCTGCAATCCATTGTGTTATAAAGATCAATCAATCAATCAATCAACTTTATTTGTAGAGCGCTTTTCCTGCAAGGACATGCAACACAAAGTGCTTTACAGAATTAAAAACAATTACCAAAATTAAAGAAAGAAAACAATTACAAAGAAAGCCCCTCCCTCCCACCCTCCATACTAGACAGACACACACCCACCCACCCACACACACACAATCACACACAATGGGGAGACATGGCATGGCACTGAGGATCAAGGAAACGCCACCTTTGGGGCCGTCCACACTGTGAGGAGCCGCAGGCCATGCCATCGGGAGGACCAGCACCCAGGCCCCCCGACTCCGACAGACAGGCGGACCCCCGCGTCAAAGGGAGGAACCCCCAGCCGGCCGGGCCGAAGGGACCCAAGGACAGCACCCCCATCAGCAGACCTGACACAGCTCCCAGTGTGGAAGACCCCTCTGAGGAAACACTGGAGTTAAAAGCTAAAGACTAAAAGCATAAAATAGGACTAAAAGCATATAATAGGATAAGCCCTGATAATAAGTAAATAGAACCAGATAAGAACGTAAGAAGAGTTTAAAATATTAGTTAAAAGCCTGATTAAAAAGGTGTGTCTTTAATCTTCTTTTAAAAATATCAACAGTCTCTGCAGTCCTGAGGCTCTCCGGCAGGCTGTTCCACAGGTGGGGGCCATAGTGGCTAAATGCTGCCTCACCGTGGGTTCTGTTGTTAATGATGAGCTGATGTTGGAATTGTTGTCAGTCCACTTTGAGTCACTGAGTTTTTGTGTCATAACATCTTTTTATTTAGTGTCTGCTGTCTTTTATCTCTCTCTATTTTATCTTCTATTATCTCTGCAGACTCTGTCAGGCTGGTGAATGGGACCAGTCTGTGCTCAGGCAGACTGGAGGTGAAGTCTAACCAGTCTAACCAGTCTAACCAGAGGTGGTCCTCAGTGTGTGAAGCTGACTTTGACCAGCAAGATGCAGAGGTGGTCTGTAGGGAGCTTGGCTGTGGGGCTCCTTCAGTCCTCCAGGGGGCGCTCTATGGAGAAGTGGAGGCTCCAATGTGGACCAAAGAGTTCCAGTGTGGAGGCCATGAGTCTGCTCTCCTGGACTGTAGAAGCTCAGGCTCAGATAGAAACACCTGCTCACCTGGCAAAGCTGTTGGACTCACCTGCTCAGGTAGAAGAGGAGCTGCAGCTCTGATTTGGTTCATTTCTCTTCTAATGAAACTCACTTTGTTCTTTTACTGATGACTCTCTGGTTTCTGTTCAGAGCCTGATGATGTCAGATTGGTGGGAGGAGCCAGTCGCTGTGCAGGAACACTGGAGGTCAGACATCAGGGAGACTGGAGACCAGTGGATGATATTTTCTTTGACTGGACCCTGAAGACAGCAGATGTCGTCTGCAGACAGTTGAACTGTGGCTCTGCTGTTTCTGTAGGAGAGAGAAATTCCTCAGACAGACCTGTGTGGAGGATCTGGTCTGACTGTGTTCACTCTGGATCTGCTCTGAGGGAGTGTGCATCATCATCTTCCTCTTCCTTCGTTCTGGATCTCACCTGCTCAGGTAAGCCCATCAGTGACATCATCAGTGACATCATCTATGACAGTAATGTCCCCAGGTTGACTCACACATGTTCCAGCTAGAATGGCAGCAGACTGTCTCCAGCAGCCATGATGGAGTCTGATGAGCTGCTGCCTCAGTAAATCAGCTGCTGAATGCACCAAGATATATATCTGTATATATGAAACATACATGTGTGCTGCTTCAGGAGTCCCCTGGGCCAACCACCAAGCAGCCTGAAAGGACTCCTTCTTCAGCTTGACAGCTTTCTGAGCCACTGGTTTCCACCAGCAGGTTCTTTGGTTGCCACCATAACAGGCACCAATGACCTACTGGACACAACTTTGATCAGCTCAGCTCAGCCGGGGCTCGTCAGTATCTCCACAGCCACGTGGCGTCCTTCACCCTGGACAACTCCTTAAAGGAGAGAGTCCAGCCCCTATCCCTTTGAGATTTTAGGGATCATTTTCTAAACACAGTTTCATTGTGGGTTACAGATCTGCTCAGAAAAATAAGACATTGAAAACTGTCTCACTTCTGTGTGTGTGTGTGGGGGGGGGGCAACACATTGGTCCCAATCTTCAAACACACTCAGAATGTCCCGTTCAATATATTGATTAAAAACAATCTAAATGTTCTTTTGTCATATAATTTTATAGACAGTTGGAAAAAGCAGATTGTGTGTTTTCTAAAATCAGTTTTGTTTTTGGAGCTCAAATATGAAGCGAAATATGTCACCTTACATAACGACTGTCAGCGAGTCATGATTCAGAGGAAAAGGCCTTTAAAGTTTGCAGTACAGTGGCCACAATGATTCATGGCAGAGCCTGCTGACCCTCTAAACTGGGAGTGCATGCTGAACTGTTAGGACTGTCTTCAGGGGACAAATACACAGAAAAACTCAGGGACACTTTTATTTTGTAGCCAGAAAGGTAAGGAAAACATGTGTTGGGAATTATAATACTAGGCCTCATCAAGGGGCACCAAAATGTTGGGAATCCACACTTATAGGCCTTGTACAGTGATACCATTAATGTAGGGAATCTACATTAATAGGCTCCAATTGGTTATCAGAAATAATTAATAATTATTAGTAATAATTATTAATTATGATAAATAACGTGATTTAATTAACATTAAATCACCTCGTGGGGCACCATTCCCGAAAAGGGAACAATGATAGCCAGTGTATGATATCAGTCTCATAAAGTTCACTAAACTATTAATTTGGGAATTTGATTAATAATTAAATTAATAACCATAACCATATTAACAATAAAGCCTGAAGGATTTCGGAGTTCTTGGCGTAGCAGAAGTTGACTATTCATTCACTCTTGTACAACATTAAACAGACAGCAGGTACGATTCCAAAATTATATTTATTCATAAAGCAAAGCAAAACCAAAACACACAAATCCTAACTAACTATGTACAAGCATGTGTGTGTGTGTGTGTGTATACATGTGTAGGTGTGTGTCTGTGCGTGTGTGCGAGAGCGAGAGAAAGACAAAGGCGGTGTGGTGATTGAAGGGCCGTTTGGCCTACAAAACAAAATGGCTGACAACAGAAAACTACAAGATGGCCGGATCAAAGCTGGCTTCAGATTGGGGGAGGTGTTTGTCTGACCGTGTGGTCAGGACAAAGACAAATGAAAAGAAGCGGGAAGTTTGAGCTGCCTGTTTGGGTGTAGCTCTGTTGAAAGCCAATTTGTAAGTGAGTCTATGTGAGAGTGATTTGTGTTGCAAAGGGTCTGGATTAGTGCAGAAGATGTTTAGTTACATGCAAGACGTCTGTGAACAGCATTAGATCACATACAACAAGTTAAACAGTCTTGCTGAGCCTGTGCAGCTGTGATAAAGCAAATCCTGAATGGCTTGAGGGAAGAGTTGGGTTGAGGGATGCTGTCCTTGTTAGCTGGTGAAGAAGGCTGGAAAGAGCTGTGGCTCTAGAAGCAGTCTTTGTTGTGTCCTTGTTCCAAAGGTGCAGATCGGAGGAAGCCGGTCGCTCGGGGTCCTTGCAGAGTTAGACGTTGGGGTGCTAACTCAGCTTGATTCTCCTTATCGCTGGGAGGTTAGTTGCAAACCTTGTGTTTGCCCTTCTAATCTCTCTGGTTTCAGTTATGCGTCTGCCTTGAGTGAGGGCATGAGAGTCTTAGGAGAAAAGGAACAAAACTCTGTAGAGCAGTTGTTCCCCCCCTTGATGGTTCGGGACGAAGAGCACCTCTGGGCTGGTCCAGGGCCCAGAAGGGAAGAGGTGCGAGCGGCTTGCCGCCCAAGAGCTAAGAGAGAGTTGTGGTGAATGGAGAAGAACTCCTACAGTGTCTGATGACATCACAGAGTCACATGGCACTGTAAAAGTACTGACCAATCAGGTGTTGAGACTTGTCTTTCAAAGAGGTGTGAGGTGGGCATCCTGCTGAGATGGGTGTCAGGTAACTTCTTTGTTTGAGAACAGGGAATATGAGGTCTCTCCACCTCAGGGGGAAAAGCCTTCACATGTCCAGTTTAGATTTTAACAAACGACAAATCATCTGTGGTCCAGTGAATCCCAACACAAGCATACCCAACAACACAGTGCAGGAAGATGAGGAAATATTGAACTGACCAAAGTTAGCAGGCACAGTTAGCAATGGACTCCACAGCACATTATTCCCAACTTGGATTGATTTGATGAAAGAACAGCTGAATGCTTGTGATCAGTGGACCCTTACAGACTGAAGGAATATAAATCATCAGGGACTGGACACATATTCAGACTGTAGGACTGCTTCAGAGGTAGGGAGTCAGCTCTTTATTGTCTCTCTGGTTTACTGCACTGGTAATCTGAATGAATGATTTGGTGCTCATAGTTTCAGTAAAATGAACTCAACAGTTAAATTGTGGAGAATCTAAGTGAGCTAACGATGTGTAGCATGTTCACACTGACAGAAGTTTGTCTTGTTCCTAAAACTTGAAGCCTTTCATTCATCATTTCATGGAGACATAGAGAGAGGGAGGGAGAGTGGTGCTGAGTAGGACTAGTGTGCAGCTGTGAAGTGTTGGCAGCTTGTCGTCCTTTACAAGCTTCAACTTGTATTTATCATCTCCTTACCCCAGCAGAAGCTGTTGGTGATGAAGTGATGTTGGAATTGTTGTGAGTCCAGTTTGAATCACTGAATTGTTGTTTGATGACATCTTTTTATTTAGTGTCTGCTGTCTTTTATCTCTCTCTATTTTATCTTCTATTATCTCTGCAGACTCTGTCAGGCTGGTGAATGGGACCAGTCTGTGCTCAGGCAGACTGGAGGTGAGGTCTAACCAGTCTAACCAGTCTAACCAGAGGTGGTCCTCAGTGTGTGAAGCTGACTTTGACCAGCAGGATGCAGAGGTGGTCTGTAGGGAGCTTGGCTGTGGGGCTCCTTCAGTCCTCCAGGGGGCGCTCTATGGAGAAGTGGAGGCTCCAATGTGTACCCAAGAGTTCCAGTGTGGAGGCCATGAGTCTGCTCTCCTGGACTGTAGAAGCTCAGGCTCAGATAGAAACACCTGCTCACCTGGCAAAGCTGTTGGACTCACCTGCTCAGGTAGAAGAGGAGCTGCAGCTTTGATTTGTTTCATTTCTCTTCTAATGAAACTCACTTTGTTCTTTTACTGATGACTCTCTGGTTTCTGTTCAGAGCCTGATGATGTCAGGTTGGTGGGAGGAGCCAGTCGCTGTGCAGGAACACTGGAGGTCAGACATCAGGGAGACTGGAGACCAGTGGGTGACTATGGCTGGACCCTGAAGACAGCAGATGTCGTCTGCAGACAGTTGAACTGTGGCTCTGCTGTTTCTGTAGAACAGAGAGAGTCCTCAGACAGACCTGTGTGGGGGATCTGGTCTGACTGTGTTCACTCTGGATCTGCTCTGAGGGAGTGTGTAGTATCATATTACTCTTTCTTCATCCTGGATCTCACCTGCTCAGGTAAGCCCATCAGTGACATCATCAGTGACATCATCTATGACAGTAATGTTTCCAGTATGTTCCTTCCTCTGTCACAGTGACAGTCAGTGGTTTCCATTGGACTTAAATGTAAATGACTTCCTAAAGTGTCAAGAACTGAGCTTGTTTCTGGAAACTTCTAACCCTCCATAGACTGCTGAACTTCACCTGACAGGACACACCTGGAGGAACCTGTCTCTCTGTCTGTCTCTTTGTTTAGAGACGAGCTGCTTCAGCCAATGGGTCCACACCAGTGTATGTCTGTGGTGCACCAGATGGGTGGAGTCTGCACACCATTGGACAGTTATTGTAGCCAGTAGATACGCTGGACTGACTGCTAAAGTTCAGCGGAGAGAGCGGCGTTTACGTCACCACGACCACATGACTCATACAAACACAAACAAGTGAAGGAAATGAATAAGACAGAACTGATGATGTCATTCAGGGTTACATAAAATCAAATTGTAAACATTACTGTCTATGCAGGCAACGATTTGTCATCTCAGGAAGCCCCCTGGTTTTTGACCTGTAGACTGACAGTGTTGTTTGTTTAGTCAGCTGACAGTTACGTGGTTGCTGCCGCTGGCTGACAGACTCAACTCCATTTAAACAGCTTTTGTTTCTGTTTGTATGAGTCATGTGGTCGTGGTGACGTGAACGCCGCTCTCGCTGCTGAAACTTAGCAGTCAATGCGGCGTATCTACTGGCTACGATAAGAGACAAATGGTGTGCAGACTCCACCTAATCAGCACACTGCAGGTGTACGCCGGCGTACTGATGGTGGGGACCCAGTATTTACTGACCTGCTTCTTCAGCCAATCATCTCTCTGTATTTACAGACCTGCTGCTTCAGTCCAACATCTCCGTGTCCTCCTCCACGGACGGGGTCTCCGAGGCCCAGCAGCAGGGGTTTCAGGTGTCCAAGGGCTCCAACTTCACCATCAGCTGCTCCATCCAGCCACAGTACCCAGGAGGCTCCTTCCAGCTCACCTTCACCTCCTCCAACTCCACACACATCTACACCCAGCCAGCTGTCAATCATTCTGCCCACTTCCTGTTTCCTGAAGCTGAGCCCACCCACCAAGGAAGCTACAGTTGTGTTTATCATGTCTACGTTTTTTCGTATAACTTCTCCTCTGAGAGCCGTCCGCTCTCTGTCACTGTCTCAGGTAAGGAGAAGCAGAGAAACTGAAATGTCACACTGACCACATGTGGGTGTGGAAAAGGTGATTTATCCAATTTGACTGTTGTTGTGTTACATGCATCAGAAAGTAACCAAACTTAGGCAAAGTGTACAAATGGCAACAGCAAACAATATACTGTGGGGCAGAGCATGTGTGGTTACCAGGATAACTCTGGTTCTCTGAGAACTGAGTGAGGTATTTCACTGTAGCTTTGATTCCACTAAGCAGTCCGGTTCAGTTCAGTTCAGTTCGGTACACATTACAATGGTTATTTTTGCATTTCCATTAAGAAAAGCTGTGGATGTCAACACAGATGACCTGAATAAACCTTGTAAAAACATGTCACAATGGGAATATTTATTTGTATTATATTACCTGAGCTTGGCAAGACTGGCACTGAGTGTAACTCCACCACCTCATGTACTAACCTTGTACCTACAGCATTTTTTAAGCACTTGTTTCAACAATGTTTCAAGTCGTGTTCTCTCTCTCCTCAAAGATGATCTTGATTTCTGCCTGCAGCAAGTTTATGCCTGCCTTTTCTTCTTCAAATGCCTTCTGTCCTTGACCAGACATTTCATTTCCTGCTGTCTCCTGGTCTTCGTTGGGATGGGTGATGTTTTCACCCTCTCCTCCACAGCTCCAAAGTGCTCAACTCCATAGCTGTCGATCAACTCTACCACTCTCTCCAGTTTCTTCAGTATGGTTCCCCTTAGCTGCTTCAGCAGTTTACAAAGGTCTGTGTTGACCATTTTCCACAACGGCTTTGGCCCATTGATCTTAGTCTGGGTTGCAGGCTGTGGTGGGGGCAGGGCCGGACTGGGAGACTTTTTCAGGCCAGGAGTCAGTCATTCAGCAGGCCACCCTGCCCACACGCACGTTCACACCTACACTTATATGCATTGGCACGCACACACACACGCACACACGCACACGGACACAGACACAGACAGACACACACACACACTAGTATGTTTTTGGCCTTCCAAACAGAAGTACACATATGGGACCTACTGTACAATCTAAGGTTGGAATATACGTGGCAATACAGTACCACAAAACGTCAAATCGTCATATCATGTAGAATATCAACTGCTTTGTGTGTTAATGTAACTAATATTATGTTAACAAGCCTGTAGCTTGTTGCAAACAGACATTTGCAGACAGACACACAACATATTCCCGAAATATCAGAAACATCAGCTTTCACATTAATCAAAACCAAACATTAACAGCTGCAAGAACATTAAATGCAACACAACTATCTAAGCAAACTGACAATTAAGTCAAAAAGTTAAAAAAAAAATCTTTTGTCAATATATAAAAGTCCATAGATAATGTTGCATTTCTGAAATATTTACAAATCTGTGCCTCATTGGCAAGTACTTTTTATGTGTAGCCTACAATATAACCTAACCAACAAAGACAACTAGCCTAAGTCCAAATCAAATGATTAATCAGTTTACTATGAGGAAGGCCTTTGAACACACAGAACACGTGCATGCTGCACGCACTGACAGACACAAGGCTGACTGTATAATACAGTCCGAGAGCATAGTACTGACTAATATTTTAAATAGGCTCTAAGGAAATACTAATGAACCCCAACCTAAATCCGAGGTTGAAATACACAATAGCTTTCAACAGACAGCAAAATTCAACAACATATTTACATTATGTAAACGTGTACAAGTTTCTAAAGAGAACCAGTGTTTTGTTTTTTTAAGAAAACTTACTCGCAGAGTCTGGCACATCTTTTTGTTGTGTGGCGCTGCCATGGCTTGGGGGGCTGTCTGTGTGGATGACACGGACTGTTGGGGTGGGTGCTAATCAAAACAAACCAATCGTCTTGTTGTCATCCTCACATGCTACTGGCCTGAGTGGCCTCTGATTGGCCTGAAAGAAGATTTTAAAAAAAGTCATACTGCCGCGACGCCGGCCGACCGGCAGCCTGCAGAAGGAAAAAAAAAAAAACGACATGCAGACGGCAGCCGGCAGGCCAGCAGGCCAGGCACAGACCGGCGCTTCGGGAATACTCCCGGATCTCCCTATGGCCAGTCCGGGCCTGTTTTCAGACATTTATGTTTTGGTTTAAATGAAATTTACATGGTGGGATCTACAGTTGATGTACAACAAGGTGACTTATAATTAGTGTCTTCTCCAGTGCCACATAGTGGAAACAGGAAGTGGTACTAAATGCAAAATAGGTCATTCCAGGGCCCACACTCTATGAAGGATAAACCATCTCAATCCTGCATGCAGTGTCTGACTTCCACAGAAATTGAGTGCCACATCAGCCAGCATCCTGCCAGCATCTCTGACTTGCGCACAGGTGTGAGGGCCTGTTCATCGCTTTAATGTTTTTTGGGGTTTTTTTTGTGGGACCATTTTACACTTGCCATTTTAGCACTCACCTCCCCACATACAGGCTCAGATAGAAACACCTGCTCACCTGGCAAAGCTGTTGGACTCACCTGCTCAGGTAGAAGAGGAGCTGCAGCTTTGATTTGGTTCATTTCTCTTCTAATGAAACTCACTTTGTTCTTTTACTGATGACTCTCTGGTTTCTGTTCAGAGCCTGTCAGGTTGGTGGGAGGAGCCAGTCGCTGTGCAGGAACACTGGAGCTGAAACATCAGGGAAAGTGGAGACCAGTTTACATTTCTGAGTGGAACCTGAGGACAGCAGCTGGTGCCTGTAGAGAGCTGGACTGTGGTTCTGCTGTGTCTGTAGAAGAGAGAGAGGAGGCCTCACGCAGAGCTGTTTGGTGGATTACATCTCAGTGTGTTCAGTCTGGATCTGCTCTGAGGGAGTGTGCACAATCAAGATCCTTGCGCTACACCCATACTCTCATCTGCTCAGGTAAGGCCATTAGTGACATCATCTATGACAGTGATTCCCAAATGTTGTGTCTTGACGCAAATCCAGGTGTGCCGTGGGGTTTTGTGATAACCACACATGATTATTATAAATGTTTAACTGGGCCTATACAAAAAGTTATGAATGGATTTTGTATTGACTGTATCAGTATGTTGTGCACACCCATTTCCTAATAAAGAGGCAAACTCTTCCTAAAAAATGTCTTTTAATTTAATGCAATTGAAAAAATCTTCACGGGCATAGGCGTTATAAGTGTGTGACACATCACATTATCTTACATTATTTCCCATTTAAATGGATGTGTTATTGGTGCTTTGATGAGACTTTAAAAAGTTTAAAATGAATGATTGAATCATTTTCTTAATAATTATTTCATGAGTTATAGCTGGTTGTCAATAGTTATTTGACATCAGTAAATACAAAGAAACATTAATGTTGTGATAAGAGTGATAACACGTTACAGAAGCTATTGTGCACAGGCATAAATACAGGTGTGCCGTGAGATTTTGGCTCTCTCTTTGGTGTGCCTCGGGCACTAAAAGTTTGAGAACCACCAACCTATGACATCATCTGTGACAATAATGTACCCAGGTTGATATGCACAGGCTATAATCACAGCACAGTCTCTGGCAGCCATGATGGAGTCTGATGAGCTGCTGCCTCAGTAAATCAGCTGCTGAATGCACCAAGATATATATCTGTATGAAACATACATGTATGCTGCTTCAGGAGTCCCCTGGGCCAACCTCCTTCTTCAGCTTGACAGCTTCTGAGCCACTGGTTTCCACCAGCAGGTACTTTGGTTGCCACCATAACAGGCACCAATGACCTACTGGATACAACTTTGATCAGCTCAGCCGGGGGCTCGTCAGTATCTCCACAGCCACACGTGGCGTCCTTCTCTTTGGGCAAATCATTACAGGCAGAGTGTTCAGCCTTAATTTTGAGTTACAGATTTCAGAAAAACAAGATGATGAAATTATTTGACCTTCTCTGTGTGGAGAGCAATGATTGTGGAGTACCTGAGCTGAAGGAACAGAAAGGAGAAATCTGTACATGATGATGTGTAACTTTTTGAAGACACGTTCAGAGTGTTCTAAAATAGGTGAAAATGTTGTCAGTGTATTAAATGTTAATGTGATGGTAAAACTGCTGCAATCCATTGTGTTATAAAGATCAATCAATCAATCAATCAACTTTATTTGTAGAGCGCTTTTCCTGCAAGGACATGCAACACAAAGTGCTTTACAGAATTAAAAACAATTACCAAAATTAAAGAAAGAAAACAATTACAAAGAAAGCCCCTCCCTCCCACCCTCCATACTAGACAGACACACACCCACCCACCCACACACACACAATCACACACAATGGGGAGACATGGCATGGCACTGAGGATCAAGGAAACGCCACCTTTGGGGCCGTCCACACTGTGAGGAGCCGCAGGCCATGCCATCGGGAGGACCAGCACCCAGGCCCCCCGACTCCGACAGACAGGCGGACCCCCGCGTCAAAGGGAGGAACCCCCAGCCGGCCGGGCCGAAGGGACCCAAGGACAGCACCCCCATCAGCAGACCTGACACAGCTCCCAGTGTGGAAGACCCCTCTGAGGAAACACTGGAGTTAAAAGCTAAAGACTAAAAGCATAAAATAGGACTAAAAGCATATAATAGGATAAGCCCTGATAATAAGTAAATAGAACCAGATAAGAACGTAAGAAGAGTTTAAAATATTAGTTAAAAGCCTGATTAAAAAGGTGTGTCTTTAATCTTCTTTTAAAAATATCAACAGTCTCTGCAGTCCTGAGGCTCTCCGGCAGGCTGTTCCACAGGTGGGGGCCATAGTGGCTAAATGCTGCCTCACCGTGGGTTCTGTTGTTAATGATGAGCTGATGTTGGAATTGTTGTCAGTCCACTTTGAGTCACTGAGTTTTTGTGTCATAACATCTTTTTATTTAGTGTCTGCTGTCTTTTATCTCTCTCTATTTTATCTTCTTTTATCTCTGCAGACTCTGTCAGGCTGGTGAATGGGACCAGTCTGTGCTCAGGCAGACTGGAGGTGAAGTCTAACCAGTCTAACCAGTCTAACCAGAGGTGGTCCTCAGTGTGTGAAGCTGACTTTGACCAGCAGGATGCAGAGGTGGTCTGTAGGGAGCTTGGCTGTGGGGCTCCTTCAGTCCTCCAGGGGGCGCTCTATGGAGAAGTGGAGGCTCCAATGTGGACCAAAGAGTTCCAGTGTGGAGGCCATGAGTCTGCTCTCCTGGACTGTAGAAGCTCAGGCTCAGATAGAAACACCTGCTCACCTGGCAAAGCTGTTGGACTCACCTGCTCAGGTAGAAGAGGAGCTGCAGCTCTGATTTGGTTCATTTCTCTTCTAATGAAACTCACTTTGTTCTTTTACTGATGACTCTCTGGTTTCTGTTCAGAGCCTGATGATGTCAGATTGGTGGGAGGAGCCAGTCGCTGTGCAGGAACACTGGAGGTCAGACAGGGAGACTGGAGACCAGTGGGTTACTCTGACTGGACCCTGAAGACAGCAGATGTCGTCTGCAGACAGTTGAACTGTGGCTCTGCTGTTTCTGTAGAACACAGAGAGTCCTCAGACAGACCTGTGTGGAGGATCTGGTCTGACTGTGTTCACTCTGGATCTGCTCTGAGGGAGTGTGCATCATCATTTTACTTTTTCTCCATCGTGGATCTCACCTGCTCATGTAAGCCCATCAGTGACATCATCAGTGACATCATCTATGACAGTAATGTTTCCAGTATGTTCCTTCCTCTGTCACAGTGACAGTCAGTGGTTTCCATTGGACTTAAATGTAAATGACTTCCTAAAGTGTCAAGAACTGAGCTTGTTTCTGGAAACTTCTAACCCTCCATAGACTGCTGAACTTCACCTGACAGGACACACCTGGAGGAACCTGTCTCTCTGTCTGTCTCTTTGTTTAGAGACGAGCTGCTTCAGCCAATGGGTCCACACCAGTGTATGTCTGTGGTGCACCAGATGGGTGGAGTCTGCACACCATTGGACAGTTATTGTAGCCAGTAGATACGCTGGACTGACTGCTAAAGTTCAGCGGAGAGAGCGGCGTTTACGTCACCACGACCACATGACTCATACAAACACAAACAAGTGAAGGAAATGAATAAGACAGAACTGATGATGTCATTCAGGGTTACATAAAATCAAATTGTAAACATTACTGTCTATGCAGGCAACGATTTGTCATCTCAGGAAGCCCCCTGGTTTTTGACCTGTAGACTGACAGTGTTGTTTGTTTAGTCAGCTGACAGTTACGTGGTTGCTGCCGCTGGCTGACAGACTCAACTCCATTTAAACAGCTTTTGTTTCTGTTTGTATGAGTCATGTGGTCGTGGTGACGTGAACACCGCTCTCGCTGCTGAAACTTAGCAGTCAATGTGGCGTATCTACTGGCTACGATAAGAGACAAATGGTGTGCAGACTCCACCTAATCAGCACACTGCAGGTGTACATCGGCGTACTGATGGTGGGGACCCAGTATTTACTGACCTGCTTCTTCAGCCAATCATCTCTCTGTATTTACAGACCTGCTGCTTCAGCCCAACATCTCCGTGTCCTCCTCCACGGACGGGGTCTCCGAGGCCCAGCAGCAGGGGTTTCAGGTGTCCAGGGGCTCCAACTTCACCATCAGCTGCTCCATCCAGCCACAGTACCCAGGAGGCTCCTTCCAGCTCACCTTCACCTCCTCCAACTCCACACACAACTACACCCAGCCAGCTGTCAACCACTCTGCCCACTTTCTGTTTCCTGAAGCTGAGCCCGCCCACCAAGGAAGCTACAGCTGTGTTTATCATGTCTACGTTTTTTCTCATAACTTCTCCTCTGAGAGCCGTCCGCTCTCTGTCACTGTCTCAGGTAAGGAGAAGCAGAGAAACTGAAATGTCACACTGACCACATGTGGGTGTGGAAAAGGTGATTTATCCAATTTGACTGTTGTTGTGTTACATGCATCAGAAAGTAACCAAACTTAGGCAAAGTGTACAAATGGCAACAGCAAACAATATACTGTGGGGCAGAGCATGTGTGGTTACCAGGATAACTCTGGTTCTCTGAGAACTGAGTGAGGTATTTCACTGTAGCTTTGATTCCACTAAGCAGTCCGGTTCAGTTCAGTTCAGTTCGGTACACATTACAATGGTTATTTTTGCATTTCCATTAAGAAAAGCTGTGGATGGTCCCAACAGAACTGTTCCATACCACCCTCATTTTTGGTCACCCCTCTGTTGGGGTACCTAGCAAACTGATCCGGTACTAAAAAGTGGAGCTAAAAACCCAGTCTGTGTCTGGTTTAAAGGTTATATAAGCACTCCTCACACCGTAGTAAGTTTTCATATATTAGTATACTATAAGTATAAACAAAATTTTCTTTTGCCGCCTCCTCATTTAGTTAACAGTCAGCAGCTATAGACTGAAAAAGTTTAAATAATTCACTTTGCCGTTGTTCAAAGGCTACCCTTCGCAGCTACTGGCAACTTGTAAAGTCTTCTTGCATGTTACTCAGTCGATGACAACGTCAGTTTCCACAAGACCTCATCAGCTGCTTGAAATCTAAAGGTTAAAAAGAGGTTGACTGACAGAATCTTCCCATGGTTAAACAATAACAGTGTTAAGAGACTAAAGGCCCTGACACACTGAACTGACAGTCGGCCGTTCGTGAATGTTGGGCCATCAGTTAGCATCTGTCGCCCTTGTTGGTGTGGTGTGTCTCACACTGTTGCCCCTTGTCTGCCCTTTTTTGTTTTTTTTTAGCCAAATCAGCATGTTAAATTGGCAGCAGAGACAGTGGAGCCCATTGGTGAATGAAATCACTCTGACTGGATATATAACTCGGCCCACAAGAAAAAACCATAATTAACCAAACAGCTAAAGTCAAGAGAGAGTGAGACTGAAACAAACTTGTTGCACAAAGTAAGATTACTTTTTTTAGCCATTCAGATCTTTAGCTCATGATGGTTTGTGTTATTGCTCACTGGCACACAGTAAATATGCTCTGTTCTTTCAGCTTTGGATTATGCTGTTAATGTGCTAACTGCCTAACTAGCACCAAGACGGTCTTCCGATTTCAGATTTTGAATGACAAATACAGATTATTGTCATCTGCTGGAGTGGAGAGTTATTTCCTTTCATGCAGGTGCAGAACATACATGCTGGTTAGCTATCGGCTGTAGTCTTTGCAGTGTGTTCATGTGCAACATTTTGGTCGAGACACAGGAGAGGTGAGTTGACAACAGTTGGCTTTCATTGCCGTCTGTGCCTTCAGAGAATCTGTCCAGCAGCTGAAAGAAAATGGTGGGGAACTAAGCTCAGACTTCACTGTAATATACAGTGAAGAAAGTGAGGAAAGGATTACTTTTCCAAGATTATAACAGAGAATGCTGGGAAACCTAGAATATTATTCTCCAACATTGACCAGCTACTCAACACAGCCCACACCCATCTGCAGTTCTCTGCATCATATTGTGAAGAACTCACTTTGTTCTTCAACAACAAAATAACTTCAGTTAGATCTGATATTGCTGCTGATGTCAACACAGATGACCTGAATAAACCTTGTAAAAACATGTCACAATGGGAATATTTATTTGTATTATATTACCTGAGCTTGGCAAGACTGGCACTGAGTGTAACTCCACCACCTCATGTACTAACCTTGTACCTACAGCATTTTTTAAGCACTTGTTTCAACAATGTTTCAAGTCGTGTTCTCTCTCTCCTCAAAGATGATCTTGATTTCTGCCTGCAGCAAGTTTATGCCTGCCTTTTCTTCTTCAAATGCCTTCTGTCCTTGACCAGACATTTCATTTCCTGCTGTCTCCTGGTCTTCGTTGGGATGGGTGATGTTTTCACCCTCTCCTCCACAGCTCCAAAGTGCTCAACTCCATAGCTGTCGATCAACTCTACCACTCTCTCCAGTTTCTTCAGTATGGTTCCCCTTAGCTGCTTCAGCAGTTTACAAAGGTCTGTGTTGACCATTTTCCACAACGGCTTTGGCCCATTGATCTTAGTCTGGGTTGCAGGCTGTGGTGGGGGCAGGGCCGGACTGGGAGACTTTTTCAGGCCAGGAGTCAGTCATTCAGCAGGCCACCCTGCCCACCCGCACGTTCACACCTACACTTATATGCATTGGCACGCACACACACACGCACACACGCACACGGACACAGACACAGACAGACACACACACACACTAGTATGTTTTTGGCCTTCCAAACAGAAGTACACATATGGGACCTACTGTACAATCTAAGGTTGGAATATACGTGGCAATACAGTACCACAAAACGTCAAATCGTCATATCATGTAGAATATCAACTGCTTTGTGTGTTAATGTAACTAATATTATGTTAACAAGCCTGTAGCTTGTTGCAAACAGACATTTGCAGACAGACACACAACATATTCCCGAAATATCAGAAACATCAGCTTTCACATTAATCAAAACCAAACATTAACAGCTGCAAGAACATTAAATGCAACACAACTATCTAAGCAAACTGACAATTAAGTCAAAAAGTTAAAAAAAAAATCTTTTGTCAATATATAAAAGTCCATAGATAATGTTGCATTTCTGAAATATTTACAAATCTGTGCCTCATTGGCAAGTACTTTTTATGTGTAGCCTACAATATAACCTAACCAACAAAGACAACTAGCCTAAGTCCAAATCAAATGATTAATCAGTTTACTATGAGGAAGGCCTTTGAACACACAGAACACGTGCATGCTGCACGCACTGACAGACACAAGGCTGACTGTATAATACAGTCCGAGAGCATAGTACTGACTAATATTTTAAATAGGCTCTAAGGAAATACTAATGAACCCCAACCTAAATCCGAGGTTGAAATACACAATAGCTTTCAACAGACAGCAAAATTCAACAACATATTTACATTATGTAAACGTGTACAAGTTTCTAAAGAGAACCAGTGTTTTGTTTTTTTAAGAAAACTTACTCGCAGAGTCTGGCACATCTTTTTGTTGTGTGGCGCTGCCATGGCTTGGGGGGCTGTCTGTGTGGATGACACGGACTGTTGGGGTGGGTGCTAATCAAAACAAACCAATCGTCTTGTTGTCATCCTCACATGCTACTGGCCTGAGTGGCCTCTGATTGGCCTGAAAGAAGATTTTAAAAAAAGTCATACTGCCGCGACGCCGGCCGACCGGCAGCCTGCAGAAGGAAAAAAAAAAAAACGACATGCAGACGGCAGCCGGCAGGCCAGCAGGCCAGGCACAGACCGGCGCTTCGGGAATACTCCCGGATCTCCCTATGGCCAGTCCGGGCCTGTTTTCAGACATTTATGTTTTGGTTTAAATGAAATTTACATGGTGGGATCTACAGTTGATGTACAACAAGGTGACTTATAATTAGTGTCTTCTCCAGTGCCACATAGTGGAAACAGGAAGTGGTACTAAATGCAAAATAGGTCATTCCAGGGCCCACACTCTATGAAGGATAAACCATCTCAATCCTGCATGCAGTGTCTGACTTCCACAGAAATTGAGTGCCACATCAGCCAGCATCCTGCCAGCATCTCTGACTTGCGCACAGGTGTGAGGGCCTGTTCATCGCTTTAATGTTTTTTGGGGTTTTTTTTGTGGGACCATTTTACACTTGCCATTTTAGCACTCACCTCCCCACATACAGGCTCAGATAGAAACACCTGCTCACCTGGCAAAGCTGTTGGACTCACCTGCTCAGGTAGAAGAGGAGCTGCAGCTTTGATTTGGTTCATTTCTCTTCTAATGAAACTCACTTTGTTCTTTTACTGATGACTCTCTGGTTTCTGTTCAGAGCCTGTCAGGTTGGTGGGAGGAGCCAGTCGCTGTGCAGGAACACTGGAGCTGAAACATCAGGGAAAGTGGAGACCAGTTTACATTTCTGAGTGGAACCTGAGGACAGCAGCTGGTGCCTGTAGAGAGCTGGACTGTGGTTCTGCTGTGTCTGTAGAAGAGAGAGAGGAGGCCTCACGCAGAGCTGTTTGGTGGATTACATCTCAGTGTGTTCAGTCTGGATCTGCTCTGAGGGAGTGTGCACAATCAAGATCCTTGCGCTACACCCATACTCTCATCTGCTCAGGTAAGGCCATTAGTGACATCATCTATGACAGTGATTCCCAAATGTTGTGTCTTGACGCAAATCCAGGTGTGCCGTGGGGTTTTGTGATAACCACACATGATTATTATAAATGTTTAACTGGGCCTATACAAAAAGTTATGAATGGATTTTGTATTGACTGTATCAGTATGTTGTGCACACCCATTTCCTAATAAAGAGGCAAACTCTTCCTAAAAAATGTCTTTTAATTTAATGCAATTGAAAAAATCTTCACGGGCATAGGCGTTATAAGTGTGTGACACATCACATTATCTTACATTATTTCCCATTTAAATGGATGTGTTATTGGTGCTTTGATGAGACTTTAAAAAGTTTAAAATGAATGATTGAATCATTTTCTTAATAATTATTTCATGAGTTATAGCTGGTTGTCAATAGTTATTTGACATCAGTAAATACAAAGAAACATTAATGTTGTGATAAGAGTGATAACACGTTACAGAAGCTATTGTGCACAGGCATAAATACAGGTGTGCCGTGAGATTTTGGCTCTCTCTTTGGTGTGCCTCGGGCACTAAAAGTTTGAGAACCACCAACCTATGACATCATCTGTGACAATAATGTACCCAGGTTGATATGCACAGGCTATAATCACAGCACAGTCTCTGGCAGCCATGATGGAGTCTGATGAGCTGCTGCCTCAGTAAATCAGCTGCTGAATGCACCAAGATATATATCTGTATGAAACATACATGTATGCTGCTTCAGGAGTCCCCTGGGCCAACCTCCTTCTTCAGCTTGACAGCTTCTGAGCCACTGGTTTCCACCAGCAGGTACTTTGGTTGCCACCATAACAGGCACCAATGACCTACTGGATACAACTTTGATCAGCTCAGCCGGGGGCTCGTCAGTATCTCCACAGCCACACGTGGCGTCCTTCTCTTTGGGCAAATCATTACAGGCAGAGTGTTCAGCCTTAGTTTTGAGTTACAGATTTCAGAAAAACAAGATGATGAAATTATTTGACCTTCTCTGTGTGGAGAGCAAAGATTGTGGAGTACCTGAGCTGAAGGAACAGAAAGGAGAAATCTGTACATGATGATGTGTAACTTTTTGAAGACACGTTCAGAGTGTTCTAAAATAGGTGAAAATGTTGTCAGTGTATTAAATGTTAATGTGATGGTAAAACTGCTGCAACTCATTGTGTTATAAAGATCAATCAATCAATCAATCAACTTTATTTGTAGAGCGCTTTTCCTGCAAGGACATGCAACACAAAGTGCTTTACAGAATTAAAAACAATTACCAAAATTAAAGAAAGAAAACAATTACAAAGAAAGCCCCTCCCTCCCACCCTCCATACTAGACAGACACACACCCACCCACCCACACACACACAATCACACACAATGGGGAGACATGGCATGGCACTGAGGATCAAGGAAACGCCACCTTTGGGGCCGTCCACACTGTGAGGAGCCGCAGGCCATGCCATTGGGAGGACCAGCACCCAGGCCCCCCGACTCCGACAGACAGGCGGACCCCCGCGTCAAAGGGAGGAACCCCCAGCCGGCCGGGCCGAAGGGACCCAAGGACAGCACCCCCATCAGCAGACCTGACACAGCTCCCAGTGTGGAAGACCCCTCTGAGGAAACACTGGAGTTAAAAGCTAAAGACTAAAAGCATAAAATAGGACTAAAAGCATATAATAGGATAAGCCCTGATAATAAGTAAATAGAACGAGATAAGAACGTAAGAAGAGTTTAAAATATTAGTTAAAAGCCTGATTAAAAAGGTGTGTCTTTAATCTTCTTTTAAAAATATCAACAGTCTCTGCAGTCCTGAGGCTCTCCGGCAGGCTGTTCCACAGGTGGGGGCCATAGTGGCTAAATGCTGCCTCACCGTGGGTTCTGTTGTTAATGATGAGCTGATGTTGGAATTGTTGTCAGTCCACTTTGAGTCACTGAGTTTTTGTGTCATAACATCTTTTTATTTAGTGTCTGCTGTCTTTTATCTCTCTCTATTTTATCTTCTTTTATCTCTGCAGACTCTGTCAGGCTGGTGAATGGGACCAGTCTGTGCTCAGGCAGACTGGAGGTGAAGTCTAACCAGTCTAACCAGTCTAACCAGAGGTGGTCCTCAGTGTGTGAAGCTGACTTTGACCAGCAGGATGCAGAGGTGGTCTGTAGGGAGCTTGGCTGTGGGGCTCCTTCAGTCCTCCAGGGGGCGCTCTATGGAGAAGTGGAGGCTCCAATGTGGACCAAAGAGTTCCAGTGTGGAGGCCATGAGTCTGCTCTCCTGGACTGTAGAAGCTCAGGCTCAGATAGAAACACCTGCTCACCTGGCAAAGCTGTTGGACTCACCTGCTCAGGTAGAAGAGGAGCTGCAGCTCTGATTTGGTTCATTTCTCTTCTAATGAAACTCACTTTGTTCTTTTACTGATGACTCTCTGGTTTCTGTTCAGAGCCTGATGATGTCAGATTGGTGGGAGGAGCCAGTCGCTGTGCAGGAACACTGGAGGTCAGACAGGGAGACTGGAGACCAGTGGGTTACTCTGACTGGACCCTGAAGACAGCAGATGTCGTCTGCAGACAGTTGAACTGTGGCTCTGCTGTTTCTGTAGAACACAGAGAGTCCTCAGAGAGACCTGTGTGGAGGATCTGGTCTGACTGTGTTCACTCTGGATCTGCTCTGAGGGAGTGTGCATCATCATTTTACTTTTTCTCCATCGTGGATCTCACCTGCTCATGTAAGCCCATCAGTGACATCATCAGTGACATCATCTATGACAGTAATGTTTCCAGTATGTTCCTTCCTCTGTCACAGTGACAGTCAGTGGTTTCCATTGGACTTAAATGTAAATGACTTCCTAAAGTGTCAAGAACTGAGCTTGTTTCTGGAAACTTCTAACCCTCCATAGACTGCTGAACTTCACCTGACAGGACACACCTGGAGGAACCTGTCTCTCTGTCTGTCTCTTTGTTTAGAGACGAGCTGCTTCAGCCAATGGGTCCACACCAGTGTATGTCTGTGGTGCACCAGATGGGTGGAGTCTGCACACCATTGGACAGTTATTGTAGCCAGTAGATACGCTGGACTGACTGCTAAAGTTCAGCGGAGAGAGCGGCGTTTACGTCACCACGACCACATGACTCATACAAACACAAACAAGTGAAGGAAATGAATAAGACAGAACTGATGATGTCATTCAGGGTTACATAAAATCAAATTGTAAACATTACTGTCTATGCAGGCAACGATTTGTCATCTCAGGAAGCCCCCTGGTTTTTGACCTGTAGACTGACAGTGTTGTTTGTTTAGTCAGCTGACAGTTACGTGGTTGCTGCCGCTGGCTGACAGACTCAACTCCATTTAAACAGCTTTTGTTTCTGTTTGTATGAGTCATGTGGTCGTGGTGACGTGAACGCCGCTCTCGCTGCTGAAACTTAGCAGTCAATGCGGCGTATCTACTGGCTACGATAAGAGACAAATGGTGTGCAGACTCCACCTAATCAGCACACTGCAGGTGTACATCGGCGTACTGATGGTGGGGACCCAGTATTTACTGACCTGCTTCTTCAGCCAATCATCTCTCTGTATTTACAGACCTGCTGCTTCAGTCCAACATCTCCGTGTCCTCCTCCACGGACGGGGTCTCCGAGGCCCAGCAGCAGGGGTTTCAGGTGTCCAAGGGCTCCAACTTCACCATCAGCTGCTCCATCCAGCCACAGTACCCAGGAGGCTCCTTCCAGCTCACCTTCACCTCCTCCAACTCCACACACATCTACACCCAGCCAGCTGTCAATCATTCTGCCCACTTCCTGTTTCCTGAAGCTGAGCCCACCCACCAAGGAAGCTACAGTTGTGTTTATCATGTCTACGTTTTTTCGTATAACTTCTCCTCTGAGAGCCGTCCGCTCTCTGTCACTGTCTCAGGTAAGGAGAAGCAGAGAAACTGAAATGTCACACTGACCACATGTGGGTGTGGAAAAGGTGATTTATCCAATTTGACTGTTGTTGTGTTACATGCATCAGAAAGTAACCAAACTTAGGCAAAGTGTACAAATGGCAACAGCAAACAATATACTGTGGGGCAGAGCATGTTTGGTTACCAGGATAACTCTGGTTCTCTGAGAACTGAGTGAGGTATTTCACTGTAGCTTTGATTCCACTAAGCAGTCCGGTTCAGTTCAGTTCAGTTCGGTACACATTACAATGGTTATTTTTGCATTTCCATTAAGAAAAGCTGTGGATGGTCCCAACAGAACTGTTCCATACCACCCTCATTTTTGGTCACCCCTCTGTTGGGGTACCTAGCAAACTGATCCGGTACTAAAAAGTGGAGCTAAAAACCCAGTCTGTGTCTGGTTTAAAGGTTATATAAGCACTCCTCACACCGTAGTAAGTTTTCATATATTAGTATACTATAAGTATAAACAAAATTTTCTTTTGCCGCCTCCTCATTTAGTTAACAGTCAGCAGCTATAGACTGAAAAAGTTTAAAGAATTCACTTTGCCGTTGTTCAAAGGCTACCCTTCGCAGCTACTGGCAACTTGTAAAGTCTTCTTGCATGTTACTCAGTCGATGACAACGTCAGTTTCCACAAGACCTCATCAGCTGCTTGAAATCTAAAGGTTAAAAAGAGGTTGACTGACAGAATCTTCCCATGGTTAAACAATAACAGTGTTAAGAGACTAAAGGCCCTGACACACTGAGCTGACAGTCGGCCGTTCGTGAATGTTGGGCCATCAGTTAGCATCTGTCGCCCTTGTTGGTGTGGTGTGTCTCACACTGTTGCCCCTTGTCTGCCCTTTTTGGTTTTTTTAGCCAAATCAGCATGTTAAATTGGCAGCAGAGACAGTGGAGCCCATTGGTGAATGAAATCACTCTGACTGGATATATAACTCGGCCCACAAGAAAAAACCATAATTAACCAAACAGCTAAAGTCAAGAGAGAGTGAGACTGAAACAAACTTGTTGCACAAAGTAAGATTACTTTTTTTAGCCATTCAGATCTTTAGCTCATGATGGTTTGTGTTATTGCTCACTGGCACACAGTAAATATGCTCTGTTCTTTCAGCTTTGGATTATGCTGTTAATGTGCTAACTGCCTAACTAGCACCAAGACGGTCTTCCGATTTCAGATTTTGAATGACAAATACAGATTATTGTCATCTGCTGGAGTGGAGAGTTATTTCCTTTCATGCAGGTGCAGAACATACATGCTGGTTAGCTATCAGCTGTAGTCTTTGCAGTGTGTTCATGTGCAACATTTTGGTCGAGACACAGGAGAGGTGAGTTGACAACAGTTGGCTTTCATTGCCGTCTGTGCCTTCAGAGAATCTGTCCAGCAGCTGAAAGAAAATGGTGGGGAACTAAGCTCAGAGTTCACTGTAATATACAGTGAAGAAAGTGAGGAAAGGATTACTTTTCCAAGATTATAACAGAGAATGCTGGGAAACCTAGAATATTATTCTCCAACATTGACCAGCTACTCAGCACAGCCCACACCCATCTGCAGTTCTCTGCATCATACTGTGAAGAACTCACTTTGTTCTTCAACAACAAAATAACTTCAGTTAGATCTGATATTGTTGCTGATGTCAACACAGATGACCTGAATAAACCTTGTAAAAACATGTCACAATGGGAATATTTATTTGTATTATATTACCTGAGCTTGGCAAGACTGGCACTGAGTGTAACTCCACCACCTCATGTACTAACCTTGTACCTACAGCATTTTTTAAGCACTTGTTTCAACAATGTTTCAAGTCGTGTTCTCTCTCTCCTCAAAGATGATCTTGATTTCTGCCTGCAGCAAGTTTATGCCTTCCTTTTCTTCTTCAAATGCCTTCTGTCCTTGACCAGACATTTCATTTCCTGCTGTCTCCTGGTCTTCGTTGGGATGGGTGATGTTTTCACCCTCTCCTCCACAGCTCCAAAGTGCTCAACTCCATAGCTGTCGATCAACTCTACCACTCTCTCCAGTTTCTTCAGTGTGGTTCCCCTTAGCTGCTTCAGCAGTTTACAAAGGTCTGTGTTGACCATTTTTGGCCCATTGATCTTAGTCTGGGTTGCAGGCAGTGGTGGGGGTAGCCTCATGGGGTTCTGCTGCGCTTGACTGCTCCTCTGGGACAGGGGAATTGATGGCCTTCAGACTTTGGTGTTCGTCCAGTTGCTGAGCTTGACTTGACTGACCTGACTTGCTTTGTAGGAAGTAGTAGCTGATGTGAGTTCCCTGTCCCACTGCCTTCAAACAGTGTTTTCATGCCTTGATGTATTGTCAGGCCTGCAGAGGATGTTACCATGACCCAGCTACAACTGCAACTCTGGAGCTTGATTCCTGGAGCTGGTGTTGTAGACTCAGTGATAGTGCTGATCATAACTCACGCTGTCTGGTCCATTTCTGGGTTGATTGCTGTGTTGTCTGCAGTGAACTCTTCATAGCCAAGGATGGGTGGGACCCACACAGTGCCGGATTCCTCCTACCATAGGTAGCTAGCCTATGGCAGGCTCAGCAGGGTCATTCTCTCCTCCCAGCTGTCTTTCCAGGCTGTCACCAGGTATTTCCCCAGTTGTCAGTTGCTCTCTTCAACTGACAACTGGGGGGGTTTAAAAGCTTCATTGTGGTCATCAAGCGGGTACCCTCCTTCAACCATGTTTTGATGATAGGCCCACAACACCTCCAGAGAGCTCATCAGCAACATCTGACGTCCCCTCTGCTTTTACTCCCTCAAATCCTGCAGTTGTTGGTGGTATATCAGGGCACAAATGGCGTCTCTCCTTTTGATCCATAGCCAATGGCTTACCTGTTCGGCCGTGCTAGAGAAGGCTTTGATGGCCTGACGTTGGACTTGGCCTAGAATTCCCATTTCCTTAAGCAGACTGGTAGTTGACGTTCCCACAAAGCCTCTGCAGACAACTTCAACTGGGCAACTACTTAAAGCTCTTGCATTCGAATGCCTTCGCTACAGCATCCTCCCAGTGCACAGAGAGCAAATATGCTACATACTTGTATATTATGTATTGTATATCTGGGATGACATACACTCTATCAATGCTTGGATCTTCAAGCATTACAAAAATGTTTATGAATTTCACCGGGTTGTGTGACTTGCAAATATTTCCTTTCCTCATGTGGAGGAAAAAAACGCACCAGTGTCGTTCCTGTGTACTACACCAGCACTACACCCCTGCTCTTGCTCAACAAGGAGTCAGCAGACAGACACACTATTTTTAAATATCCCATCAAGAGAGACTTTCACTCCAGCCTGTTATTTGTTGTTCTGAAAATGCTGGTGTGCAACCCCATTCTATGGACGCTAAACAATGTGCAAATTTTCCTCTGCATCAGAGTGGTGAAGAGGAAATACAGCAAGAGCTGGGCGGTGGAGTGAGTAAAAACAACCCCCCCCCCCCTACATTTAAGAGTAGCCTACAGTCTCCCGTGGAAATACAAAACAGATCTAGGGTCTAAGTGCATGTCCATACAGGTTACATATGACTCTAAAGGTATTATAGGACTCACAAAAGCACCGCCACCACATCTGTGATGTGTGATATGATATGACATTGTGACTGTCCATGTGTTTCAGGATCAGACCCAACACCTTTTATCATCAAAGTAGTCGTCCTGCCTCTGATTCTGCTGTTGGTGATCACTGCCTTTATCTTCTACTGTAAGGTAATGACACGTCTGTTGTTTAGACCACTGACTGACTCATACTGTGTCCTAACTGGATGCAATGCAAACGAGCATCACTGCCTACATCTGTTTCATTGCATTGTTTTCTACTGAAAGGTCCTCACTTTTGTTTTGTTTTGACACTTCATTTGTATTTTATTCCTGTCGCTCACGTTGAAAGCACCAAAATGGAGGAATACGATGCATCCTTATTTTTGAGGAGTTATCTATACGAATCCTCCTCATTTCACTAAAAAAAAAAAAAAAAACGTTTCTTAACATTTATGTTGAGTATTGTTGAGTGAGATGATCAGCAAAGCTAGCTAGCTAGCTTGTTTTTCAAAGTGGTATGATACAGTCTGCTGGTAGCCACAACAATGATACCTACACCTTGGATAGTGTTGTTGTGAATATGAATAATGAGGTAGGCTGTTCTCTCAAACTGTTCGTATTTGACAACCTCTAGTGGGGGTCTGGTCCCCGAGGATGGAAAAAAGTGATCAAAACACAAGACAACACTTCTTTTAATCAAGCAACGCTCAAACTAAAGGTATTGTGATATCGTTTGCTGTCAATTCCTGCACGAGGTTAAAGTAGTCCCCCTGCTGCTTTCCTACCTACCTACCTATCCATCTATCAAGTTTTCTACCTACCTATCTACCTACCTAGTTTTCTCCCTTAGTACCTACCTACGTAGTTCTTTCTTTATCTATCTATCTATCTATCTATCTATCTATCTATCTGGAGAAGCCTAACCAAGGTTAATGACCACTGCCAACAAACACCTACCTGCTGTTGGTTATATTGTCCGTCTCCAGTAAATGTCACAATATAAAACCTGTGTTTTTCTCTTTAAAAAGTACAAACAAAAGCACACAGCTGATGATGAGGAGTGATGCAGGAAGTCACATCTGTGTGCTGTCATGTCTCTCCAGGCCAGCAGGAAGAAGGGGAACTATGAGCTGAATAATTATAACCTGGGTGTTTATGCAGCTGAAGGAGGGCCGACTGAGGAGGAAGGAGCTCAGAGAGCAGAGTAACACCTCCGAGGAGGTCAACTCACATCCAGATGGATTTCAACACACAACCCACCATCAGCTCATTTTTGTACGGATGTTCCTTTACACAATAAGACTGAAATTATTATATCATATACTATATTCTTCTGACTACAAGACACCAAAAACAACCACAAGACTCAAAACAGCCACAAAGAAAATCAAAACGACCACAAAGAGACTCAAAAGAATCACAGAGACTCAAAACAACCACAAAGAGACACAAACTGACCACAAAGATACTCAAAACAACCACAAAGGGACTCAAAACAACCACTAAGAGATGTGAAACAACCACAAAGAGACTCAAAACGACCACAAAGATACTCAAAACAACCACAAAGGGACTCAAAACAACTACAAAGAGACTCAAAACGACCACAGAGACCCAAAACAACCACAAAGGGACTCAAAACAACCACAGAGACCCAAAACAACCACAAAGGGACTCAAAACAACCACTAAGAGTCTCAAAATGACCACAAAGAGATGTGAAACAACCACAGAGACTCACAACAGCCATTAAGAGACTCAAAACAAATATTTACCACTAAAATTCACCACCCGTACAGTTGGCATGAACAGGGAAATTATAGAAACCAAAACTGTTCTTTGTAGCGGGCTGTAAACGTGCTGGAGGGGGAGTTAATGAAAACTAAAGTGTTGGAGGAAGGAGATGTTTATCAGCCTGCTGACCTCCAGGTTAAAGCGATGCAAGGTTCACTGGCTCCTGTGGGGTTGAAAAAAAAAAAAAAGAGGCCATTAATGAAACGCAGCCACCTCCACTAACGACTCTCTGATGACTCACAGATAAGACACACAGATTTTTCCACATCTTCAGCAACAACACTGCAGCCGGGTTAAAACACTGACTGCAGGTGGACGACTCAAGTTATTCAGAGACTTTAATAAAATCTGTGTCGCTTTAGAACCAAAAGTTCAAACTAGATGAAAACACAAAGTTTAACACTGCACACTGTGAAAAAGTTGAGAAACCTCAAAGCAGTTACACAATTAAATTCCTTAAAGACATAGTTTGACATTTTGGGGAAGACTGCTGAACTACTTCTATAATGCTCGAAACATGAAATAATTAAAATGTCTATATATCTGCTGCCTTAATTGTGTGTTTATTATCTGCTCTTTAAATTAATAATTCCTACTGTTAATATGTCTTTGACTATAGATTTATGCTGCTCATTGTCATCAGTGTGTTTCTACACCTGCTGAATTATTCAGTTTTATTTCCACTGTTTTCAATGCAATATATTTTACGTTGCTTTTATGTCTTTGATTATAGATTGCTGTGGCTCATTTTCATTTGTATGTTTATCGTCTGCCTGTACACCAAATTTCCTGCAGGTTAAAAATAAAGTTTAAGCTGAAAACTGGCCCGAGTGTATTTTTTGGAAACCAATAAAAGTCTCCAACCAGCAGTGGTTGTTCTGGTAGTGTGTGTGCCAGGCAGTGAGATGGAGTCATGCTGAAATGATTCAGACCAGAATCTTTTAACCTTCCTCTGGGAAAATGTCTTTTGATGAGAAATAGCAGTGCACGCAACTCCAACAATCTTAGACAACATAAAAAAGGTGTGTGGTACTGGAGGACTAAAGGATCCAGAGTCGTAAATGAATAAATGCATAGATGCACATAAGCAACCATAAACATGAAGAAATAGTTTGTTATAAACGAATGAAAAAACAGTCTCTTCATATATATTATTTGTGACCCTAATTGAGAAAAAAGCTACGAAGAAATGAAGCTTTAAAATGATCAACAATGCCTGATCTAAAAGAGGGCTTTAAAAACTGCTCTCTTATGCCGGGCACACACTACACGATGTCAGCCCGATTACAGTCCAGCGAATCATCGCACGGTGTCAGCTCGGACAACAAATGACGACAAGTGTCATACGTTATAATCCATGGTTTCATCTGGTGTAGTGTGTCACAGTAGACGACAACCAACACCACGTCTGGGACGCCTCACGACGCTCCAACAGAAATTCTAGCATATTTGATTTTCTTTTTGTCGTCCACGACTTCTCCCGTCTCAGCCGTCACTCTGACCAATAGGAACACAGAGCGATCTGCTGCCGTGGAAACTGTAGGACAACAACAGCCCAGCCTTTTAGATATTTCCTGTAGGGACGTTAGCACACAGAGTAAACAGGAAACAGCAGAGGCACTTTATCAACCCGCTGAGTACAGCCGTTAGCATCAAGCTAGCAAAGAATGTTCTTTCTTCATCATGGAGGAGATAAAGGAATCAAACTCACAGATAGTGTCTGGGCCTTTACTCAGCACAGCTGCAGAGGGGACCAGCTTCAGTTCAAACACACGCCCTCATTTCTCATTAAACTCAACACTTCCTGTATCTGTTTCAAATTAACGGCCCCTTATCATTTCAGCTGAGAGAATCCCTTCATTTTCTAAAAAGGGTTTTATTGTGAAATATTTGCAGGAACTTCCTGTGGAGGATTCAGTGACTTGCAAAGTGTTCATGCCATACTTCAAATGAAGCTCCGACCATCTGGTGACACTTCTTACATTACTACAGTAACAGTTCAGCAGACACAGTGACTGAAATAATAGTAATAATAATAATAATAGGACATGAATAACCTGATGACATCATACACGTTGTGAAAGACGACCAGGGATGATTGGTGTGGACCATCATGTCTGTCGGCCAAGTCACGGTACGACTTTATGACCTAATGTGACATAAGCCCCTTTTACACTGCCAGATTTTCCGCGAATGTTCGGCCGATTTGCCGGCAAGCTGCGAGCGTTTAGGCACACAGAGCCGGATTGGTGAGTTGATCTGAGGTGCCCAATTTTCCGCCTCGTAGGGTATTCATATTGGCTGAACGCTTTTGATCTAAACAGAGCGAGACGGCCTTCCGCCTCGGGAGGGTCTATTGATGACGCCGCACATTCGACCCACTGGCGTGGACTTCAAACCAGGAAACAGCTGATAGCAGGAATGAGTATCTAGCAGCACTAAGGAGACGCAAAGCAGAAGATGAGCAACTGGGGAGATAAAGAATTGCGTGCCCTCCTTGCCCTCGCTAACGAGAAGGCCATTAACCGTCAGATGACGGGAACCGAGAAGGACGGGCCGATGTACGAGAGAATCACCGAAGGACTGACCAGCCGCGGCTTTCCTCGGTACGTCACTGTTTACGTCACATGCTGAGCTACACGCTCTGTTACTTGCTCACGCCCCCCATTGCCCCCAAAAAGGCACATTCTGTATAAACAAAAGGAGGCAGGCGGCATTTTGCTGCACTCCCCGATTTTGTTTTTATACTGCCAATGCGGAAAGAAGAGGGATTGGGCTTTCCTGCAAATTTGCACAATTCCTGTGTAAAAGAGGCTACAGTCACTGTCAGGACAGACAAAAATGTTGTGTA
The DNA here is from genome assembly GCA_019142605.1 of Cephalopholis sonnerati. Classification (NCBI taxonomy): domain Eukaryota; kingdom Metazoa; phylum Chordata; class Actinopteri; order Perciformes; family Serranidae; genus Cephalopholis; species Cephalopholis sonnerati. The sequence goes on from JAGQAX010000019.1 coordinate 37,205,694, forward strand.
GTGTGAACCAGGCATTAGTAGAATTTCTACTAAAGACAAATACAGGGATATACAGCAGGTATTAAAAGTAATTTGGGAGCTATGTGGCACTGGCACTACAATAATATGAAAAGTACAAGTAATTCAGAAAAGTATCACAAAAAGCATCTGGACAAATATATCTGTAACATACATGTCAAAAATCTGAGAAGAATCTGACAAAAAAATTAGGATTTTTTTCATTGTTGTTTCCAGGTGTCTGTTTTTCACACCTCAGCCTATGTTTCAGGCTGCTGGTGTTGTTCTTGATTGTTATGGACACTGATGCTATTTGTGAGAGGCTCATATTTCGCGGGTCATTCACACACAGATGGATTCTCTATACAGACTGTGGTTTGCTGCCTCTCCCCCACAGGGCTGTAGGCTACATAGGAGTCTTCAAATGTGGTCTTGTTGTGTTACTGGGAGCCAGAATAGAAGGAGTCATGGCTCAAAACCAGCCGCCACTGCCCGTCAACAAAAACAAAGATGGTTAATTGTGATCAGACCAAAGGACTGGACGGAGGCCATCATCAAAAATGCTCACATGTGCAGCGCACACTTCATATCAGGTTAGGGACAAAGTATTTCCTGTTGTAGGGATGAAGAACGTTATGTGTATTAAGGGTTATCATGTCCACCTCATCAGAAACTGGGGAGCTGTTAAGAGGAAGATTGGATTTCTCTGGAACGCTAACTTTTTAGCACATTAGCTAACGTTAGCTTCCATAGCAAAACAAACAAGATTGGCTTCCTGTGACATCATCCATCCACTGAGTGAGAGCATACGGGTCGGCCAGTCTGGTCCCGTTGGTCAGTGTTTACTTCTTCCAGTAACACTGGCGGTCCCGGAGAGTGAGTGACCTGACATGGTGCGTTGGTAAATTCAGTCTGACGCTCTACACTAAAATGAGAGCCCTGTTGGTGGAAGAAACGGAGCCTTATATTTCTACATGAATGAACCAACGCTTAAGTTAATCACACATTCACTCCGCTCGGCGCTCTGCTGCTCCGTCTCCACAGACAGAGTGTCCAGAGTGCGCTCTGCCACTCTGAGAGTGCGCTGCTCTGGATAACCCAACGCTACATTCAGACAGCGCTCCCAATTTATCAACGCTCCAGTTTGTGTCAGAGTGCGCTCCTGAACGCACCACTCACATCATCTTCCTCCATTGTCTAAAACAAGACAACACAACTTGTTAGCTAGCGCTAGCTAATGTCTGTGGACAACTGTTTTACCTCCAACTAAGCTCCGCCCACAAAAACATCACACTGTCTACATACAGTAGAAGGATCTGTATAATTTGTTATTCACTGTTGTGTCACAGTGATCATGTCTCTTTGACATTAAACACTGACACTTTAAAGTAACATATTTTGTGATTGGAACCATCATTTATCAAAAAGCTTTTAAATAGGAATTACTTTAAAAAAAAAAAAAAACACAGCTGGAGAGAATGAGTCATTTCTGTTGATACTGTGACACACAATGTCGTACTGCTGATTTGATCACATAGTGGAGCTGTACCTTGTTTTGTTTGACCTATCATCAGTTGTATATGTCAGTGCATGTGTTATATGTATTTGTAATACTACACTCACTTCTGACTGATTCACATTATTACATGAAATTATTTTCAATAAACAAATAATCAACAGCCCTGTACTTACAGCGTGGTTTAACAAATCCAGACTTGAAAAGAAACCCTGCCTCCGGCCCATCAGTCTACTTGGTTCAATGTCAAATCATAAATGCATCAACACACATCTAAAAACAAACTTTTTCCTCCTGAAGATGAGTTCATGTTGGGATTCATGTTGCCAATGATCCCGCTCACAGTTTGGCACGTCTGTTTGGGTTTTGGGACTTTAAATAAGATTAGCTTAAAATTGGCTTTGAAAAGCTAAAAGATGAACAACAGGGCCTCGGAGGGATTAAGAGGATCGAGGGATCAGACTCGGAGGAACCTCTGAATCCAGACTCCATTCAGAAATCGCACAAAACAGTCTGCTGGAACATCTGACAGAAATGTGAATACAATTATTATTCCGACATGAAAATGCTGCTCCGTCTTTACACCAGCTCTCAGTACTTAATACTCCACCACCATGCAGAATATGCTACTTCATACATCTATACATGTACAGTATATGGACGCTATTACAGTTTATGATTTTACATTTAAAAAAATACAAAACATTTACATGCCACTGGACATGTGACTATGCAGGGGCGGTACTAGCACATTTAGTGCCCCATGCGAGCCCCCCAAAATCCAAATAAACAACCTAGCAAACAATCAAAAATAAGATAAAAAATATGTGCTAATTTAGTTTCAGTAACATGTTGTACATGTGTTATAATATCATATAAATAATCAGTTAAAAAATATAATTACAAGGTAACTAGTTCAAAAGAATCAACAGTCCAATAATATATGACATTGTGAAATAAGAATAAAATGTACAAATTAAACATTTTGAAATTCTAATACCAATATCTAAAATAACAATTTGGCCTGTAGTCGATACCTATGTTTTGATATTTGTGTTTATTTTATTATTTTTGTTGTTGTTCCATCCATCCATCCATCCATCCATTTTCATCCGCTTATCCGGGGCCGTGTCGCGGGGGCAGCAGGCCGAGCAAAGCACCCCAGACATCCCTCTCCCCAGCAACGCTTTCCAGCTCCTCCTGGAGGACCCCAAGGCGTTCCCAGGCCAGATGAGATATGTAATCCCTCCAGCGTGTTCTGGGTCTGCCCCGGGGCCTCCTACCAGTGGGACGTGCCTGGAACACCTCCCGCGGGAGGCGCCCAGGAGGCATCCTGATCAGATGCCCGAACCACCTCAACTGACCCCTTTCGATGCGAAGGAGCAGCGGCTCTACTCCGAGCTCCCTCCGGATGTCCGAGCTCCTTACCCTATCTCTAAGGCTGAGCCCAGCCACCCCACGGAGGAAACTCATTTCAGCCGCTTGTATCCACAATCTCATTCTTTCGGTCAGTACCCAGAGCTCGTGGCCATAGGTGAGGGTTGGGACGTAGATGGACCAGAAAATCGAGAGCTTCGCCTTCCGGCTCAGCTCCTTCTTCACCACGACAGCCCGGCGCAGCGCCCGCATCACTGCAGAAGCCGCCCCAAACCGCCGATCCATCTCACGCTCCATTCTACCCTCACCCGTGACCAAGACCCCGAGATACTTAAACTCCCTCGCTTGGGGCAGTAACTCTCCCCCAACCCGGAGGGGACAATCCACCTGCTTCCAGCAGAGAACCATGGCCTCAGATTTAGAGGTGCTGACTCTCATCCCGACCGCTTCACACTCGGCCGCAAACCGCTCCAGTGCGTGCTGGAGGTCACAGTGTGATGAAGCCAACAGAACCACATCATCTGCGAAAAGCAGAGATGCAATTCTGAGGTCACCAAACCGGACCCCTCCCCCCCCTCGACTGCGCCTCGAGATCCTGTCCATGAAAGTCACAAACAGGATCGGTGACAAGGGACAGCCTTGGCGGAGGCCCACACCCACCGAGAACGTGCTGGATTTTACACCAAGTATGCGGACACAGCTCTCACTTTGGTCATACAGGGACCGGATGGCTCGTAGCAGCGAGCCCGGTACCCCATACTCTCGCAGTACCCCCCACAAGACCCCCCGAGGAACGCGGTCGTAAGCCTTCTCCAAGTCCACAAAGCACATGTAGACTGGATGGGCAAACTCCCACGACCCCTCCAGCAGCCTCGCAAGGGTAAAGAGCTGGTCCACTGTTCCACGGCCAGGACGGAATCCGCATTGCTCCTCCTGAATCAAAGGTTCGACAATCGGTCGGAGCCTCCTTTCCAGCACCCTTGAGTAAACTTTACCCGGGAGGCTGAGCAGTGTGATACCCCGATAATTGGAGCACACCCTCCGGTCCCCTTTTTTGAAGATGGGGACCACCACCCCAGTCTGCCACTCTACAGGCACCGTACCCGACCTCCACGCGACACTGAAAAGGCGTGTCAACCAAGACAGCCCAACAATGTCCAGAGCCTTCAGCATCTCTGGGCGAATCTCATCCACACCCGGCGCCTTGCCGCTGGGGAGCTTTTTAACTACCTCAGCGACCTCTGCCAGGGAAATGAGCGAGAATTCCCCAGAGTCTTCAGGCTCTGCCTCGGTCACAGTGGACGTGATGGCCGGGTTCAGGAGGTCCTCAAAGTGCTCCTTCCACCGCTCAACGATGTTCCCAGTTCGGGTCAGCAGTTCTCCGTCTCTGCTGAGAACAGCCTGAGACAAGCCCTGCTTTCCTTTCCTGATACGTCTAACGGTCTGCCAGAACTTCCTTGAGGCCAACCGAAAGTCCTTCTCCATAGCCTCCCCGAACTCCTCCCACACCCGGGTTTTTGCCTCAGCGACCGCCACAGCTGCAGCCCTTCTGGCCAACCGGTACCTGTCTGCTGCTTCAGGAGACCCCCGGGCCAGCCAGACCCGAAAGGCCTCCTTCTTCAGCCTGACAGCCTCCTTCACCGCTGGTGTCCACCAGCGGGTTCTCAGGTTGCCGCCACGACAAGCACCGACGACCTTCTGACCACAGCTCCTAGCAGCCGCCTCCACAATGGAAGCTTTGAACATGGCCCACTCCGACTCCATGTCCCCAGCCTCCCCCGGGATGCGCGAGAAATTCTTCCGGAGGTGTGAGTTGAAGACCCTACGGACAGGGGCCCCAGCCAGACGTTCCCAGTTCACCCTCACTACACGTTTGGGTTTCCCAGGTCTGTCCGGCAGCCTCCCCCGCCATCTGATCCAACTCACCACCAGGTGGTGATCAGTGGACAGCTCTGCTCCTCTCTTCACCCGAGTGTCCAAGACACACGGCCGCAGATCTGATGATACAACCACAAAGTCGATCATCGATCTTTGGCCTAAGGTGTTCTGGTACCAGGTACACTTATGTACCTCCCTGTGCTCGAACATGGTGTTTGTTATGGCCAGTCCGTGACTAGCACAGAAGTCCAATAACAAAACACCACTCGGGTTCAGATCAGGCAGGCCGTTCCTCCCAATCACTCCCCTCCAGGTTTCTCCGTCATTGCCCACGTGAGCGTTGAAGTCCCCCAGGAGAACCAAGGAGTCCCCAGCCGGCACCCCTCTCAGGACACCGCCAAGAGACTCCAAAAAGGCCGGGTACTCCGTACTGCTGTTAGGTGCATAAGCACAAACAACAGTCAGAGACCTACTCCCTGCAACCCGCAGTCGCATAGAGGCGACCCTTTCGTTCTCCGGGGAGAACTCCAACACGGTGGTACTCAGCCGGGGGCTTGTGAGTATCCCCACACCCGCCCGGCGCCTCTCACCCTGGGCAACTCCGGAAAAAGCGAGAGTCCAGCCCCTCTCCAGGAGTTTGGTTCCAGAACCAGTGCTGTGCGTGGAGGTGAGCCCAACTATGTCTAGTCGGTACCGCTCCACCTCTCGCACCAGCTCCGGCTCCTTTCCCACCAGAGAGGTGACATTCCACGTCCCTAAAACCAGTCCGCGTCGCCAGGGATCAGCATGCCCGTGGCCCCGCCCCTGCCTGCCGCCCGGCACACAAAGCACCCGACCCTGATGTCTGTCCCTGCGAGTGGTGAGCCCACAGGGCAACGGCTCCATGTATCCTCTTCGGGCTGAGCCCGACCGGGCCCCATTGTTGTTGTTGTTGTTGTTTATTCTGCTTTTGTGCCAGGGAAACACTGACATCTACGCTATGAAAAAATTAACGAATGAACAGTTTTAAAGTCAGTCAGTCCTTCATGACACGACCTTTGAATGAGCACAAACCTAATAATTTACATTTATGAAACAGCCTTCAACATAACCTTCTTTCACATGAAAATCATCTTTAAAAAAAAAGCCAAAAGTCTTTTCACTATATATGATACAACACAAGTCCCTCTCTAATATAATTATATATACCAGCTATAATTTATCTTCGCTCAATACTCATTTTTACTGAATAGAACTTGAACGTGTCAAAATATAAATCAATGTAACCTCCATGAGCTGTTGGTTGCGGCCACTGGCTGCTTAGAGGTAACGATGACGAGCTGCTGACTGCTGACAGCTTTATTCATATTTTTCAGACATTTTAATGACGTTTTCCTGACATTTAATTAACATTTTTTGGACATTTTATTAACTCCCCCCCCACACACACACATTTAATAAATATTTTTTCAAACATTTAAGTGACTTTTTTTTGCTGACATTTAATTAATATTTTTTTCAGACATTTTAATGACTTTTTCCTGACATTTAATTAAAAATTTTCAGACATTTTGTTAACTTGTTTTCCCGACATTTTATCAATATTTTTCGGATATTTTATCAACATTTTTTTTAGACCTTTAATCAAATTTCTTTCAGACATTTTATTGACTTTTCTTCCTGAGATTTAATTAATATGTTTTGGACATGTTAGTGACTTTTTTTCCTGACATTTTTATAATACTTTTCAGACATTTTATTAACTTTTTCCCCCACGACATTTTATTAATATTTCTTGGACATGTCGGTGACTTTTTTTCCTCTCATTTTTATAATACTTTTTTTTATCAACAATTTAATCAACATTTTTTTAGACATTTCATTAGCATTTCTCAGACATTTTTAATAATGTATTTTTCTGGTATTTTATTGATTAATGATAATAATAATTTTATTAATGTTATTAATGTCACCCTCTATGTTGTGCTTCACATTTGGAGAAGTAATAATCCCTGCAGCATCCTTGCGCACTCAATATGGGAAGTTAACACTTATTTTGGAGGACTTTTATGTCACAACGCCACATTTAATTATTTCAGGGACTCTTATTTTATATTTCAACATTTTAATTTCATTTTTATTTCAGAGGGCTTTCATGTCATAACTCTACATTTATTAATTTGAGAATTCTTATTTCATAAAGCTACGTTTATTTATTTCAAAGGATTTTTATTACATAATGCCACTTTTACATATTTCAGTAACAATTATGTCACAGTGCCACATTTATTTGATTCAGTAACTTTTATTTCATAATGTCACATTTATTTATTTCGGAGGACTTTTATGTCATAATTCAACAATTTAATTTTAGGGGACTCTTATGTCATATTTCTACATTTACATATGTCAGGGGACTTTTATTTTATAATTTAACATTTTTATTTCAGAGGACCTTAATGTCAAAATGCCACATTTATTTATTTCAAAAGATTTTTCATTTATAATTCAACATTTTTATTTCACAGGACTTTTATGTCATAACTCCACATTTATTTAATTCAGAGGTTTTTTTCATAGTCCCACATTTATTAATTTTCGAGGAGTTTTACTTCGTAATGCCATGTTCATTTATTTCAGTGGAGGTTTATGTCATAATGCCACATTTATTTTCGTCTGGGGACTTTTATTTTACAATTCAACATTTTTATTTCAGGGTACTTTTATTTCATAATGCCACATTTATTTATTTCAGAGAACTTTTATGTTGTAACGCTATATTTATTTATGTATTTATTTCAGAGGACTTTAATTTAATACTGCCACATTTATTTATTTCAGGGGAATTACATTTATTTATTTTGAGGAACTATTAATTCAACATTTTTATTTCAGGGGACATTTATGCCATAATGCCAATTTAATTTTTTCAGGGGCCGTTTTTTTTTTTTTTTTATAATTACACATTTATTAATATGAGAGGACTTTTTTGTCATAATGCCAAGTTTATTTATTTTAGGAGCTTGTATATCATTATGTTTTGTTTATTTCAGGAGACTTTTATTTTATAATTCGTCATTTTTATTTCAGATGACTTTCATGTCACAATTCTATATTTATTAATTTGAGGGGACTTTTATGTCACAATGCCACATTTAATTATTTCAGGGACTCTTATTTTATAATTAAACATTTAATTTCATTTTTATTTCAGAGGACTTTCATGTCATAACTCTACATTTATTAATTTGAGGGGACTTTTTTCATAATTCCGCATTTATTAATTTCATGGGACTTTTATTTTATATTTTCACATTTTTATTTCAGGGTACTTTAATGTCATAATGCCACATTTATATGTCAGTGAACTTACATTTATTTATTTTGCAGAACTATTAATTCAACATTTATATTTCAGGGAACTTTTATGTCATAATGCCTTAGTTATTTATTTATTTCAGAGGAATTACATTTATTCATTTTGGGGAACTATTAATTCAACATTTTTATTTCAGGGGAGGTTTATGTCATAATGCCAATGTTATTTATTTTAGGGGACTTTTTTCATAATTCCACATTTATTAATATGAGGGGACATTTTTTATGTCAAAATACCACTTTTATTGATTTCAAAAGACTTTTATTATATAATTCAACATTTTTAATTCAGGGGACTTTTATGTTGTAATGCCACATTTATTTATTTTAGGGACTCTTATTTTATAATCCAATATTTTTATTTATGAGGTCTTTTATTTCATAACGCCACATTTATTTATTTCATAGGAATTACATTTATTTATTTTGGGGAACTATTAATTCAACATTTTTATTTCAGGGGAGGTTCATGTCATAATGCCAATGTTATTTATTTTAGGGGACTTTTTTCATAATTCCACATTTATTAATATGAGAGGACTTTTATGTCACAATGCCACATTTATTTTTTTACAGACTATTATGTCTTAATGCAATGTTTTTATTTCAGGGAACTTTAATGTCATAATGCTGGATTTATTTGATTCAGAGGAATTTATGTCATAATTCAACATGTATTTATTTCAGGGACTTTTACTTCATAATTGGTCATAATTCAACACTTATTTTGGAGTCTTTTATGTCAAAATACCACTTTTATTGATTTCAAAAGACTTTTATTATATAATTCAACATTTTTAATTTCGGGGACTTTTATGTTGTAATGCCACATTTATTGATTTTAGGGACTCTTATTTTATAATCCAATATTTTTATTTATGAGGTCTTTTATTTCATAACGCCACAATTATTTATTTCAGGGGACTTACATTTATTTATTTTGGGGAACTATTAATTCAACATTTTTATTTCAGGGGAGGTATATGTCACAATGCCACATTTATTTATTTATTTATTTTGAGACTATTATGTCATTATTCCACTTTCATTTATTTCAGGGGACATTTGTCCGTGTGTATTTATTTCAGAGGGCTGTATTTCCTGGTGAGTTTAGTTTCCTATCAGCAGGGAGCGATGCAGAGAGACCACAGGGTGCAGATCATTCCTGATTCACTGGAGGTCTGAACAGAATATTTTTCAGATTGAGAACAAAGTGTCCGTCAGGTTTGGAACATATCAGACTTTTCCAGCCGGAGTTCCAGCTGACCCTCTGCCTGTTAATGATGCCCCCCCCCCTCCCCCATGTTGCTCCATGTCACCTCTGTCCCTGCTCAGGGGACATTCAGACTGTCCTGCTGTGTCCACTGTCACTGATCAGCTTCTTCTCAGCTGACTGAGCCGCTTCACAGGAAACCCGACAGACGTGACTGGAATAAGAAACTGACGCTTCCTGTTTCCTTCTCCTGCTGCTATTTTTAGAAAGTGATTACAGATAACAATCAGCCGCGTGTCACTCAAAAAAACACCCAAACACAGCTCCTTCACAGAGCTGCTGTGGCTGCAGACAGACACACGGCATGTGTGACATGTTCCCCTTTGTCTCAGCTGCTGAAGCACTTTAGAATAATATTAATGATAATAATATTAATGATAACAATAACTCTGCAGTGAACACACGTGATCAGCTGATGATGATGATGATGATGATGATGGTGGTGGTGTGAGCAGCTCCCTGTGCCTGCGCTCTAAAATAAACACACACCCTATAATCATCCCGTGAGTTCACTGCTGCTCGGAAATTCCGTGAATCTCGTGGTATGCGTGGAAATATTTAATTAGCTGTGGGAGTTAATTACATCATGAATAAAGCATTAACGGCCCCCGGTGCGCTCTGATTGGTCGGTCCCGGGCGGAGCCGGTATAAATACCGGAGAGGCAGGACAGAAGAGAAAACTTCGGATCCAGATCAACCCTCCTCCTCCTCCTGCTCCTCACCATCCTCATCCTCAACATGCTGTCCGCCTCCGCTCTGCTCCTGCTCCTCGGCCTCAGCTCCGCCGCCTGCTTCGAGCTGCTGCCGGAGGAAGCTGCTCCCCGCCGGGCACGGTTCTCCGCCAACAGTCCGAGTGAGTCACGGTTGTTTTTCTCAGGTGTGAGCAGACTGTTGGTTTGATGCTGTTAGGGAGTGTTCTCTACTTGTCACGGGAGGGGGGGTGTGACTAAATCCTGAAGCTACAGATATGTTTCCTTGAGCCTCCTGAGTGACTCCCTCCACCATAAATTACTTAGTAGATTTTTAAGGCACATTTTAATGTCTAAAAGTTAAAAGTTGAAGATGAAAAACTGAATTTAAAAAAAAAGCCTCCCTTTTTTTAATCTGGACGTGCTGGTTAATTTGTGCAAACCATTTATTTTTGGCCAGTTTTAAATGAAACATAAAATTAAGTGATTTTTTTTTTTTTATAAAATATCACTTAGTTCAGATTTTTGCTTTTTTTTCTGACAGAAACGTTTGTAATTTTGAAAATCCAATGATAATTTCAGGTGTCACAGTTTCTGGCTGTGAAACACAGCGTACGTTTGGCGATTTTTAAAGAAAACCTGCATGTTTTCTTTACAAATTTGTGGTAAAATTAATACAAACTGCAACAATTTCAGCCATGAACAGAGTTCATTTTTAATGTTTGCAATTCAAAGGCATGAATTTTAAACTTAAAGTTTCCGGATTTTTTTTCATGAGTACTGTATAAAATGAAAAAAATAATTTAAAAAATTAAACTCAAGTAAATAATAAATAATAAAACCCTTACCTAATCTTAAAATTGTGTTCACTTTGTCTATTTTATGACCAAAGAAACCATTACGATTTTTTTCCAACCAGCTGACATCTCAATGCGTACCATAATGTAAGACAAAAACATTTTACTTTTACAGAAGATTCCAAATGCAGGACTTTAACTTGTGATGGAGTATTTTACGTTGTTGTTTTGCTACATTTCCAGGGCCGTAGTCGTGGGGGGGGGTGGGACTGATTACTCAGGGCCCCAGTGGGAGGGGGACCATTGAAAAAGCCTGGAATAAAAAGTTCATTTTTTTGCAATTGTATATTTCTATAAATTAGTGCCAGAAATGAACTAAAATTGGTTGAATCAATCAGCTGCACTTTGTATAAAAAAATAAATATAGAAAGCTCTCTGAGGCCCCACTTATCCCTAAAAGGCGCAAAATGGTTTGGTCCACACGTGCAGTAGGATTCGTCTCCAAACTCAGCCAGAGTTGAGGGAGTGACAGCTTATTCTGCTCATATCTTTCCCTAACCCTTCTTACAGAGAGATGGCGCTATAGAGCCGCAGTGAAGTCCCTTCTTTATGCCTCCTTTGCATTTTTACACAGAACCAAACAACAGCAGCGTCACGTCGCTCCAGTGTGTGATTTTAGACAGCGTGCCGGCATCGTGGAAGCAAAAGAGGCATTACAGGCGTGACATATAACACAGCAGCGTCGACCTCTAGTGTGACATAACATACGCATCAGCAGCGCTTTATGAACAACAACAATGTCACAACATGTCAATAATAATCATTTAGAGTCCCTGTTATATGGCGGCTGAGCTTGTCCTCAGCTCAGAGGGTAAGGAGCTCCTGGACCTCAGTGTTTTTACAATTTGTGGACACTAAGTTAGCTGCTAACTGCTATCAGCTACTTTTTAAATAATTAAATAATTTGATTGACTTTAATTTCACAGATAAGAAACAATAAACTGTGAAGACAATAAAGCCTCCACACACTGTGTGTGATTTATCCTGGCTGAAATATGAGCAGAGGAAATCTCTGCTAGCTGCTAGGCTAATTTATACAATGTAAAATGCCATAGGCTTGTGCTAATAACATTAGCATGTTGTATTTGTGGGGAAAATGTGTCCAGATAAAGACAAGTGTTTGTCTGTGAATGCTGCCAGTTATAGTGAAGCTGATTGGTGTTTGAAACTGTCTCTATGAAGCCATGTTTAATGTGTGTTTAATGTGTGTTTAATGTGTGTTGTGAATCAACACTTCAGAGAAACTCCGACTAGTGTTTTGGAGGTGTAACTGCAGAGTGACACAGACACACCACCTCACAAGTATAAACCCCCCTTTAGAGGTGGTACTTGTATTTACGTGTGTGTAATCTGGTACCTGTGTGTGTGTCTGCTTGCAGCCGATGTGGCCAGATGTTTGAACGGCGCCGTCGCTGTGGGCTGTGGATTCTTCTCCTGCCTGGAAAACTCCACCTGTGACACCGACGGGATGCACGAAATCTGTGAACTCTTCCTCCACTCAGCTGCTACCTTCAACACAGAGGTTGGTCTGTTGTTCTGTCCATCCATCCATCCATCCATCCATCCATCCATCCAACAATCCATCCATCCATCCATCCATCCATCCACCCGTCCGTCTGTCTGACTCACCTGTGTGTATTTCTCTGCAGGGTAAAACCTTCGTCAAGAAAAGTCTGCACTGCATCTCTCAGGGAATCTCAGCCAAGGTTTTCCAAACTATCCGCCGCTGTAACATCTTCCAGAGGATGATCGCTGAGGTTTGTGAACTCCGACTCGCACACACAGGTGACAGGGCTCGTCTCTGCTGCTGACCGCTCACTGAGTTTGTGTCTCTTTCTCAAAAAGGTGCAAGAAGAGTGCTACACCAGTCTTGACATCTGCACCGTGGCTCGAACCAACCCGGACGCCATTGGAGAGGTGGTGCAGGTGCCCACTCACTTCCCCAACAGGTGAGTACTGATGACAGACACACACACACCTGTCTCACCTGCAGATATATAAAAATATAAGAGAGGGACATTAACAGCTAGAAAGTCAGAAGAACTAAAGAGCACACCTAAAGGACTGGGGGCGGGGGGAAAAAAAAGAAAATCGATACAGCATAGTATCGCGATATTTTTGTGTGACATATCATATCGTCACACAGTGCCAAGTATTGATTTCTTTATTAAATAAATTATTAAAAGGACAAATACAAATTAAACTTTAAATAGCCTTCTAGAAATTTACAGTTGAAAAAAAATTATAAATTGCAATTTATTTTATTGCAGCACTCAGCGTATTGCAACACTTTGAAAATCTCAATAATATTGTATCGTGACTGAAGTATCGTGATAATATCGTATCACGGATCCTCTGGTGATTTTCATCCCTAATAAAAACACATACTGAGCCCTCTGTCCGTACACTGTGCTCATTACGTCCGTGTTTGTGCACTTTTTCTAAAAGCTTACAAATACAGACGAAACGGAGCCGAACCACCGGAGATCGTGGGGGCAGTGCAGCGTAGTTCAAGCAAGATACAACCACAGAAAATGATGAAGACATTTAAAAAAAAAACTGAACAAATCTACAACACTGCCTCCATTGAAATGTACATTTTTTTATGACCTCCACCAGTCGCCTCATTTGTTGTGTGAAACTTTTGACTCCGCCCTCTAGTGCCATCTACTGGCTGTATCTATGCCAACGCAGAGGACACATGGAAGTGTGAGTGTAACCGGTGGACTCCAGTGACTCTGTTGACCCTTTTTACAAGAGATAAAAACAAAATCCTCCGCCACATACAACCATAACAACTTTGTAAAGAGATTGCAAAAATGAAGGACCACCCACCCCCGAGCTTCTCTCTTCCTGCCCTTTGCCCATTGAGCATGAGCTAACAGCACAACATGATCTCATCCCTACTCTACCCTACCCTCGGGCCGAAGCCTCCCAGCAGCGGTTAACATCCAGCACTGGGCTGTTAATGTCAGACCAACACCGAAACACCTGCCGTCTGTTCCAATACCCATACTTTCTGTGCTTATCGTACCTAGTTTGGGTACACATTACGAGTGCGGCGAGAAAGAAGTGTACCTAAAAGACCCGGATGTGTACTCATAACAGCCAAAATTGAGAGTGTGGAACATTGTACACTTTTCGTACTCAACAGCCGCCATCTTAGCTACGTAGCAGAAGAGGCGGGACCACTTACAGGTCAGTGGGCGGAACCACTGACCTGCCGTCTGTTCCAGTTTGTTGGCGGGTGACGTCACTGACAAGTCACAGCCGTAGTCGTGATCGTAACATCTGGTAAGTGCGCCATAGAGTAATGAATCGGAACAGCACTTACTTGCTGAAATATGTGCACTCTGTAAGTGCGGACAGTGTACTGTGTGTAAGTGTACTCATGGCAGTATAGATTTGGGAGCATAGCGCTGGACTCGGTCATTAAAGTTGTTAATAACTGTTGGGTAATGTTAACCTCTCAGGTGTGGAGCTCACACTCCTGCAGCAGCAGTCTCATGATAAACTTAGCTGAACGAATCAGTATGCTGCACGCAGCTCCAAAATGAAATGAGATTTTACCTGATTTAAAGTGTCAAACATGCTTTAAAGTGTTACCTGCACATTTTGTTCCTGACTTCCTGTTTGCTCTTGTTGTCCAGGTACTACAGCACTCTGCTGCAGACCCTGCAGGCCTGCGACGAGCAGACGGTGGCGGCGGTGAGGGCCGGCCTCATGGCCCGGTTAGGCCCCGACATGGAGACCTTCCTCCAGCTGGTCCAGAACAAACCCTGCACCACCGACTCCACCTCCGCGACCTTCAACAACCCGTCCAGCTGGAGGAACATGCCTGTGTTCAACATCCAGCCGGGCTTCAGAGGCCGAGACCCCACCCACCTGTTCGCCAGGAAGAGGTCTGTGGACAACATGGAGGGCAGGGTTAAAGCCGAGCAGTAGATAACACACACTCGCTATCACGCACACTCACATGCAATCCACACGTGCACACCGACACAAACCTGCAGCTTTCTCCTCAGATTATTACCTTTGAGCTTTAGATGGTGATTCAGGGTGATAACGACTAATAACTTTGAGATCATTGGGGTGATCCGCTCGGTCCAACCACCTGACAACAAGCCTGTGTCACAGACATCTGAAAAGAGGCCGATTCCAGTGATTGTAATTGATATTTATTTTCTTAAACAAGTTAATTTATGAGGCTGTTATATTTAATGTAGTGTGAGAGGAAAAGAGGCTGTGGAGCTCGGAGGATGCTTTCATGCTGGTCGTGGGGCTCCTCATGACTCCTGTTAGGGGCCACTCTGCTGGTCTGAGATCACTTTATAAGTTAAAGTTGTATGTGATGTTTAAACGAGAGGTTGTGGAACGAAAAGCCTGAGATGGAAGAAATAAATGATGTTATGACTGATTTTTGACTCCTGTTATTTTTTTGATGGTGTCTAATCAAAACCTGAAATCATGACGACGAGTCTTCAGCGGCCTCAAGAGGACTGTCTGCAGACTTCCAGAGAGTCTGCTTAAGGTGCAGACTTCAGCACATTTCACAGATTTAATAACCCACAATTTACTGCTATACTGATGTCACTCGGCTGTATTTCCTCATCAGCGGTGACACAGATGGAAGTCTGCACCTGGTTTATGGTCCACAGAACGAGGCTGCACGCCCACATTTTCACAACAAAATCCAACAGGCTGCAGTGAGAGTCTCTCTCCATGGGATATTTCAAAATAGCAGCTTTGTGCATTTAGTCCTTCTCAGGCAAGCTCAGGGGTTTAGTGTTGCTGTAGCCCACAGGAAGTGAGGATTAGAATATATGACCTTCACATAATCCGCTCCAAATCAATCTATATTTTTAAAGTCAGCACTAAAAGTGTCTGTCATATAAAAACTAAAGTGATGCTCAAAGTTGTCACAGTGAAATTTAAGGTGTGCTGATGGATTCACGTCATCAACTCATGCATTGAGTAACATTAGAAGTTAACGTTCCACCTTAAAAGTTTCCGGCAGTCGGCCCAGTGAATGAAGTGATTTTTTCTCTTTCATTTTATAGTTGTAGTTTACTGATGTATGAACAGAGGTTACATCAAACCAGAGTGAGCGTCCTCTACTGACCAATCAGACTGCAGTGTTCACAGCTCCACCTTTTAGTACCAGATCTGTGTGCTAGGTACCCCAACAGAGGGGGGACCAAACATGGGGACGCTAAGGAACGCTGCTATTGGTACCATCCACAACTTTTCACTGTGGGAACAGGAAAAACAAAAGCGTACTGAACTGAACTGTATCGTACTGCTCGGTGGAAACAGGGCTTAAGTTACAAACAGGAACAGCAATTTTTGAAAATTGTCCAGTATTGAGTGAGACCGAAACAGACTGCAATGTCCCCAACCGACCAGTGTCCATCCACTAACGTGTTTGTTTTTGTCACTGACAGGCTCAGATTGTTATTCTAAGTGTGTGACAACATGATGAAAGGATCCCTACAGAGATAGAGCTTTGTGTTAAAGAGTAAGATCCTTTTTGTTTAACCAGAAACAGCCCTGAAATCACCATCACCAAACCCACCAGACTCCATTTAAATAAACACTCATTTTAGTGTGTATAGAGGCAGCATGTTGTCACATCTAACTGGGTGAATTAAGGGTTAATTTCAACCAAATCAGAGCTGCTGATTGTTGGAACAGTGGAAAGATGAACCAAGATGGTTTCTGAGAGTTTTATTTTGTTTCTGTTGACTTTGAATGAAGTGTGTTTAATGATGATAAAATGAGTGTTTATATATGTGTCTGGTGGGTTTGGTGATGGTGATTTCAGGGCTGTTTCTGGTTAAACAAAAAGGATCTTACTCTTTAACACAAAGCTCTATCTCTGTAGGGATCCTTTCATCATGCTGTCACACACTTAGAATAACAATCTGAGCCTGTCAGTGACAAAAACAAACACTGTTAGTGGACGTTTGTTAATTTTGCACATGTGCCCTTTGATCACAGCCAGTTTTGCCACTGTGTGCTGCAGCGCTCTCTCTCAGTACTGGACCAACTTCAAAACTCCTTGCTCCCATCAGTCACTTAGACACAAAAACATTAGAAAATAGAGTCCATGTTGAAAATACCAAAGTTCCCCTTTAAGCAGGTTTGAGGTACCTGAATTCCAACAGCAGAGGGACTCAAACGCAGACAAACACAGAACAGGATGAAGGGTATGAGTTGAAGGATCAGTAACAGGAAGTCCAAACAAATAAATCCAGCAGGGCACAGCAGGTGAGCGGACCAGGAACAGGAAACAGGAAACAGGAAACAGAATCAGGCTCAGATGGCTGGAGAGTGAATCCATGAACATCACTGACTGACAGCTGCTGGGGAGAGGGGAGCTGGTGTGTGTGCTGACAGGGCTGATGAGGGGAAGTGGAAACAGGTGTGCAGGTGAATGAGTCATGTGACTGGGACAGGAGGGAAAGTCTGAGGACACCTGGTGGATGGATGGAGAATGGCACGTCCAGAGAACTCCAGGGAAATACAAGGGCAGACATGACACTACGAGGCTGTGTTACATTAGTGACTCTGGCCGCTGTGCGACCCAAACCAGGTATTTTTTTTTGCAAGACATTGGCTGCAATTCGGGCAACGATTGTGCCACCAAACGTGGGATTTTTAAGCTAAAACATGATCTTTTCCAAACCATAACCAAATGGTTTTTGTGCCTAAGCCTAACCACATTAACCACAGCATTGTTAAAGGTAAACATGTTTAAGTTACATATCTGTAGTTTGCAGAAACATATATTCCCACATTTAATCTCAAGATTAAATTAAAGTACAGGAAAACTGCTCAGATATTCTTTCATCAGTGGCTCAGGAAGTACAAAGAACGTGCGCTCTTTCACCTCAGACAGTTTGTCTCTGGAGTGCATGTGCCAACATTTCTATTTCCTTTGAATGGTTGTAGACATCCAGTTATCTGTTTGCTTGATGTCTCTTCATGTCCCCTCGGACAACTCACAACATTACATCCTCTCCATCAGTAGAAGCCCCTCACATCCAAGAGCTAGATCTGATGGTGTCACGTCAGATCGAGCAATTAATGACATTTAAAATTAATTTTAAAGGTCTTTTTTTTAAATATATTTTCTGACAGGAACCTAAATGTAAAACAATAGTTTGGGTAAATAAGCCAACTATTTTCAGACTGTGTTGTTCCAACCCTTCTCAGTAGGGGGTGCTGCAGCATCCTCACCACCCACCTCACCGCACCCTTGTGTCTGTGCATTTAAATTAAACCTGGGCCCTGTCTATACATATCTAGATGTTTTTGTATACGGGTATTTTTCCCCTCCATTAAAAAAAAAAAAAACACTGAACGACTCCAGACGCTCAGGTGTGCAGAGTTTACACAGACAGCGTTGCTGCTGCTGTAACTTCCGTGCTTCCACAAGTGAAAGCCAGTGCTGTCTACGGAGATGTTGACAGGGGACTTTCTTTTTTTGGATAAAAATAAATTCATTCAATGTCTGTGACAGATATAATCATTGAAACTGGTGGTACAATGTCAATATGATCATCAGACCACCATTTTCACTGCCTCTTTTTTTAATGAAAACGTGCATCACGCAGATGCTCTAGATATTTTGAAGCTGAGAAGCTGCTTAGCGGTCGATTTGTGAAGTGTCCAGGCTAATGTCATCTTTTCCAAAACACCTACTAGAGATCTCATCATCGCTGATTCCTGTTCAGATCTTAGGAAGCTCACTTAAACATGCAAGCGATTCTCTGAACACGTGAAGGTTTTCCTTCCACTCCTCATCAACAGCAATCCCACTCTGGATACTGTCCCACCATCTGCTGCTGGTTCCACCGGTCCTGATCCAAAACCATTGGTTCTGCTGGACTTTAAACCACGGATGCTGAGGTGGAGTAAAAACACTGGGTGCAGCAGATGGCTCCGTTCGTCTGTGAGGCGGTGAGTTTAAGTGTAAAGTTGTCATTTGACCAGCAGTGCTACAAAACATTAGTAAGCCACCACGATTGATGTTGTTGTTTCCAGCTTTTGCTCGGTGCACAAACGCTCTGTTTTTACACGTCCACACAGTAAAATCTAAATTTAAGAGAGTTAAAACTCTGTTTGTGTGGACAAGAGGCCCAAACATAGAGGGAAATTTCTGTTTATAAAAATATCTGTACACATATATGGGGGCCTTAGTCTGGTTGGTAGTAGAGCCACGGACAGCGCAACATGTACCAGAGCTCTGCAAAGACATTTCAGAGATTGCTGATTTAACGTTATTTAAATACCTGTTAACTAAACTAAGCAGCAATGCCAGATTCCGTTTAGAGAAGTTGGTTGAAGCCCTCACTGCTAGACATCATTAAATCTCCATAAATCTTCCACACTGCTCCTTTGGGACACGACAGGTGACAGGTGACAGGTGACTCCTCTGAGACAAACAGACCTCATCACTCCTCAGTGTTTGTCCAGCATCGTTGATTTGCTGCTGGAGGTGTTGAGTGGCTCCACAATAGCTCTCACTCAGCCATCTGTCACAGCAGGTAATGGCTGACCCGTAATGGCTCCTCACCTCAGTGTTATGGCCCATTAACCTCCATCAGGCAGGGCGGCAGAGAGACAACCGGCCTCCCCCCTCCTCACCTCCAGCAGCAGCTCAGCAGGGAGCTCTGTCCTCTGTCCTCCTAACGGCCCTCATTTCCACGAATTAGAGCTGTTAACAGCAGCTGTAAGAAAACACACTGCTCACTGTGTTTACTGAAGAGATCTGTCTGCAAGGAAGCAAAGACAGAGGCAAACATTATTTCTACAAAGTGCATTATAGACAAAGTTCTTACAGTTCATCCTGAGGGGAATATTTAGGAGTAAAAGCGTTAAGTAAAGGCAGATTTTTAATAATAGTTGGCCCTATGCTGCAGTCTGTACAAGTGGCCGACACTGTCAGAAGCATTGATAGAGTGCTTTAAGAATGAGTCCCGCAAATCAGTTAGCATTTTAGCACTTCCTGTTCCCTCATCTTCAAGTCAGTGGGTTTTTTGGTTAGATGTCTGAAATAACGTCTGTGTTTAACACAAGCTAAAGAGACTCTCACGTTTTGCTCTACAACATGAAATACATCTGTAAATACCCCGCTTATTAAATCTGAAACTTTTTAGTGTCTTAAAAAACACAGTTGCTAACAAGCGGCTAAATGAGACTACAGATCGTCATCACGCTGAGACATGCGGAACACGATTTTACAGTCTCACTGCGGTGGCCACGTTAAGTTGTGCAACCATAGTGTAGTTTGTTTATGGCCTAATGTTAGCTTTGTGCTTCTACCGATTGTATTCACGCTTCAGAAATCACAAAAGTGGTGTTCATTCGTAAATATCATTACGGCTGCCCCTTGGAAGGCAGAGATTCAAATTGTCAGTCACTCACTGCGTTTACATGCAGCTTGAGAAAATGGAATTATTGGCTTAGTCCGACTGAAATTGGACTATCCGTAGCTTGACTAACACACCTAGATAATTCCATTGAAAATCAAACTATTGCTGCATGTATCCACTTAGTCCGACTGGAGTCAGACTCGGCGTTCTGCGCATGCTCCACTTTTTCTTTCACGGGCTTTCACCTGGAAGAAGAAGGAGATGACGTAGCAGCAGTTCACTCCTGGAAAAACAAGCAAACACCATGGCGACCGAGAAGCAGAAGATGCTCTCCTCTTCAGGTCAACAGGAACTAGTTCAATACGCACTATATTAAAAAGGACACAGTGCCGCCTATCGAGGCGGAGTCAGACGTACTTGGTCAGAAATTCGATTTTCTCTTCTGCATGTATACTCAGACAAGACGAGAAGTCTGACTTGACTGATTAGCCGAGCTATGAGCTTAGCTGCACTACTGCGTGCATGTAAACGTACTGAGTGACCCTTCAGTCAACTGAGATTGCTTCAAGTCGAGCAGTCGTATTTGTTTTTGCTAGCCAGTGTACTTCTGGGGAAGTTTTGGTCCCCAGATTTTGTGGCAGAGTGGGCACTCTTGACTTTCGCTCTTGATGTAAAATATGTCAGTAAATGTGTCTTAACAAGACGGTTGTGAACAAGTAGCTAAATGATATGACACGGCATCAACATGTCAAAGACGATGATTAGAAACGTGTGT
Source organism: Cephalopholis sonnerati (assembly GCA_019142605.1). Lineage (NCBI taxonomy): Eukaryota > Metazoa > Chordata > Actinopteri > Perciformes > Serranidae > Cephalopholis > Cephalopholis sonnerati. Next base: position 37,226,793 of record JAGQAX010000019.1, read on the forward strand.
TCTGAACCATGTGAACTTTGCATCATTTTAAGGTCCATCCTCACCATGTTTCTTTTCCTAAACCTAACCACAGTAACTTTACATTAATTACATAACTGTACGTTAAGGATGTAACATCACTGGTGGGGCATTACTTCGCAGGGTATCATACGAATCATTCTACAAGGACATGTTGTACAAGAGTGAATTTGTGCTTATTCAAAGTGTAATGAAGGACTGAATGACTTTAAAATTGCTAAGTTGTTTTTATAGTGTAGATTTCTTTGTTTCCCTGGCACAAGAGGGGGATACATAACAATAAAAACAAAACAAAAAAAACCCCAATAACGTCAACAACAATCTGAACATCTAACTCTTGACGGTGAGTAATCGTAGTCCCCTAAACGCTGAACAGCTGCTTTAAGTTTCTGATTTTGAGTCATTGTTATAAATAGGTATAACCACACCTGGAGCAGCTACGTGACACACCCTCTAGCTACATGACTCGCCCACCATACCTACACATCAGTCCACGATCAGCCCCCTTTGCTTCTTGGCCTGGAAGCAGAAGTCCCATCAAAACTGCTATATTAGACAAAGTTTTACAGTAAAAGAGAGGCGGATAAGTTTAGGGTAAGGGTAATAGGGTGGCTACTTCTCGTTACGTATGCTAATGCTAAATTAGCGACTAGCTTACTATGAAGTTTTACATTATAAAAAGGTGGTTAAGGTTAGGGTAAGGGTAACGACACATTTGGTCTCATATATTCACAACAGTGTCGCACTGTAGCAGGGTTCAGATGGTTCAGATGGTTCAGATAGCCGTCACGTTGGTGGGTTTGTCTTGTGCTCATGGGGAGTGCAGTTTGTAGGGGCATATCTACAGTCAGAGTGTGCCTGCAGCTACATGTCTTGGCCTTGAAGGTAGTTTGGGTCCAAATGTGTCACACAAGATTTACACACAGCTGTTTGGATGAAGACCTGCCGGAGCATCGTTTCTAAAGAGAACAAGAACATCTCTCTGGAAACGATTCAGACTTTCAGGGAAGATCTCTGAGGAGGAAATGGATGTTTTTACTGCTGGAAACAGGAAGGAGAGGGATGAAGGGAGCCAGAGGCTGTTCTGACTCAGTTCAGTATGAGGCTGTAACAGAACGCTCTGCACAGCACTGATGTGTTTGTAAAGTGTCAGCCAGAGGCTACAGATGGAAGAAGATGTCACAGGCATCAACTGCATGATGTATGTTTACTTCCTGTCGTGTGTAACACAGCGTTTCCTCTCTGTGGGAAGAAATCGCTGCTTCAGGCTCTGTGTGTGTGTGTGTGTGTGTGTGTGTGTGTGTGTGTGTGTGTGTGTGTGTGTGTGTGTGTGTGTGTGTGTGTGTGTGTTGTGTGTGATGGATGATGCAGAGGCCCTGAACAGGCTTCTCTTCCCACAATTCATCTCTTTTTGTACAACATACACATATATCCTTCAAGGGGAAGCTTCCTGTTGGAGTCACCTGGACTCATGTTTTATCGTCCTCTCCAAGGTCGCTGTTCTCAAACACAAAAAGTTGGTGGTCATATAAGGGGGAGGGGAGGTATCGTTAAAGAAATGGAGATAAGAGCGGACATTCACAGCGTTGTACTTGCTTGTAAAGATGAAGACTGATGGACATAGTTGTAAAAATAATTTTAAAATAGCAGAGAGTTTCTGAAAGTTACAGACAAAAACAAAATCAGACACTGGCCCCCTGATGAGATGTCAGAAAGGTGTGCGAGGAGGACAGCGGGCAGCAGCAGCGACCCACCGTCCAACACTGGCACACCGTGAGGATGGAAACAGAGGGCTGGGCGGGGACGGAGCACCTGCCGCAGCAAGCCAACACGCCGTCTGCGGTCATTTTGACTTGACCAGCGGACTTCACTACAAGCTGATTGGCTGTTGAAACAGGTGACGTGCTTTAAAACCAGCTGAGTGTCAGGTGACACCATCAGCCGGCTTGAGTCCAGCTCAGACCGGCCAGTTCACAGCGCTGACACTTTTCTTTTCAACACTCTAAAACAGTTTCGTCTCGTCATGAATATTTGGTCTGAACTGGACTTCACTCTGACCTGACAGACGCTCATCTGGGGGCACAGTTTGATGCATTAGTCAGGTAGCTTTTTAAATGTAAGATATTGAAGATAAAACTATTAAGGACTGCAGATATTTTTATGATTGAGTGCTGCACTTTCAGCAACTAGAGTGGGTGAAATTTTAAGACAAAGTTTTCTTTTAATATGACCAACTTAATGTGGACATTCTCTCCAACACACACCATCACATTCATCAACTAGCATTACCACCACACTGTTGTATGCCTCCGTGAACAAGTGAAGTTGCAGCTACCCAGCCAACATTTGTAAGTGGGCCCCACGTGGTTAGTAAACAGGCTGAAAAGGCATTTGTGGGATAGTTTATGAGTTACATATTGGCCTCACACCAATTGCAAACATGGGTGGGTTCACCCAAGTGGGCCCCAGACAAGATGCCAATTTTGGACCCAAACACACTTGGTACCTAGGTAGCCCTAGCATAACCATGTGGGGCCCACCTGGGTAAAGCCATCACTGTGGGCGATTAGTATGGAGCCAACATGTAACCCATGGACAATTCCATACAGGGCCCATTTTCAGCCCATTTACTACCCACATGGGCCCTGCATACATACATACATACATATCTGTCCAGATTCATGTGTAGCAATGACATCAGACAGTTCTTTAAACATGGACATTGCTGCAAAGAAGCAACAAATTCTAAAACATGGACGCTTCACACACAGAAGATCTATACAATCAGCACAGCTTCAAGATTAGAGTCACCAATTCAGTATCTGACCAAATGTCTCCCCTTCTGTTCCTGAGATATGACGTTAAAACATGATGATGTCACAGTCAAGCTGACCTTTGACCTCCAACCACCAAAATCTAATCACATCAGTTCATCTTGTCCAAGTGGACATTTGTGCCAAATTTGGAGAAATCCCCTCGCCATGTTCTTGAGATATCACATCTCATCACAAATGAGAGGGATTCAAGGTCACAGCAACCTTGACCTTTGACCAGTCTAATCAGTTAGTCCTTGAGTCCAAGTGGACGCTTCTGCCATACCTAAAAAAAAAAACTCCCTCAACACATTCTTGAGATTAAGATATGTGAAGCTGACCTTTCTCTTATTAGAAATTTCTACGATATTTTGTCATGATTAGCGTAGGATTTCTTATGTTACGACCAAAAACACTTTTTGTGAGCTCACAGTGACCTTGACCTTTGACCACCAAAATCTTACCAGTTAATTGTTGAGCTCAATGGAAGTTTGAGCCAAATTTGAAGAAATTCCTTTAAGGTATTCTTGAGATATCGCATTCTTGGGAACGAGACAAAGGCAAGATCACAGTGACCTTGACCTCTGTACACCAAATGTAATCAGTTCATATTGAGTCCAAGTGGACATTTGTGCCAAATTTGAAACAACTCCCTAGAGGTGTTCTTGAGATATCACATTCACAAGAATGAGATGAACGAGGTCACAGTGACCTTTGACCAACTGTAATTAGCTAATCCTTGACTCAAAGTGGATGTTTGTGCCAAATTTGTCAAATTCTCTTGAGCTGTTCTTGAGATATTGTGTTCGGGAGAATGGGACAGACAACCTTATGGACAACAGGAAAACATTATACATAGCACGGAGGCATAAAAATCACATTTAAATCACGACATCTCAACGTGAGAATGAATTTAAAAAGATTTTAATACTGTTGTTATTCAGTTATGTTACACATTCAACAAAAAGCGTTCTCTGTACATGTCAGGCTGCGATCAGCTGGAGGTTAAGTGCAACGTTGAAGTGTAACACTGGCAGACATCATCTTTGGCAACACGACGTCGCTGCAGAGAAACACATAAATACTGGGGCAAAATAAATTAATGAATAAAAGATGCACAAAGAAATCTATAAATGAGTAATGAAGTGTTTCCATGAGGGTTAGGGAGGCACGGTGGGCAAATACAAAGTAAAATCAGGTTGAAGTTTTGCTTTTACACATTTATAGATTTACACATTTTGTATTTTATTCATTCAGTTATTTTTTTAGTATCTGTTTCTCCGTTTATTTATTTTCCCTTTTCAGTTCATATTTCTCTGATAATTCCAGTTTGGCATTCGATATAACACAAACTATTATTTACAGTATTTACACTGAGAACATGGTGATTATTAATATAACCAGAGCGCTGATGCAGTGGGCAGCTCAGGAGCAGCTCTCCCCTCAGTCTCTGCTCGCTGTATGAACGAGACGCTGCTTCCTGAGGCCCTGCTGGGGAGTCCGGCTCAGTCCAGCTGGTTTTCACATCAGGCTGCTGCTGCTGATGGACGACAGTGAAGCAGCTTCATCTGAGCTCCTCCGCCCAGGCCTCGTCTGGGACCGCCGCCGCCGCCGCCGTCACCGTCACCGCCAGCCCGCGCAGCAGAGGAAACAGGATGAAGGTGATCCAGGAAGGGCAAAGATCCCAGAACTCCCTATGTGGAGTTACAGGAATAAGCCGAGACGACCGGAGAGTATTGGACCAGAGGAAGGGCCAGGTCCAGGTACTCCTGCAGAGACACAAGCACAGGGTTAGATCTCAGATATTGGACAGTACCAACAGGCACGTCAGAGTCAAACCAAGGAACCAAAGAGATTTCAGTTGGTTTTCCATTGGTCAGTGTTTACTTCTTCCAGTAACACTGGCGGTCCCGGAGAGTGAGTGACCTGACATGGTGCGTTGGTAAATTCAGTCTGACGCTCTACACTAAAATGAGAGCCCTGTTGGTGGAAGAAACGGAGCCTTATATTTCTACATGAATGAACCAACGCTTAAGTTAATCACACATTCACTCCGCTCGGCGCTCTGCTGCTCCGTCTCCACAGACAGAGTGTCCAGAGTGCGCTCTGCCACTCTGAGAGTGCGCTGCTCTGGATAACCCAACGCTACATTCAGACAGCGCTCCCAATTTATCAACGCTCCAGTTTGTGTCAGAGTGCGCTCCTGAACGCACCACTCACATCATCTTCCTCCATTGTCTAAAACAAGACAACACAACTTGTTAGCTAGCGCTAGCTAATGTCTGTGGAGAATTGTTTTGGCTCCAGCTAGGCCCCGCCCACCAAAAACATCATACTATTTATCAACAGTAATAGGGTCTATAGTAGATGTAGTGTAAAGTCAATCTGAAGCGCTCTCGCTTGTGCTGAAAAGTGCAGGTGCAAACAAATGTTGTCTGCACATGAAATATTAAAGTTGACGTGTTGGTTGACATGTTACAGCTGAACGGGCTGTGTTGAAAACAAGCTGCTCCCAGCTGACGACAATGTGATTTCCCACTGTGCCTGAATGTGCCAAACTTTGATTTTATTTCTATGGAATAAAATATCTGAACAGATGATCAAACGTGTGGATGATGTATCCAAGTAAAAAATATGTCTGATTAATAATGAATATTTGTTCCTACTTTACTGAGCGGAGGATAAACACGTTACCTGGTTCGCCATGAGAGAAAGTGTGCGGTCTAAATCTTCTACCAGCTGTTGGAAAGTCGGCCTGCGGGACGGGACAGCGTGCCAGCAGTCTCTCATCATCAGGTACCTGATAAAACATAAAACCAGCGTTCAGACAAACACAAGCTGTTTTCAAGTCGATGTTATTTGGAGCCTGAACACAGATTTGGGATTTCACTCACAGCTCCTGAGTGCACGCTGACGGTTTCTCCATGCGGTGTCCCTCCTTCAGCAGCTTGAAGAGCTCCTCCACAGGGACTCCGGGGTACGGAGACCCCCCGAGGGTGAAGATCTCCCACAGCAGGACTCCAAACGACCACCTGCAGCAGCAGCACAGGAAACGTTACAGAGACCTGTTAACATGGCTGACTTCATTAAGCTGCCACATTTAAGACCTTATTAGGGCTGTCACAGTGACCTTGACCTCCAACCACCGAAATCTAATCAGTTCATTGTTAAGTCCAAGTTGACGTTTGTGCCAAATTTGAAGAAACTCCCCCAAAGCATTTGTGGGATGTCACATTCACATGAATGAGATGGATGCAGGGTCACAGTGATCTTGACCTTTGACCACCAAAATCTAATCAGGTCATCGTTGAGCCCAAGTGGACATTTGTACCATCCATCCATCCATTTTCATCCGCTTATCCGGGGCCGGGTCGCGGGGGCAGCAGGCCGAGCAAAGCACCCCAGACATCCCTCTCCCCAGCAACACTTTCCATCTCCTCCTGGAGGACCCCAAGGCGTTCCCAGGCCAGATGAGATATGTAATCCCTCCAGAGTGTTCTGGGTCTGCCCCGGGGCCTCCTACCAGTGGGACGTGCCTGGAACACCTCCCGCGGGAGGCGCCCAGGAGGATCCTGATCAGATGTTGAACCACCTCAACTGACCCCTTTCGATGCGAAGGAGCAGCGGCTCTACTCTGAGCTCCCTCCGACTAGACGTTTGTACCAATTTGGAGAAATACCCTTGCTGTGCTCTTGAGATAGCAGATTCACAAGAATGAGATAGGTGCAAGGTTACAGTGACCTTGCATTTGATTAGCTATTCTTGAGTCCAAGGGGACGTTTGTGCCAAATTTAAAGAAACTCCCCCATGGTGTTTGTGAGATATCCCGTTCACGAGCACGAGATGGACGCGAGGTCATAGTGACCTTGACTTGACCACCAAAATGTAATCTGTTCATCCTTGTTTCCAAGTAGATGTTTGTGCCAAATTTGGAGAAACTCCCTTGCTGTGTTCTTGAGATATCACATTCATGAGTATGAGATAGATGCAAGGTCACAGAGATGTTGATTTTTGACCACCAAAATCTAATCAGTTCATCCTTGTTTCCAAGTAGATGTTTGTGCCAAATCTGGAGAAACACCCTTGCTGTGTTCTTGAGATATCACATTAACAAGAATGAGACAGATGTAATCTCATGGTGACCTTGACTTTTGACCACCAAAATCTAATCAGTTCATCCTTGTTTCCAAGTGAATGTTTGTGCCAAATTTGGAGAAACACCCTTGCTGTGTTCTTGAGATATCGCATTCATGACTATGAGATAGATGCTAGGTCACAGAAACCTTGATATTTGACCACCAAAATATAATCAGTTCATCTTTGACTCAAAGTGGATGTTTGTGCCAAATTTAAAGAAACTCCCCCAAAGGCATTTGTAGGATATCGCATTTTCGCGTTTGTAAGTATGAGATAGATGCAAGGTCACAGTGATCTCGACCTTTGACCACCAAAATCTAATCAGTTCATTTTTAAGTCCAAGTGGATGTTTGTGCCAAACTTGAAAAAAAACCCTAAAGGCATTCTTGAGATAACACATTCTGACAATGGGATGGACGGACTGACAGACTGAAACATTATGCCTCCGACCACAGCAGTCACCAGTGCAGAAGTATAAAAACAAACATGAGATAATAAAATTGTAACATTTACGTAACCAAGTTCAGCCTGAAAGAAAAACAACTGTTCAAACAAGAACACAGAAAACTCACACGTCACTTTGGTGTGTGTAGATGCGGTCGAATAAAGCTTCTGGTGCCATCCACTTCACCGGCAGACGACCCTGAAGGAACATACACACATCAGTCAACACGTCTCAGCACGTCACCCTCATACTCATTTATTCAGTCTGTTAATGAAGCCTCACGTTAGTGGTCTTCTTGTAGTAGTCGATGTGGTGGACGTCTCGGGCCAGACCGAAGTCAGCGATCTTCATCACGTTGTCTTCGGTGACCAACACGTTCCTGGCTGCCAGGTCTCTGTGGATACACTGAGAGGAGACCACAGGGTTCACCGCAGAGTCCACATCACCTCTTTATTAAGATAATAATTAAGTATCTCAGATCATATTCCTGCTGGAACGTGCAGTTGGGTTAAGAAGCCTTTACTGGTGTTTCTTTACGGTAGAAAGTGCTGCTACTCTCTGTTACAGCCATTCCCCTGCTGCAAGTACACTGCTACATGTAGCTGCATGCTAACGTCAGGGAAACATGTAATATTGGTTGCTGATGTTGATTTTTCCTCAACTTTGGGTCATATTCCTGCTCGAACATGGATGGTAGTACTTAGAAGCTCTTATAGGTGATTTTTAATGGGGAAAATGTCGACTATCAACGGTCATTTTCCGGCTGCAAGTACATCGCTACATGTAGCTACGTGCTAATGTCTTGGTTGCTGATATTAACTTCTCCATCATTCCCTCACTGGAACATAAATGTTTGTATGTAGAAGCTTTTATTTGTGATTTTTAATAGTCAAAAGTGCCACTATACAAAGTAATTCCCTGGTTGCAAGTACACTGCTACTTGTAGCTACATGCTAACGTCAGAGAAAAATGTAATCTTGGTTATCAGTGTTCTATCTTTCTCTCTGATTCCAGATCATATTCCAGCTGGAACATGTCCATTTGTGTTTAGAAGCCTTTATTTGCTGCAGGTACACTGCTACTTGTAGCTATATGCTAACATCAGGAAAACATGTATTCTTAGTTGCCAATGTTGTTGATTTCTCCTAAATTTCAGATCATATTCCTGCTGTGATTTGTGATTTCTAATGATCAAAAACGCCGCTATACAAAGTCATGCCCAAGTCATACAAGTACACTGCTACTTGTAGTTACATGCTAACGCCAGAGAAAAATGTAATCTTGGTTATCAGTGTTCTATCTTTCGCTCTGATTCCAGGATCATATTCCTGCTGGAACACGTCCATTTGTGTTTAGAAGCCTTTATTTGTGATTTTTTATGATCTACACCATAAGTTAAATGCTCTACACACCGAGCTTCAAGTAACCTGCTAACTGTAGCTACATGATAAGGTCAGAGAAACAGAATTCTTGATTGCTGATGTTGTTAATTTCTCCTGATTTCAGATCATATTCCTGCTGTGATTTGTGATTTCTAATGATCAAAAACGCTGCTGTACGAAGTCATGCCAAAGCTGCAACTACACTGCTACTTGTAGCTACATGCTAACGTCAGGGAAACATGTACTCTTGGTTATCAGTGTTATCACTGATTTTGGATCATATTCCTGCTGGAACATGTCTGGTTGTGTTTGGAAGCTTTTACTTGTGATTTTTCATGGTAGAAAATGCTGCTACTCTCTGTTACAGTTATTCCATGGCTGCAATGACGGTGCAGAGACGGCAGGATATAGAAGACCACTAACTTGATCTCTGTCAAATCTGGTGTTCTTTTTTCTCCCTTTTGACTGGTAATCACATGACTTCCTGTTTAGCACAGAGTATTGCCACAGGACGTGACTCATGCATCCAATAAAATCCTTAAGCTGTAAATCTGACCTTTTTTGAGGCAAGGTACGCCATTCCTCTGGCCACCTGGTACGCAGCAGAAACCAGCTCCCTGATCTCCAAACTGCCCAGAGACGCCTGCCTCGACCCGCTCCAGTACTCCAACCCGACTGGGCGACGGGCACGGAGATACTCCCTCAGATTCCCCTGCGAGGCGTACTCCACCACCACATACAGAGGACCTAACGGAGGAGGGGTAGGTGTCAACATCTGTACGGCACACATCACTACTGATGGGCGTTACACGAAACAAACTCACTCACCGTCCTGAGTGCATGCTCCCAGCAGGTTGATGATGTTCTTGTGTTTGCCGATCATCTTCATCATTTCCATCTCAGAGATCAGGTCGGACAGGTCCTTCTCTGTGGCGTCGGCTGCACACAATAACAACAACATGGCGTCAGCTTCACGTTATAGTCCGAATCATTTTAATATGAATCAGGACGAGGTAAAGGGTGAAAGTGAAATGTTGGATGACCTTTTAGGATGTGGGTCAATAACCAGTTACAAAACTGCACAGATGATCTTGAATTCTAAGTAGGGCTGCCCCCGACCAAGAATTTTCCATGTTGACCAACAGTCATCAATTAGGTCCAATAGTGGACTAGAAGATGATGAAGATGAGTTTACGTATCACCTTGGGTTGGTCCTTCACCTTCTCAAAATGATCCCACACTTTGGATTTCCTGCACGACATGTTATTAACTAGCCTGTGGAATAACTGCAGGTACCAGCCCTGGAGATTAACCTGACTCCTGTCTGACTGCTGAGCGTGGACACTTCCTGTGTCTGTCCTTTCAGATTAAAGTCCCACATGATCCAGTCATGTAGGTTTGGACCTATTTTGACAAGGTGCAGCTCCTAATAAGGTTTCACGTTTGTTTTTGTTTTGGGGTTTTTTGGCGACCAAAGAAATCTTGCCAACTAATGACCTTTCTGTTCTAATTCTATGAATTCCGTCTTCATATCTATGAATTCTTGATTTATGACCAAAGACACACTTTGTAAGGTCACAGTGATCTTTAACCACCAGACTGTAATCAGCTCATTTTTGCATCCAAGTGGATGTTTGTTCCAAATTTGAAAAAAAAAAAAAAAATCCTCCAAGGCATTCCTGAGATATCACGTTTACGAGAATGAGACAGACGAGGTTACAGTGACCTTGACCTTTCACCTGCAACTGCCAATATCTTATCAGTTTATTGTTGAGTCCAAGTGGATGATGGATGTGTTTAATTTAAGGAAATTCCCTTCAGGCGTTATTAAGAGATCACGTTTCCAAGAATGGGACAGACGTAAGGTTACAATGACCTGGACCTTTTACCACCAAAATCTTATCACACGTGGATGGAAACTGTCAGAGAAACTTGAGTGGTGCTCGGAGGCGTACAACTGTGGGGCAGTAATTCTAGTTTATGTCTGTCTTTTATTGTTGTCTCTTTTTGGGGGGCATTTTTTTACTTTTCTTTGACAGGGGACAGTGTAGAAATGGAGGTTATGACATTCAGCAAAGTCCCAAGTTTGCATTCAAACCTGGGATGTTGCAATTATCTGGCATGTGCCGTAATCCGTTGGTTATCCTACGATTACAGTTTTTATTGTTGTTGTTGCAGAATGAAGTTGTTCAGTTCAGAAAGCAGCTCTCACCTTTGAGCATCTTCACGGCCACCTTCGTGAGGCGCGTCGGTTTATTTCTGTCGATGCCAACAGCCTCGGCCAGAACCACCTGACCGAAACATCCTTCGCCCAGAGGCTTCCCCAGCGTCAGCCTGAGGACGACACACGACAGGTCATGTCACAAACTACAGATCATCAGATACAGGTAATCCAAAGTGCTTTACAGGCTTAACGGAGCACAGGCGAAACACCTGCTGATATACAAGCAGGTGTGTTTTACGAAGTGATCTGAGCTCAGGGTCAGAGTGAGAACATCGAACAGATGGAGGCAGGAAACAGCAACACATGTACTCCAACAACTCTGGTCTCTTTCGGTCTGAACGCCCGCTACGTCATTTCTCAGTCGAAGACAAAAGTATCACGTCTCTGGAACATTATTTAATCGACGTTTTCAGGTAAAAAGAAGGCTGACGTGTACAACATTATACTCATACCTGGATCCTTAAATGACATACTGTATGTTATTAAACACATCAGAGTAGTACGCTGCAAAAAGTCAGCTCTCAAAAACAAGAAAGCGATAAAACGGAGGAAATAATGAAGGGAGTAGGATTCAGTGAAGGTTGGACCACAGAGAGGCTGCAGTGAGGAACTGTTTAACGTTTAATAATTAGCTCCTGTGGAGTTGAACCTGTGGAGTTGAACCTGTGGAGGACGTACAGAGAGTGAGAAGCAGTGAGATGGGTTGCTGCAGGCGGTCGTACCTGTCACGAGGAAGCTCCCAGACGGGATCGTAGGGAAGTTCGTACTCTGACACGCCCGTCAGGATGGTGGTGGCTGCGCTGGAGAGACGAGACTGACGCATCAAACACATCCCCGACTGGAGGGAGGACGAGGACTCGACAGGACACCTGCAGAGGGAGGACAGACGCTGTAAGAGTCTCTGTATTATCTGTCGCTGAGTGACGGTAACACGATGGTGAAGGCCTTTACATCTGCAGTATTAAAAACTGGGTGTCACAAGTGGCACACAGTTAGTGACACGTTTCCATCTCTCTGCAGTGGTTGGTCCACCAGAGAGGGTCTGCATCACCATGATGTGGAGTTACGTGGATTTAACAAATATCCGATCTAACGTGGATCATGAAGGGCAAAACCAAAATACACAACAAACTGTCACTTACATCTGGCAAACCGTGAATAAAAAAATGTGACACTCGTACAAACCTCAGGGAAAACTAAAGAGAAACAGTGAATTTCAAATATCATTGCTGATACTGACACCTGAATATTGTTAAAAACAGTATGTGTGTACTGCAGACTGTGTGAACCGATCAAAGCTGAGACTGCTGACTTGTATTTACTACAGGCAGCTATAACAACAGGAAGTTAAAAGACAAAACAGGAAATGGACCAAACGAAAGGAGAAACGTGTCACCTGTCTCCTCAGAGGAATGCTCTTCGCTAATTTCTGGACAGCTAACTGGCTGTTAAAGTCGCTCTTCTTCGGGGCGCAGCAGAGTCTGCAGATGACCGCCGTGGCTGTGAGGATGATGATGATGAAAAACCCCAGGCAGTAGATGAAGATCTCCAGGTAGGTCTGAGAGGGCAGCAGGGGCCGGCGGCAGGTCTGAGACGAGAGAGCACAAACATCGGTCAGATCAACACCGTGGATCGTTTCTATAGGATGACCCGCAGGAGGTTTAGTGACGTACCGTCGACGACAGTGAGCCACGCTGAGTGATGAGAGACGCCAATGGAGTTTCCCGCCAGGCAGGTATACTCTCCTGCGTCGTTCAGAGTCACGTTCCTCAGAGTCAAAACCTCCATTTCTTTATCTGTGGTGTTCAAACCTGCCGTCTGGAGGAGACACAGAAATGTGACGTGAAACAGAAATAAAATGCAGGTTCAGAAATCTTTAAAAACACCAATACACATATTTATATTGTTGCATCACTCAAACTGGAGGAAACAGTGACTTTGTTGGGGACTACTTTCAGCAGCGGATTAATCCACATTTGGTGAGTATTTGTGGCAGCAGGATGGTGTGTGTGTAGGACTGAGTCACAGTGTGTGTGACGTGGTAATAGACATAACTGTTTTACAAGATTAGTTAACAAGAAGACAAATAAAACATCACCAGACTCATTTAATGTATTCGTGTTGGATTTTTGACCACTGGGGGCGACGTAGAGCTGTAACAATTCATCAATCAATTCATTAGTTAATCAACAGAAAAGTAAGTGGCAACTATTTTAATTATCGAATGATCATGTCAGTATTTTATTAAAGCAAAAAAGTCAAATATCTGCTGGTTTCATGTTCATCAAATGTGAGAATTCAATGTTTTCCTTTGTCATAATAAACTGAATCGATTTGGATTTTTGAGCTGTTGATCACATTTTATCAACAAAAAGATTAATGGAGAAAGTAATGGGCAGATTAATTGATGATTGAAAATAATGGTTGGCTGCAGACCAGGAGAGATGTGTTCACGAGCTTGAAGACGGACGGAAACACGTTCCTGCCGTCAGTTTTACACTGATCCACTGACCAACAGTTGGTGGCGGTAACGAGCAATGAAGGGTAGTACCAAACTCGTATTAGGTAACAAAGACTGCAAGCTGGTTAACACTGTGGATTTGTGAGAATGGACCAGACTTTTCTGAATGGACCACAGCTGACTCGTGATCATGTTAAGAGTGTAAAAAACACACTTTGTTTTTAAGTACAGTGAACAAACCTTTTATTTTGTAGGGCTGTTTCCTGCTGTAGAGTGAGAGACAGACGGCAAACTAACTCAGTGACATGGCCAAACACAGGTATGATGCCGAATATATTAAACGGTGTGGACCTTGGAGAAATCTGGACCCCGTGAATGGACCAGTTGGGACCAGTGGTCTGTGGGGATTGACTCGCTCTTGGAGCCAGCCTCTAGTGGACATTAAAGGAACTGCAGCTTTTGGCACTTCCTGTTGGATTCAATTTTTGGCCCTGGAGGTTACTGCTTGGCTGCGATACTCAAAAAGTGTATCCACTGATTTAGAAACGTCAAGAAGAAGCTGAGCCAGAGAGCGAAGGTTTCAATTTACTGGTCCATCTACGTCCCAACCCTCACCATGGTCATGAGCTCTGGGTAGTGGCCGAAAATATGAGATCGCGGATACAAGTGGCCGAAATGGGTTTCCTCTGAGAGATAGGGTAAGGAGCTCAGACATCTGGAGGGAGCTCTGAGTAGAGCTGCTGCTCCTTCGTGTCAAAAGGGGTCAGTTGAGGTGGTTCAACATCTGATCAGGATCCTCCTGGGCGCCTCCTGTTAGAGGTGTTCCAGGCACGTCCCACTGGTAGGAGGCCCCGGGGCAGACCCAGAACACACTGGAGGGATTATATATCTCATCTGATCTGGGAACACCTCGGGGTCCTCCAGGAGGAGCTGGAAAGTGTTGCTGGGGAGAGGGACGTCTGGGGTGCTTTGCTTGGCCTGCTGCCTCTACAACCCGTGGATGAAACTGGATGGATGGATGATTTACGATCATCTCTTTTGCCAAATCTTTCTGGGTCACAGGGCGTCATGTACGTACGGACACATGTCCACTGTTTGACCGCTGTGAAAATTGGCTTCAAAGTCGGACGCACCTCTGCGGGCCTGGTAAGCATGGATGTAAACAATGCAGGATTTAAAACGGTCATAACAATCTGCTCTGGAATTGTTTTCTGGAGAAGAAAACTCATTCAACACAACTGTAAAACAAAACTTTTACTTGTTTACGAGAAAATTTCACAGGGCACCTTAATGTCTCGGAGTGATGTTGGAGATAATTAATGAACGTGTCCATGTTGAGCAGCTGTGCATAAGATAATTAGTTTGTATAGCTGGTGTGAGCAGGCAGACACATGTCAACATGATCCTTTGAAAACATTGAACGTTCTTTTCTGATTAGTTTTTATCATTTATTCATTTATTTCCTGCTGCCATTGTGGATCCCTACAGGACCCTGGCTGAGCTCTGTCAGACTGACTGATGCTCCTGACATGTTTCAGTAAATAACCTGGTTTTAAACCTGCTCTTTTCATTGTCTTCAGCCTTTCTTGTGCCTGTAAAAGGAACATAATAATAATCCGTGCAGAGCTGCTGGTTACGTGTTCACCACATGAGTCCACAGCACATCACAGATGTGGTTTCACTCTGCTTTGTCACACAGACATGAACTCAGCGTCACGCAGCATAAAGACCGCCTGGATCACCACGAGTGAAGGTAACAAACACACGTCACTTTTATGGCCGTGAATCACAGCAGAGCTCGTACATGTAGTCATCCTGACACGCTGCTGCCTCACTGTTTTATACACACTGGAAAAAACCTCTGAGATACCAACAATTAAATTCAAATAACAAACCTGGTGTTGTTTCCCTCGTGCTCGCCCTTAGGATCACATTTAAATGCTGCTTTTTCAAATCACAGGCCCAGCAGAGAGACGCACGTCTTTTCCAACCAGTAAAATTGAAGGAATATCTAGTTTAGACTTTGTGAAGTGTAAATGTTATGAAACATCCTCAGAGCTGTACAATCAAACTCAATCAACAGGAAGACGCCACAGCGTCACAAGCTGGAACAAAATACTAGAATTACTGCTTTGTGGTTGTACAGCTCCATGACACCGTCAAGTGTCTCTGACAGTCTCCATCCATGTCAGTGAAAACATGGACGCTTCTTTTCTCTCATAACAAGTCTCTTCTGATTGAGTTCAGTTCATTCTTCAGTCCAAGTGGATGTTTGTGCCAAATTTGTGAAAATTCTCTCATATTGCATTCACAAAACATGGACACAACATCACAGTGACCTTTGACCACCAAAATCTAATCAGTTCATTGTTGCCTCCTGGTGGACATTTGTGCCAAATTTAAAAACTTCTCTCAAGGGGTTCTTGAGATATTGTGTTCATGAGAATAGGGTGGACGAACAACCTAAAAACATAATGCCTCTAACGGCGGTAATCGCCAGTGCAAAAACAGTTTTATGCCATATTTCCACCAAAATTAGCATGGCCATCAAACGTCCATCATGGAGGAGAAGCTCCTGGACCAACTGGTGGTACTCCCCATCATGGAGGAGGAGCTCCTGGACCAACTGGTGGTACTCCCCATCATGGAGGAGAAGCTCCTGGACCAACTGGTGGTACTCCCCATCATGGAGGAGAAGCTCCTGGACCAACTGGTGGTACTCCCCATCATGGAGGAGAAGCTCCTGGACCAACTGGTGGTACTCCCCATGATCCAGCCTCTTTTTTAGGGTCTCATGTACCCACACAGATCTCTGTTTATCTGCTGACAGCCTCTCACCCTCAACCAGAGCTACAGACAGTATCCTCTGCTGAAACATGTCAGGAACTACACACTCATTACTGGAGGATACATAAAATGAATAAAGTCTCAGTAGATTGATTACACAGGAAGGTTAGGACAAGGAGGTGATGGTGTGGTTGCCTGGCAACAATAAAAAGCCACAACATGTGTTTCTTTTTAACTCAGGGCATTCAAGTTTTTAAAAAAAGGCAGGGTGGTGTGCCTAGCGTTTTCCAACCACTTCTGTGTGATCGGGGCCTGAGTCTACGACAATCAAAAGACTCTGAGTCATTGTACATTAAATGTGTTTGAGTTGTGAACTGTTGGTCAACATCATAGACGTCACCCTGGACTTGTTTTTCAGTTTTTCATAACATTTATAGACCAAACTAATAGTCGATTAACCAAGAAAATAATCTGCATATTAACTAAAGAGCGGCACGGTGGTGCAGTGGTTAGCATTGTTGCCTCGTTCCTGGTTTGAACCTGTGGAGTCTGCATGTTCTCCCTGTGTCAGCGTGGGTTTCCTCCAGGTGCTCCAGCTTCCTCCCACAGTCCAAAGACATGCAGGTTAATTGGTGACTCCAAATTGTCCGTAGGTGTGAATGTGAGTGTGAATGGTTGTCTGTCTCTATGTGTCAGTCCTGTGATAGTCTGGTGACCTGTCCAGGGTAAACCCTGCCTCTCACCCAATGACAGCTGGGATGACCCCCAGCAGGATACGCAGTCACAGAAAATGAATGAATTAAATATTAACTGAAGCAGAAAATAAGTTAGCTGCAGCTCAGTCACACCTCACTGTCAGTGTCAGGTTCTGGGTGTAAATCTGTTTCAGTTCAGTGATGTGTAAATCTGAACACTTGTGGTGTAGACACTTATTGAACACACAAACCTTGAGAACGAGGACGTACGGGTGTCCGTCGGGTGCCTCTCTGCTGCCGTTGACGGTGATGTGCTTGAGCCACTGGATGTGAGGCTGCGGGTCGCTGAACACTCGACACACAAACTCCACGTCATGACCGACGACTGCGGTTTGGTTGGCGGGCAGACCGGCCTGCAGGATGGGTCTGTGAGGAGAACGCTCTGCAGCAGACAGATCAGAGAACGTTAGAGGTACAACAGCAACAACAAAGCTGTGAATTCAGCTGCTTTAAAACTCGAGACGTTTCCTGTTGTTCAGTGTGGACGGAGAGTTTATTAAAAACAACCTGGAGACACTGATGTGGACGCACAGAGGCAGGTTCTCTTACCGACTACATCCAGCAGGTAGGTGTGTTTGAGACTCCCATATTCGTTCTCCACCACACAGGTGTAGTTCCCTTTATCAGATGGAACCACCGACTCCATTATGAGAGTCCACATGTGGTCTCTGATCTGAAAGACGGAGGACTCATCAATGACTGAATAAAATAAACTCATTAAAACAACCGGTCGGGCTTCTCTCAATTTCTCTCCGTCACCTTGAAGCCTCCGATTCTTTGGTCCTTCCTGAACTCTTTCCCGTTCTTGTACCAGCGCAGAGTGGGGACGGGGTTTCCGGTCGCCTGGCACCTGAACTTCACGGTCTTGCTGGCGGGGACAGCGTGGAGCTGCTTCTCCATCTTCTCCGGCATCACCCACTGTGGCGCCAGCGCCGACACTGAGACACAAACGTCACAATCATCTGCACTGATTTACAAAACAAAGCAACAGACAGAGAAGAAGAGTTTGAGGCTTACTTTGGAGCTTCTCGTTGCTTGTTGACAGCTCGTTGGACAGTTTGTTTTCCTCTGAGGATGACTCATCGTCCTCTTCGTCTTCAGATGATTTCACCGCATCGCCTGTAAAACAAGTTTAAAAGCTGTTCAGAAACTCTGCCGGCGTGTTGGTGCAGATTTGAAGGCTGCTCTCTGGGAGTCTCAGATGTTCCCTCTGACAGACAATGAAAGCAGTTAGTGGATTAACCTCTGACCTCTGACCTCCAACCCCGCCTCACTGAACGAGGCTTTAAGCCTTCCTCTTCCTGCACAGGCGGGCGGGCAGACAGGAGCTGTCGCCACAGCTCAGTGCTGCACCCGACCACTTCCTGAACTTCAGAGACCTCCTCCCTCTCTGCCCCGGCCATTAACACACACACACACACACACACACACACACACACACACACACACACACACACACACACAGCCCTGCAGTGTGTCCCTGCTGACAGACTGTACCACCGTTAATGGAGACCGGAGGGGGGGCAGAGAACCTCCTCACAGTTACTAATATTTCCTTTGAACTCTCTCTTTGACTTTAAGAAAAATACAAATTTACAAATTTATAAAACTTGTTTCATTATTAAAAACTAAAGGAGCTGAAGTTGAATTTAAAATGTCGTACCCAAACTTCACATCTATCAACACACACAGTGAAAATGTGTCACCAACAGCCACTGGAGCTCACATTCATGAATGAAATTACCCACATTTACGGCAAACTATGGCTACAACTCATCAATGTTTACATCCTCAGTTAAATACTTCACCCAGTTACAGTTATCAGTTACACACAGTGTTACGCTGGATTTGTGAAGACAACTTTGTTTTTTCTTGCGCGCCTCCACAGTCAATGAAGAATTCAAAAACCTCTTCAAATTCCTGATGAATTGAAGTTAAGCATGATTTATACTTGTGCATCAAGTCGACACTGTAGCCTGGCGTGCACCTCCCCAGAAATGTGACTCCACGTCACAGTGACGCAGACCTCCTGTCTGTCTCTGTAAGCTGAAACCATTTCCCTCAGTGGAAACAAAGCTTTGATTGACTTTAATTTCACAGATAAGAAACAATAAACTGTGAAGACAATAAAGCCTCCACACACTGTGTGTGATTTATCCTGGCTGAAATATGAGCAGAGGAAATCTCTGCTAGCTGCTAGGCTAATTTATACAATGTAAAATGCCATAGGCTTGTGCTAATAACGTTAGCATGTTGTATTTGTTTGGAAAACGTGTTTAGTATAAGACAGTTGTTTTGTCAGTGAACCTTGTGAGCTGTAATGGAGCTGAATTTTGTAACATTACCTTTGTTAAATGTTGCTGTTATCTGTGGCTTCATAAGAGTAGAGAAAAAGTCTGCTAACTGCTAGGCTAATTTATACAGTGTAAAATGCCATAGGCTTGTGCTAATAACGTTAGCATGTTGTATTTGTGGGGAAAATGTGTCCAGATAAAGACAAGTGTTTGTCTGTGAATGCTGCCAGTTATAGTGAAGCTGATTTGTGTACTTGTGTTTGAAACTGTCTCTATGAAGCCATGTTTAATGTGTGTTTAATGTGTGTTTTGAATCAACTAAACTTTACAGCACTTCGCAGAAACCTTTGCTGCCGACTAGTGTTTTGGAGGTGTAACTGCAGAGTGACACAGACACACCACCACACAAGTATAAATGCTCACATCAGCGTAGGGTCTGCACAGAGCTGACACATAAGTACAACTCTGCTTTTTCATGCTGTATCTGTCCTATCAAATAAAAGGCAAAGCCCCCAAAATATCTCTACAAAAAAAGAACTACACATTTTCTTTTTTGTCTTCTTTGTGCAGGTTTAGCAGCTGCAAAAGCTGCGCAATCCTTTCGTGAGTTTGCCTGTCAGTGTATTCTGTTTCTCCACCTGACATATTGATCTCATTAGCGACTGACTGGAAGACGAGACAGGACTGTCGTCTGCATACGAACCATTAGCCCACACTGAAATCATAATTCGTGCCCATTTCATCCTTTTTTAGACAATCGGTAAAAATACAACTCTGGGGTGAGGAAGAACATAAAACACATGCCCCTGCTCTCCCTTTAGCATACAGAAAAATATTAATGCAGAACTTTTATCCATCATAATTCTGTGTTTCTGTTGAAGGTGGACGGGAAAACAACCCACTCAGACACACATGTGTGAAGCTGGGAATCTCTGTGAAACCCTGTGTTGTGGTGCTGAAAATATAGATTATGGTAAATGTGCAGCTTCTGTGAAACACATCAAACAGTTTATAAAAAGCACAGCGTTCCTGGTTAGACAGGGCTGGGCTTCAGGGATGCTTTTTTTACAGGGCTCGAGAAGAGTTCACGGCACTTACAGGAATATTTCACTCTCAGAGAGCAGAGACAGAGAGGAGGGGAGAGGAGGGAAGTGGTTTCCAAACACTAAACCTTCATTTGGGAGAATACAACCGGGCGAGGTGGGAAATTGAAAGCAGGCTTTGTTTATGAAAGGAGACGCAGCAGAGAGGCTAAATTTGATGTGTTCTCCACTGAGAGAAAAACAAGAGTTTACGACGAGCTTAAAAACAACAGTATCACGTAGACTGGCAGTCAGCTGGAGTCCAGATGGTTGGACGAAAAGACACAAACACACACACTGAAGGTATATACATGCAAATGCACACACAAACACAAAGACTGGCATGTTCTCTGTCTGTGTGTAACACTGCAGACTGTGTGCATCTGTTCCTGTGTTACTGTGTCTGGACAGGATACACAGACCATAACCAGCGCCCTGAGAGCCAAGCCTCGGTTACACCATGAAAAATCACTCTAACCAGTTTCAGATGCTTCGAAGCCAAAAACAGCCAAACCTTGAAGAAAAGTCACTTTCCTATTAAAGAAATTCTCTCACTGGAAACTTTTATAAGCTTTTATATTTAATACAGAGTTTTAAACACACAGACCGCGGCTGGGAACACACTCATGAAAGAGTTCTCAAACAAAAGAGAGGAGCAAACAACACACAGCAATTGGAAACAGCCTGCAAAACACCAGCAGCAACGGTAACTGGGAATTTACAGCCCAGTCACGATGCATGGTACATTTCTGCAAACCACAGACACGTTACATCTGTTCGTTTCATATGCATTAACGTTAGGTTTCACCAAAGTGAAATGGCTTCCAAGCTCACTGTTCGAGACCAACATACATCACAGCCAGTTGTTTTTCAGCAACACATTTCCAGCAGCAATAGTGCTGCAAATTTTTAGAAACACACCGCAGCATTTCCAGCCGCATTTGTGTCACCAAATCTGGTAGCAGTTCAGCGACTGCATTTCCAGCAGTAATTGTGCTGCAAAAACTTGTTTTTCAGAGACACATCACAGTCTTTCTAGTAGTGATTGTAGCACCAAATCTGGTAGTGTATTGGCAACACACCACAGCATTTCCAGCAGCAATTGTGCTGCCAATTTCTAGAGACACGTTACAGTATTTCCGGTGGCAACTGTGATGCAACTGCACCAAAACTGGTTGTTTGACAACAACACATCGCAGCATTTTAAGGCACATTTGTGTCACCAAATCTGGCAGTTCATCAGCAACACTCAAGAGCGTTTCCAGCAGCAATTGTGCTACCAACACATTATAGTATTTCCACCTGTAACTGTGACACCAAAACTGTGTGCTTGCTTTTTAGCGCCACACTGCATTTCCAGACACATTTGTGTCACCAAATCTGGTTGTTTATTACCAAAGCATCCTGGCCTTTCCAGCAGCAACTGTGCCACAAATTTTAGAGACACGTCACAGCACCTCCAGCTGCAATTCTGGGACTAAACCTTTTGTTTTGTATAACCACATCGCAGCATTTCCAGATGCATTTGTGTCACCAAATCTGGTAGCAGTTCAGTGACTGCATTTCCAGAAATAATTGTGCTGCAAAAACTTGTTTTTCAGAGACACATCACAGTCTTTCTAGTGGAGACTGTAGCACCAACACACCACAGCATTTCCAGCAAGTGTGCTGCCAATTTTTAGAGACACATTACAGTATTTCCGGAGGCAACTGTGGCACCAAAACTTGTTGTCTGATAGCAACACATCGCAGCATTTCAAGCCGCATGTGTGTCACCAAATCTGGTAGTTCATCAGCAACACTTAACAGCATTTCCAGCAGTAATTGTGCTACCAAAACATGTTGTTTTTTAGAGACACATTATAGTATTTGCAGCTCTAACTGTATCACCAAAACTGTGTGCTTGCTTTTTAGTGCCACGCTGTGCATTTCCAGACACATTTGTGTCACCAAATCTGGCAGTTCATCTGCAACACTTAACAGCATTTCCAGCAGCAATTGTGCAACCAAAAAGTGTTGTTTTTTATAGACACATTTTAGTATTTCCAGCTGTAACTGTGACACCAAAACTTTAGCACCACACTGTGCACTTCCAGAAACATTTGTGATATCAAATCTGGCTGGTTATTAGTGACGTTACCAGTGACACTTGGCAGCTTTTCCAGCAGCAATTTTGAAATTAAAACTTGTTTTTAGAGACACATGAAAATATTTCAAGAGGCAGTTTTGGCACCAAATCTTTGGTGCTTTTTGTTGACGAATTGCAGCATTTCCGGTGGCCGTTATTCTAAGCCAAACCATGATCTTTTCCTAACCTTAAGCAAGTGGTGTTTGTGCCTAAACATAACCACACCAAAACCACAGCATTGCTGAAACGTAAAAAAGCATTGTGTTTCAAAATATCTGCTTAATAAAAATGTACAAATTGCAAGACTGGTTATTTTTCTGTGATGCATCTGTGCACTTCCAGCAGCGACTATGCCACCAAAACTGATGTTTTTTAGTGACACATCACAGCATTTCTCGCAGCAATTGTGGCACCAAATCTGGTACTACATTAGCAACACACTGCAGCATTGTCAGGAGTGAAGGTGCCACTAAGTCTGGCTGTTTTTTTAGTAACATTATTGCTCCATTTCCAGTGGCAACTATGCCACCACACCTAGTGGACACATTAGAGTATTTCCAGATGCTTTTTTTGGGTGATAAATTGCAGTATTTTCAGTGGCTGTTATTTCAAGCCAAACCATGATCTTTTCCTCACCAGAACCAAGTGGTTTTAGTGTCTAAACACAGCAGTCACAGCATTGCTGGAAAGTAAAGGAACAAAATTTCAACATATCTGCTTATTAATGATGTACAAATGTTAAGGCTGGTTATTTTTCAGAGACACATTGCAGCATTTTCACCTTAAATTGTGCAACTACAGCTGTGCGGTCTTCAGCTCTGCCTCTGCTGTCCGAAAACACCAACACAGAACATGTCTTACTGTACATAAACAATCCAAAGTGACATCTGGAAACGTCTTGTTTCATCCAAAACCCAAAGATATTCAGTTTAATATAAATTAGGAAATAAAAGCAACATTGAAGAAGCTGAAATTAGAGATTTCTTATCTGTTAATTGACTTACTAATTATTCAGCTAATTGTTTCAGGACTGGGGGGACTGATACAATGAGCAACAGCTGTATTTTATCTCTTCATGTAGAAACAAGAGATGTTCTGTGTGTAACACTACGTAGACCACAAACACACGTCTGAGTTTAATCTGATTAAAAAAAAACAACACGAGGATTTAAGGATATTGATCCGGAGAAACCACCGCAGACCGTCTCCTTTAGCAGACAGGTGACATCTGTGAAGTATCTTACCTGTGTCCGTGTTCTCTGTGGCCGGTCTGGACCTGAGCCTGAGGAAACTGGACCAGCAGAAGCAGCAGGATGCAGGACAGCAGCAGCTGGAAGCAGCGGGGCGAAGACATGTTGTCCTCGCACATCAACTCACGGAGACGTCCAGACTGAGACACACTGCAGCCAGAGAACACACACACACACAACTTTATTACATTACATTCACAAGACGACGAGACGCTCAGAATCCTGACTGCTTTCTCCAAAGTTGCAGCTATTAACTGCAAATTGGGTTTGTTTTAAACCACTGGTACTTTGATCATTATGGGATGGAGACTCATTTCTGCCTGTGTGATGAAAGATAAAGATCCTGTGAGTCATTATAATGAGAAACTCTCTCTGAAGGATGACTTACTCATCTACAAATAATGAGAAACGAGACTAAATGACAGAAACAAAATCCAGCCCCAACAGTGTGGGTCTCTGCCTGTTCATACTGGGCCCCAGTGGCTGCTGGGAAAGTGGTGAGAATGAACTCCAACACAGAAACCCAGCAGCGTGTCTGCAGCTGCACCGAGTGTTTTATCTGCCAGGCTGCTCACACCTGTGCATCGTGAAGACACGATGACGTGCACCCATAAACCTCTGCCCTGCCCCCCCCACCTGTCACTACTAAATATCTGTCGAGTGTCAAACTAAACTCAGCAGCTGTAAATCACACACAGAGGGGCTAAAACAAACAGACGGACAGCAGCACCATTTGCTGCCTGTGTCACCATGAAGGTGTGAACGCCTCTCCAACACCTCTCCTCCTTCTCCTCCTCCTCCTCCTCCTCCTCCTCTGCTAAATGCTGGAACAACCAAAATGAAAACAACATGTAACTGAAGCTGCATTTAATGTCAGCTCTCATGATCAGTTAGTCTGCAGGTTATTTCCTCAGTTAATCAATTGTTTTATTTTAAATGTTTGAAAATCATGAACATTCTCCTTCAAAAGTAGAGATGGGAATCAAGAACCAGACATCCGCTCCATCAGAATCATACGCCTCCAAGCTTGACAACTCCTTCTATCAGCCTGGCATGTTGTTGTTGTTTTGTTTGTTTGTTTTATGACAGCTGTGCATTGCAAAAAACTATGACGTCAAACTAGAAAGATGCATGTTAAGAGGAAGAAAACGCCATAAATGTGGCTTCACTTCCCAAAGAAAGGTGACATCAGCGCGGCTGTAATGTCTGTTAAATTATCATTTCAAGTAACAGCCAAAATACACGGGACACGAACGCGACATGTCACAAAGGCGGAGCAGAGCTTGGTTTCATATTGAATTGAGTGATGGCGGCAGCATTTAGAAAACCACGTCTCCTACATTCCCAGAAATCAGAAATGCTGTAATTAAGTCTGAAGACGTCACACCTGCAAACTTCTACAACGATTAAACAATCATCCATTCTCCAGGGTCGGGTCTCGGGGGCAGCAGGCTGAGCAAAGCACCCCAGACATCCCCCTGCCCAGCAACACTTTCCAGCTCCTCCTGGAGGACCCCGAGGTGTTCCCAGACCAGATGAGATATATAATCCCTCCAGTGTGTTCTGGGTCCGCCCCGGGGCCTCCTACCAGTGGGACGTGCCCAGAACACCTCTGGATGTCTGACTCCTCCCCCTATCTCTAAAGGTCTTTGCAGACTGTGTCAGTTTTTTTGTCCGAATTTGTCACGTGTAAAAATAAATATGACTTCATGTTGTGTCAATCACGTTCGCACACTGAGTCTGAAACTTTCATCTGTCATTAAAATTTTCAGAACAGGTTCGATTTTCTGTTTTTCGCCTCCGTCAGAGCCTGTGGAGACGTTTGACCAAGAATCAGTCGGTACGTTTACATGCAGCTTGAGAAAATCAAATTATTGGCTTAGTCCGACTGAAACCGGACTATCCGTAGCTCGACTAACACACCTAGATAATTGGATTGAAAATCAAACTATTGCTGCATGTATCCACTTAGTCCGACTGGAGTCAGACTCGGCGTTCTGCACATGCACCACTTTTTCTTTAGCGGGCTTTCACCCAGAAGAAGAAGGAGATGACGTAGCAGCAGTTCACTCCCGGAAAAACAAACAAACAAACACCATGGTGACTGAGAAGCAGAAGACGCACTTCTGGACGGACGAGGAAACTACATTCATGCTCCGACAGCTAAAGGAGCTAAACATGTTGAAGTTTATGGATGGTAGGAAAACCAGAAACGTGGATTTATTTAATTTAATTTATTATTCCTCTTCAGGTCAACAGGAACTAGTTCAACACGCACACGTGCCATGTCAGTTAGCCAGAGCCAACAAATCTGCCTCTAAACTGTCATTTCACTGATTTCCAGCGAGTTGCTTTACCTTTAAACACTGAACATGTCCGATTATAAACTATCATGGCATCCTAAAGGAACAACCCGTCTACATTCTTGCAGAAAACTCATGAGGAGCAGAGTATCTAACAGTCTGGCTGCAGAGAAGAAGTTAACATGAACAGTGAAAGAGTGGTGGAGGACAGTGAACACATCGTCGTCATCTTATAAGCCTCATAAAGAAGACGAACACCAGTTGGCTGCCATCACGAGCCCTCGGCTCTCTGCAGCTCTGACATCACAGAGGACGCTGAGACACCACCATCTCATTACTGCGTCTGTCCTTCAGCTTCACGCTGCACACAGCAGCAGCAGAGCGTGTGCCGAGCGTGTGGCGGAGGGCGGCGTCCCCGAGTACGATGAGCAGCACAGCTTTATGGGGACAGAATGAGCTCCTCAATGACACATCATGGTGACAACTTTTTCTTCTGTCACACATAAATGTGAGCAGCTTCTCCAGAGGCATTCTGGGAAACACAGCAGACTTCCTCCCTCACATCAACACAAAGACACAGACAGAGATAAACACATGGTCCTGCTCCAACATGAAAACTGTTCAGAGACGATTTTATCTCATCACAGACACAAAGGAAAGATGTCTGAGGACGTTTAGAGACGGTTTGTCCACCAGAGAGCAGCCACAAGTCAAACAACTTATTTACTTAGTTACTTATTTATATTATCAGTTCATCTGCTGCTTATTTTCTGGTCTGTTAAGTCAGAAAACACAAAAACAGTAAAACATGCTCATTAAAAATCTCCAAAATTGTTGTTTTGTTTTTTAAAAACTAGAATTACCACCCTGTGGTTGTATGACTCCGCCCACCAGCCCACCCTGTCGTTGTATGACTCCGCCCACCAGCCCACCCTGTCGTTGTATGACTCCGCCCACCAGTCCAGTGTCTCTGACAGTCTCCATCCATGTCAGTGAAAACATGAAGATCTATACAATCAGCACAGCTTCAAGATTAGAGTCACCAATTCAGTATCTGACCAAATGTCTCCCCTTCTGTTCCTGAGATATGACTTTAAAACATGATGATGTCACAGTCAAGCTGACCTTTGACCTTCATTATTTTATCCTGTTAGACATTTGTGTCAAGTTTGGTCAGAGTTAGTGTATGAATTCTTCAGTTATGGACAAAAACATGTTTGTGAGGTCACATTGAAGTGAAATTCTAATCAGTTCATTCTTCAGTCCAAGTGGACATTTGTGCCAAATTTAAAGATACTCCCTCAAGGTGTTCGTGAGATATCATGTTCACAAGAATCAGAAAGGTAAGGTGATGATGACCTTGACCTTTGACCACCATAATCTAATCATCTCATCGCTGAGTCCAAGTGAAAGTTTGTGCCAAATTTAAAGTAAATGTCTTTGGGCGCTCTTGAGCTATTGCATTCACAAGGATGGGACATGCGTACGTGCGTATGGACGGACAGCACAAAAACGGTCTCCAGCCGTGACTATTGCCGGCGTGAAGGCATAGAAAAGAGAAAATTAAACATTCACATTTGAGAAGAGCAAACAGTGAATCTACAGCCCTTAGTTTTTGTTTTTATTTTAAGCAAGAATCTGAATAGTTGTCGCTTATTTTTCCTCGTGTTGTCATAGTAACTAACCAGTTCTTAAAAAGGACTTCTGTCCTCGGATGTCTGGGTCTTTATTACAGAAACAAGCTGAGTTAGCGTTTGCAACAGCTCGGCTCACAGTCCCAAATATTATACTGGATTCTGTCGACATCACTGAGCCCTACTGAGACTTCCTCTGCACATCACTGACTCCTTTTACATTTTGAGAGTCTCAAATCAGATAAAAATCCAGTTGAGATTTAAGACACTGAAGTCTTGTTTCCACCAAAGCCTTCCAGTACAGTGACCCTTCAGACATGGTACCTAGACCCTGGGTCTGTTCAGACAGTCCTCTTAAATGTGGGCGGGGTTGTTGTCACTCACTGCTCCGTCCAGCACTGGCTGTATTTCCTCATCAGCGGTGACACAGATGGAAGTCTGCACCTGGTTTATGGTCCACAGAACGAGGCTGCACGCCCACATTTTCAGAACAAAATACAACAGGCTGCAGTGAGAGCTTTGTGCATTTGTGCGTCTCAGTTGGTCCGATCAGAAATCTGATGTTTGTTTTCTCGGCTCTCTCTGGTCCAAACTGCTGATGCACCTGTCGCTGTTTATAACTGACAAAAACACCAGAAGAAGAACTTCTGACCTTTTAGTTACAGCAGCAACAGTTTAGCAGCGAGCTAACAGCTACCTACAAGCTAACACTGACACATGATTGAATCATATTTCTGTACAACGAATGAGACGAGCGTGTTATCGTCTTCACAGCTTGAACTGAAACAGATCATTTAGCGGTTGAACTGATCAGAGGTCAGATAAATTTGTGTTTGTTGCTTTAATGAGAAGAAACGGCTCTTCTGAGTAAAACTTAAACCGCTGTTGTCACGAGGCCGATGGACGTATTCAAATCAGACTGAGTGGATATTTGCACACTGTTTACTGATGTCACACTGAAGCAGATGCATTTACACCTTTGAAACATGTGGCCATAAACCTCCTCCAGAGGTGCTTTCAAGCATCAGATTTCATCCAGCTTGAATGCTCCTTAAATGCATTTACACTTAAACTTTTCGTACCAAAGACACAGGAAGTGACTGAATGTGAACAGAGTCACGGGCTCTCGCTGACAGGAAGTGAACATTAAGATATTTCAGAGGTTAATATTCTTCTGTCAACAGGAAAACAGCCCTCTCTATCTCTCTCCATCTCTTCCTCAGCCTTTAATAACTCCTCCCCGCTGAACTTCCCGTGCCGAAGCCGTCACCTACACACCACATTCTGCAGCGGGCTGGCAGCTCTGAATATTTGTCATACCGACACCAACTCCTGATGCCCGCCGTCCGTCTGAGCTGGAAAACAACACGCAGACAGAGACACGAGCTGAAGGCTGGAGACCTCATGGAGGGTTCATGTCACCTCCTCAGAGCCACCCGGCGCTTAGAGTGCATTTTTAATTTCTCTGAGCTGCTTCAGACGAGAAGGACCTGAGGCCAGCTGCACAAAACACCTTGAGTTTTTTATCCTGTGATTCTTAAGACTTAATTTCCCCTTAGCAAAGGGATTTACTCAAAGCTGTTGCAGGGAGTCCCTTAAAACATTTTCTAAGTTAAGGAAAAACATTCAGACATTCACTGCAGTGAAAGAGACTGAACAGTTTCAGTGTGGACCGTTTGCAATCGTGCTTCTGATACCTGAGGTCTTTTACGCAACAGTTTGACTAACTTTAAGGGATTTATTAAGTGTAATGATAATAATGATAAAAATACTAAACCTTTCAAAGCACTCAGGACAGCTTAAGAGACACAGTTAAAACAATCAAACAGCAATTTATCCATAGATTATAAATCAAACAATATCATAACATACAATAAAACTTAATAAAAATGACTCCACAAAAATTGTCATTATAAATATTAGGTGTAAAATCATCGTCAGTGCAAGTACAAGTATAAGACCAGGATAAGTACTTCAATTAATATTCCTTATATACTGTAGAAAAGGACTCAAACAGCGAGTGTTTCTCTTAAAGATGTAAGGTATCTTTTATCTATGTTATGTATAATTCTATAATCCAATAAATGAACTTTGGTTTACCGATCTTCTTCTAAGAATTTCCTTCAGGATGAATAACGTTCAACTGAGCTGAACAGAAGTGGTAGGGGCGGGGAAAAAAACAATACAGCATAGTATCACGACATTTTTTCATGGAAATATCGTGAAGATACACAGACGCTTTTTATATTGTATAAATTATTAATATTACAAGTGCAAATTCAAATTTTGGTGACCTACTAAATTAACAAAAATCAATTACTTTTTCAGTTCACTAGAAACATTCTGCTTTAATTAAAATGATCTGCTGTGAGACGAACAGACTGAAAACTTTATCTTGTTAGATAAAAGTTCCTATTGGGAACAATTTAAAGCTGGAAAAAGGAAATAAATCACAACATATTTTATCGCAATACTCAGCATATCGCAACATTTTTAATATCCCAATAATAGTGCATTGTGACTTAAGTATCTTGATCATATCTGTGGTGATTCCCACCCCCAGTAAGTAGGTTTTTTTTTTAATAAAATGATGTCCTCATGAGGACGCAGGAAGTTAACGGACACACAGAGGATAAAGAAGAAGAAGGACTTTGGTGCAGCTGATGTACGAAGACGAGTAAATGAGTAGGAGGTCTGGACGATGAGTTGCAGGTTTGGACACCCCGCTGTGAGTAGTGTGACAGTGAGTCAGACTCTTCATGGACGCTCCACATATTTCAGCCTCTAACAGTGGAGCAGAGACAGATCACTGTCAGATCACTGCCACTGTCACATTAACGGTCTCATTAACCCCGAGCTGAAGCTGTTTTACTGCACTCAGACTATATTTAACTCACTGGAGGGTGTTCACAGCAGCGACAGACGTCGTCTGATCATTTCCTTTAGTAAAAGTAACAGTACGCTGTAAAAAATACACTGAGGGAGAGTAAATAAGTGCTGGTATTATGGGATACTTTCAGGTACTTGCATTTTACTGGAGTATTTCCACTTTATGCTGTTTTATTCTTCGACTTCACGACATCTCAGAGGGAAATAATGAAGTGTTTGCTGCACTACGTTTATCTCACAGCTTCAGTTACCTGTTACTGTTGCAGGTTTCACACACAAAAACACATAAACAAATAAAACACGATACATTTATATAAAGTAAACTATCTAAATAAATGAAAAGCATCTGCAGCATTAAATGCTGCCTGCAGGAGTTCAGTAAAAGTCCTGCATCCAAAGTTTTCAGTAAAAATACTAAAAGTATCATCAGCTAAATTTAGTTTACGTCAAATATTATCAAACAGTTTTCTCCACCTCGACTTGCACAACGTTAAAATGTGCTCACGTTCATCAGTCTGAACTAGTATCACTCACAGTGAGTACTTTCAATACTCAGAGTACATGTTGTTGGCAGTACTTCTGTAATTTGTCCAGCTGGTCACTGACATTGTTCAACGTTGATATTTGGTTGTCTTCAGGCCGTAACATCAGGTGACCGAGACTCAACGTCAGGACAAAGTCTGATGTCACCGTCAACACGACAGAAACAGGCAACAGATGATGACGATGTTTTGTTGGTTACAAGTTGTTGTGTTGTTAGGTGACTAAAATCCTTCCTTCAAACGTCTCACTCAGTGCGTTTACATGCAGCTTGAGAAAATGGAATTATTGGCTTAGTTCAACTGAAACTGCACTTTTAAATGTATGTAAACAGCTTAGTCCGACTGAAATTGGACTATCTGTAGCTCGACTAACATGCCTAGATAATGCCATTGTAAATCAAACTATTGCTGTATGTATCCACTTAGTCCGACTGGAGTCAGACTCAGCGTTCTGCGCATGCACCTACTTTTTCTTTCGCGGGCTTTCACCCTGAAGAAGAAGGAGACGACGTAGCAGCAGTTCACTCCAGGAAAAACAAACAAACAAACACCATGGCGACCTGAGAAGCAGAAGACGCACTTCTGGACGGACGAGGAAACTACATTCATGCTCCGACAGCTAAAGGAGCTAAACATGTTGAAGTTTATGGATGGTAGGAAAATGTGAAACGTGGATTTATTTTATTTTAATTTATTATTCCTCTTCAGGTCAACAGGAACTAGTTCAATACGTACTATATTAAAAAGGACACAGCGCCACCTATCGAGGTGGAGTCAGACGTACTTGGTCATAAATTCGATTTTCTCTTCAGCATGTATACTCAGACAAGACGAGAAGTCCGGCTGGACTGATTAGCCGAGCTATGAGCTTAGCTCCACTACTGCGTGCATGTAAACATACTGAGTGTCATCCTGACGCAGAAAAACAACATTTAGCCTTAAGTCATGGAGAACAAACCCAACGTCTATAAAACTTCATAACGTTAGCGTCCACACAGCGGGACATTCTAACGACATTAGACATGTAAAATATCGTCAATGTAATTTTCGATCAAACGAAAATTTAACGTCTGTCTGACAAAAGAGAGCAACGTCTTTCTGACGTCATATTGATGTCTGGTGCCAGAGTCAGTACTTTACAGCTTCATACTGTAACTTTTGATGTGTACATTTTAGCAATGATGCTTCAAGACTTTAAAGGTCCAGTGTGTCACGTTTAGACGGATTAGGCGTCTATCAGTGAGGACTGCAGATCTCAACCAGCTGAAACTGCTCCTGGTTAGAATCCTTCAGTGTTCAATGTTCATGAGGTTGTGGTTTTTCTTTAAAGATTATTTTTTTGGGCAGATTTTAGCTTTTAATGACACTACAGCTGCAAAGGCCTCAGTCTAACACTTCATCACGTAAGCCAGAGGTCACCTTGTTGTTCAGGAGGTTTTTACCAGGAGCTGAATTCTCCACAGAGGTCTCTTCCTCTCCAAAACAAACAGACCAGCTGATTTAAACCGGTAAAAACACTGAATGAAGATGTTTTATGTTAAAAATCAATGTTTTTCTAAAGCCACTTGTCACAGAGGGGCTGCTAACTACAGTGGCCAGCATGGAAACGTAAATGTCTCTATCTAGAGCCAGTGTCTGGTTTGTCCATTCTGGGCTACTGTAGAAACATGGCAGTGCAACATGGTGATCTCTGTAGATGAGGACCTGCTCCCTATGTAGATATAACAGCTCATTCTAAGGTAACGAAAACACAATGATTCTTATTTTCAGGTGATTATACACTAAAGAAAACAGACTTATTATATTTCTGACAATATATCCTCATGAATCTGACACACTGGACCTTTAACTTTAGTAAAATGTGAAATGCATTACTACTTGTAGCAGAGTATTTTCATACACTGATCCACTGCTGACGTTCAAATGACACATTTGATTTTTGATGTTTTAAGTAAACTTAAATTAATTACGTACTTTTACTCAAACTATTTGCTGCAGTACAATAACCTGAATAGGCTCTCTGATCCAACACTGGTTCATGGTTTCTCTTCACATTCAGATTTTTCTCAGGAAGAAAACATGATCAGCTGGTAAAGTTTGATGCTTTGTTCCAGATAAAACTATCCAACAGTTTATAAAACAGTTTAATGAGCTCCACGTCGCCTCTCTTCAACATGCCTCTGATGTAGAATGAACAGATAACAGCAGGTACAACTCTCACATGACTCAGTAGCAGTCAGTCAGTGTATATTCACCTTTTGATGAGAACAATTACATACTTTACTTGAGTTACATCAACAGTGCAGGACTCTGATTTGTAATGGAGTATCTCTGTGGGGCAGTTTACCTTCACTCTGTGAATTTTAAGTTAACTTTGCTTACAATACTTGCCTACTTTGACACAACCAATGCCCTCAGTGCAGGACAGGGAGTATTTTTTACAGTGTACTGCTACTTTTGCTCCAGTAAAATAGTTTCACTACAAATTCAGATTTCACAAACACACACACGATCAGCTGGTAAAGTTTGATGCTTTGCTACAGATTAAACTACCAAACATGCTCCAATTTTACTGCATTAAGTACCTTTTACTAATAATACTTTTACTCATACAGGAGTATTTTTACCCTGCAGTACTTCTCTTTTAACACTGCTCACTTTACAAACTGAGATTTTTCTAACAAACATTCGTCTGAGAGGTCTGATGCTTTGTTACAGATTAAAGTCTCCAGCAGTTTGTATAACTCATGAGACAGTGTTTTACATTATGTTCTTTTACTACTGATACTTTAAGTACATTTTGTTAACATTACATTGGTACTTTTACTCAGAGAAATCAGCTGAGAGGTCTGATGTGTTGTCACAGATTAAAGTCTCCAACTGTTTATATAACACATGAGACATTTACTGCATTACTTTGATACTTAAAGTACATTTTGTTCGTAATAATTTCAGACTTTCACTGCAACAACATCAACGATGCAGGACTTTTACATGTAATAGAGTATTTTTACAGTGTTGAAATGCTTCTTTTGGATTATGTACCTCTACTGTTGATACTTGAAGTTCATTTTGTTGATGCTACATTGGTACTTTTACTGCATTTTGTGCACTTTACCTTCACTTTTGATGTGTTAAGTCAACTTTGCTGATAATATTTATGTAATTTACTCAAACAGTGGTTCCAATGCAGTACTTTGACTTGTATTGGAGGATTTTTACAATCTATCATGGCTTCTTTTGGACCTTTACTCTTGTTACTTTCAGTACATTTCGTTCGTGCTTCGTCTGTACTTTCACCTCCTGAACAAAGCTTTCAGTGCAGGACTTGAGCTCGTACAGGAGTATCATTACCCTGCAGTACTCCTCTTCCAACACTGCTCACTTTACAAACTGAGAGTTTTCTTTCAACACAAATAATCAGCTGAGAGGTTTGATGCAGATTAAAGTCTCCAACAGTGTGTACAACACATGAGACATGTACTGCATGACTTGGTGCTTTCACCTCCTGAACAAAGCTCTCAGTGACTTTAACTTGTGATGAAGTGTTTCATAGTGCAGAGTGTGTTACTTTAACTCCAGTGGATTATCTCCACAGACCATCTCTGCACACGTCTCCAACTTTACACTTGTAATACAGTATTTCTACATGTTTTTGACCTTGTTCTTTACTTTAGTTCCTGCAGAGTGTGTGTGTGTCTGAATGTTTGTGTCACATCTGTAAACCACAGCTGAAGCGTCCCACACACACACACACACACACACACACACACACACACACACACACACACACACACACACACACACACAGAGCTCTCTGTGCACGGACACACTGAGGTACAGAGGACATGTCTCGTATAAAGCCTGTGTTTTAAGGTGGATTTAAGGTGGACTCTACCTGTGTGAGTGGCCCGCAGCTCTCCGGTAATTCCGAGCAGAAAGCGAAGCTTAGATCCGTCTGAATATTGTCCTCTGCTGTCTCCAGTAAACCTCATCAAAGTCCTGAACTTCCTGCAGAGGACGTGTAGCTCTCAGATGAGCGCCTCACAGTGAGCTCATGTCTCGGAGGGACTCCACAGCTCCACAGCTCCGGGACAGACAACGTGGGAACCGCTGAGCTCATTGACGGTATTGTCTCAGTGTAAGAAACGCCTTCAGTGGGAGTTTCCTCCTACACACCAGTAACACACCAGTTCACCCCCCACTCCATTAATGCCCCGGTGCCATCTATTCATTGACTCCATTTTCACTGTGGCGCAATCGGCCTCACGCACGGACCTCCCCCCTCCTCCTCCTCCCCCGGGAACAGTGTGCTCTCCTCCCCCCTCTGTCTTTGTTTCTCCTGCAGGAGCTGCAGGAGCAGAAACATTTCCTCTGCTCTGAGCTCCTGCTGTGCACGATGTGACCCACAGATTGACCATTGATCTCCATTTAATCATTAAAGTTAGAGATTAGGAAATTATCTGTCGCCACAGGCCGAGGTATGGAGGCACATTCATGCCCAGACAGAAAATACGATGCATGAAAGGTTGTAAATTCCTCCTGGTAAAAGTCAAAGTTTTTACTAAAATAAAACACAGTATATATAACATACATGTATTAAAATTTATTTCAGTGGTGAATATTAACTAAACACATTTAATCAAATTATGTTACTTAAGCACAATTTTGACATGTTTACTTTTTTTTTACATGGTTCATAATAATTCTACTTCACTGCATCTCAGAGAGAAAAATGTACTTTTAATTTTACTTTCATCTGGTCCCTGAGGTCAGAGATTAGAAAGTTAACATATGTCCAGGTCAATGTATGGAAACACATTAACGCCAAAGGGGGAAAAAAACAGCATAAAGTAATTTTTAAAAATGACTCATGTTAAAATATTTTACAATAAGGGAAATGCTGTATAAAATATACATGTAAATATATTATACAACTTTTCTGTGGTGAAAAGTAGTTAAAAACATTTAGTAATGTTACTTGAGCAAATTACTGATGTATTTACCTTTTTTTTTGTTAATGCTACTTTCTATTTCTACTTCACTGCATCTCAGTGGGAAATATTATACTTTTAATTTCACTCTATTTGGTCCCTGGAGTTCAGAGAATTAATTGTCATTTACAGGCCAAAGTGTGGAACCACATTCATGGCAAAAAATAAAATATTAACATTAATAATAATGATAATAATAATAATAATAATAATAATAATAATAATAATAACGTCCATGTATGGAAGCACCCTGATGCCAAAAAAAGAGGAGAAAAAAAATGTGAGGTAAGGCTAGAAAATTACTAATATTATATAAAAAAGTTTTTAAAATAAGGAAAATGTTTTTTTAAAAAGATAAAATAAAATACATTTTAAAAATTAAAGTAACGCTAAAAAATTACTCATGGTAAAAGTTTGTGTATAAATGAATATAAAATGGTGTGTAAAATACACATGTAAATGTATTTTTTTACTTATTTTATGGTACTTTATATTTCTACTCCACTACATCTCAGAGGAAAACATTACACTTTTATTTCACTTTCTTTGGTTCCTAAGGTCAGAGATTAGAAAATTAACTCATAAACAGGTCAATGTATGGAAACACATTAATGCCAAAAGAATGAAAAAATGGAGGGTTAAAAAAATTACTCATGTTATAAAGATAACTTATTTTTAAAAACTGAACATGTAA
The DNA here is from genome assembly GCA_019142605.1 of Cephalopholis sonnerati. NCBI lineage: Eukaryota > Metazoa > Chordata > Actinopteri > Perciformes > Serranidae > Cephalopholis > Cephalopholis sonnerati. The sequence goes on from JAGQAX010000019.1 coordinate 37,263,625, forward strand.
TTAATAAATTTATACACACTCACTTTGTCATACACACACATATATATATATAATATAATCAACACATAAATTAAAATGTATTATTACAGATGAAGCGACCCAGCAGCACGTGAAATACTTAAAATGAGCTCCACCTGTAACCAGTGCCAGACATCGCTCATTCAGCGCCCTAGACCAACTTCCCCCAACTGCCCCCAGCCCCACCCCCATTATTATTATTATTATTTATTTATTTATTTGTTTATTTATTGGATTTATTGCTAACAAGAACAAGAGCTGATAAGAAATCAAAACAAATAAACAGCATAGCTAACAAACCATAATAAATAACAAACCATCAGAGAATACAGAATGTATTTTTGTCCTCTTCTTGTTGTTGTACGGTTCCTTATGGCTTTTGGGTTTTTATTTTCTCAAGTGGCTGAATTTTTTTTACACTGCAGTATTGAATACTTTCACTTTAGTAAAGTTCTTCTTCCACCACTCATCTTTTTGAGCGTCAGACAAATGTAGTGCAGTAAAAAGTACAACATTTCTTTCTGAGACGTGGCAGAGTTGAAGTATAAAGCAGCAGAAAATGGAAATACTCGAGTACCTCGAACTTGTACCTAAGTACAGTGCTTGAGTAACTCGTGACGTAATAAAAAGTCACTCACATAAAAACTACAGAGATGACTCATGAAGCTGAAGTCGGTCTGTGAGCGGAAAACATGAGGAGAAAGTTTCTGTATCACTTTCCTGTGATCATAATCAGCTGTTTAGACGAACCCTGGTTACATCACCACCCAGCACACACACACACACACACACACACACACACACACACACACACACACACACACACACACACACAGATGGACTCCATTGTGGATTCATTGGCAGATTGGCATAATGTGTGTTTGAGAGTGTCAGGCTGTGAACAATGGCTGTGAGTGTCTCTCTGCGGGTGTTTGTGAGTGCACAGTGGAGCTCAGCGCCCAGACAGAGAGCGTATTGTGTGATCCGTCCCACCACACACACACACACACACACACACACACACTTCTGCACGGCTGATCTTTCACTCGGCCGAATATCCAGTAAGTGTACAAATACTGCGAGCGTCTCATACTCCCACTGACATTACAGAGAGTCACGCTCTGAGACATTTGGCCTCAGAGTGACGAAGAAATCATGGAAAACATTCATCCTTCAGAGGAGTAAACACATGTCTCTGTGCCCATCGGATTATAATATGCCCTCTGTCCAAGTGACGATTGTCGCCTGATGGTGGCGCTGATGAAAGGTCAGGAGGTCACAGTGTTCATCAGGAATGGTCCTCTGACATCAACAGTTAGTCAGTCCAGTTGTTATTGTACGTTTCTGCAAAGGATAACTTCGGCATTTTTCAACCTGGACCCTATTTCCTGTATAAATTGGTCAAAGAGACTGAGGGGAACAATGGTTTTTGAAACTGGTCCAGTACTGAGAGAACTGTAATGGACGCACATGGGACAATTAGACATTAGCCCCTTTATCACCGCAGGAACTTTTATCATTTACCTGGGATTTTGAAAAACCTCGGAACGTTTCCACTGAAATTACCCGGGGAACAAACTTTCCCTCAACCCCAAACTTTCCCTGAAAAAAGTACCTAGGGGGGGGAGGAGAATTCTTGAGGGGCGGGGCTGTGTGCTGAAGAACGCTGATTAGTGGAACACACACTTGCAGCGTTCCACACTTCCGTGCCAGTGTGGCTGCAAACTTTATTTCATTTCTACAAGCTTCACTTGGTTTGTGTTTTGATCATTTGGAAAATGGAGCAAAAGAAGAGAAGCTACGAGAAGTGGACGGACGACGAGGTCCAGGCTCTTTGGAGCGTATTTGCCCAGGAAGAAATTCAGCGGGACTTCGAGTCGGCGACTCGAAACTGCTGAGTCAGTAGCCCTTTTTAAACAGAAATTGTGCAAATTTGCAGGAAAGCCCAATCCGTCTTCTTTCCGCATTGGCAGTATAAAAACAAAATTGGGGAGTGCAGCAAAATGCCGCCTGCCTACTTTTGTTTATACAGAATGCGCCTTTTTCGGGGCAATGGGGGGCGTGAGCAAGTCACAGAACGTGTAGCTCAGCATGTGACGTAAACCGTGAAGTACCGAGGAAAGCCGCAGCTGGTCAGTCCTTCGGCAATTCTCTCGTACATCGGCCCGTCCTTCATGGTTCCCGTCATCTGACGGTTAATAGCCTCCTCGTTAGCGAGGGCAAGGAGGGCGCGCAATTCTTTATCTCCCCAGTTGCTCATATTCTGCTTTGCGTCTCCTTAGTGCTGCTAGATACTCATTCCTGCTATCAGCTGTTTCCTGGTTTGAAGTCCACGCCAGTGGGTCGAACGTGCGGCGTCATCAACAGCCCCTCCCACAAGTCATCAACAGACCCTCCTGAGGTGGAAAGCCACCTCGCTCTGTTTAGATCAAAACCGTTCTGCCAATATGACTACCCTACGAGGCGGAAAACTGGGCACCTCGGATCAACTCGCCAATCCAGGCTCTGTGTGTCTAAACGCTCGCAGCTTGCCGGTAAAACGGCCGAACATTCACTGGAAATCTGGCAGCGTAAAAGGAGCTTATGGAAGAATAGCCGACATGCTGGCGGAGCTAAATATAGGGCACACACCAAAACACATTCGTGAAAAGTTGAAGAAACTTAAGCAAGATTATAAGAAGCTGAAGGACCACAACAGTCGCAGTGGGTCATCAGCCTGATTTGAATAAATTCTCCTGAACTTTGAGGTGCGGTGGAAATGTAAACCACAGAGATTTCCTGGAACTCTTTTACCCAGGTAAATAAATTCCTGGAAATAAAAGTTCCTGGAAATGTTGGTGGAAAAGGAGCTAATGTCACTGTGTGTCCATTAAAAGTGTTTATTTTTGACACGGACACACTCAGGTTGTTAATATAAGTGTCTGAACTGTTTCTTTAACTTTCATTTGATCCGATCTGTTTGTTGTTTCCTCGTTAAGCAGAAGCCTCTTTCTGAAATATCACAAGATGTCACATGTTGCAGGAAAAGTTGTCAAAATGTGACGCTTTGGCAGTGACTTGTGGCGTCAGAAACCAGCGGAAAAAGGCGCCCTTGAACATCGGCATAATACACAGCCAGTTGACGTTCTAGTTTAACGGCGCCAGGCAGCATCAGGTGGAAACACAGCGGGACAAGGACGAAAGTTTAGGTGGTGAAGGGGTGGTGGATGGGTCCAACAAACACTGACTTTCACCCAAGAGAGCAGTGTTAACATCCTGTAATGTTTTAAAGCCATACATAGTTCTTTTTCCCAAATCTAACAACAGCTTTTGCAGCAACCTGTGGCTGCGTTTCCTGCCGGGATCGTGACACAAAAAGCTGGTATTTTAAGCCAAAACAATCCTGGCAGGAAACACAGCGATGTCTTGATAACAGCAACATCTTTTTGTGGCACCATTCCTGCAGGAAATGCAGTGATGTCATGATAGAGAACAACTGCTTTTCATGCTGCTATCTGGTCAGAAAACACAGCGATATCTCAATAAAAAACAGCCACTTGTTGCAGCTCTATCCAACGACTCACTCACACTGTAAATCTTTATCTCTCCTCCATCTTCAGATGCTGAGGTTCTTCAGTAACTTAACAGTCATATTATTTCCTTTGTTTGTCACAGGTGCAGAGGAACATCTACATTAAGCCCTCTAAAACTGCAACACACTGCAACCACAGAGATATACAGACAATAAATCCTGTTCAGAAGCAACACACAGTGACACTTCACAACCCACAATTCAACAGGAACCAAACCCACATCCTCAGACTCGTGGACAGCAGCACATTTTTATCCTCCACAGGACGCTTTATTAAAATCCACAGGCATTAACAGCCGTATAAAGTCCAAGGAAAACATTGATTCTGCTTCATGTGTTCATGTGTGCTAAATATAAAATTTTCATTTGTGGCATCGTCACAAGATTTCACTGACACTCGCCTTGTTCATAAATCCAAGTGTCCAGCTGACACATAACAAACAGGGGTCCATCTGTGGTCTGTTCTGGGTTTCACAGATGGAAACGTTCACTCAGCTGTTTGTGGAAAACAGTGATGTGAGTTAGTGCAGCGAGCGCTGATCACAACAATAACTGAAAGGGTTGGTTTGGATTTTTTGAGGTGGGGTTGTTTGAGGTATTTATCCATAGTCAGTGTGATATTTTCACAGCTTTACCTCACTGAGCTCCTTCCAACAGGGGACTAAAGTTGTTATATCGCTCTCTTGAAGCCATCAGACTCCACTGACAGAAGCAGTAATTTTACCTTGCTGAACACGGGAGCTGCTGGTCTAACGCTGCCTCGATCAGTTGGTTAGTTTATCCTATTGTGTGAGTTTCACATCTGAACTAACGTGGCATCCACGGCAGAGCGTTGCTTCCCTTCTCTGTCTGTTAGCGGATTGGAGGAATATAGCTAACTTGGAAGATCGATGACAAACAGCTCTCAAAGACGGTTTACTTGGCAGGCGAGGTGTTTTATCGTAGCAGCGTCATCATACAGAAACATACATCACGTCACGTTGGAAAACACTTTAGGAAAGATTGGGAAAATAACATTTTTAATGCTGAAACTTACTGCGATCAAAAATGACATGTTTGGATTTCATTACGTTAAGAGCCAACCTGGCCTCACGCTGAAGTCGTCCCAATCAGGCACTTGGGCGGCGACTTATGGCATCAGACACTGACGACAAAGCATCCTTTAATGTTGACATGATACACAGAGAGTCGCCAAGTTTGACGGCGCCCAGTGGCGTCAGGGGGAAATGCGGCGGGACAAGAATGAAAGTTAAGGTGATGAAAGTCCAAGTAGGGCAGGCGGGAGTGGTGGTGGATGCACCTATGAGAGGGACGTTCTGGGACGCCTGTCAACTTTAGCCTGTTACATGCATTGTCTGTTTTCAAAATACACTTCTGTTTTCACAGGAAATGTACAGTTTGGATACAGTCTCTTTCAAAATAAAAGCACTACGTCGGTACAACACCACAAATTGATGTTTTTTTCCTCCAACAACAAACACATGGTTACGTTTAGTTAAAAGAACAGGGTTTGGCTTTAGAATCTTATGGGACACAAACACCGCTCTCTTGGGTAAGAGTCGGTGTTTGTTGGACCCATCCACCACCCCTCCCGCCCCCCTCGGACATTCACCGCCTTAATTCTCTCGCGGCAGGAAACGCAGCAATGTCTCATTAAAAACCTACTAATTTTCATGGCACTATTATGGCAGGAAATGCAGTGATGTCTAGGTAACAGCAGCCCCCTTTGTGGCACCATCCCTCTAGGACACACAGGATTATCTCGATAAAACACAACTGCTTTTTGTGGCACTATCCCGGCAGGAAATGACTTGATGTCTACATAAAAACAACAGCTTTTTATGCTGCTATTCCGGCAGTAAATGCAGTAATATTTCAATAAAAAGCAACTGCTTTTTGTGGCACTATCCTGGCAGGAAAAACAACAACGTCTTGATAAAAACAAACACTTCTTGTGGCTCTATCCGAGCAGGAAACACAATAACAGGTCACTAAGAATCACCCACATTTAGAGGCTAAAAAGCTTTTGAGAAACACAGCAATGAGTCTTTAAATCACAACCAGTTCTGTTGTTTGTTGGTCCTGAACGGTGGTCTGCAGCGTCACTTCAGAAATGCTGACATGATACGTATAAAACGTACAAACATATTCATGCTTTGCAGAAACACACAATGCCAACACTTCCATCTGACGACTGCTCTGATATATACGGTACATACATCCCATGTGTCTGAGTGTATGTGGCGGTGTCTAAACTGGGTCTGAGTCAAAATAAACAGGACGGAAAGAACACACAGTGCAGTACATTATATTGTTCTGTGGGCTGTAGGTCTCTTTGTCCACGTGTGAGGAAATATTCAGATCTTTTACTCAAGAAGAAGTAGAAATACCACAGTCTGAGAACACTCCACTCCAAGTCAAAGTCCTGCGTTTCAAACCTCACTGAAGTCAAAGTACGGATCAGCAAAATTGACTTAAAGTTGTTTAAATGAAAGGATGTGTGATGCAGTAAAATGTTTTCATATTCGATCTGATGTAAAGTACAAGTACCTTAAACTAGTACTTGAAGTACTTGGTTGTATATGTGTGTGACTTTGAGGCGATGATCCTGCGTCGTCTCCCAGCAGAGCAGAGTTATATTATTTTGGACATTCCCTGTAAGAGCGTGGAGCAGATGTGTGTGAGCTCAGCAGCAGCCCCGGCCCCAGCCCTGCACTAACCACTAACCCTGTTAAACCACACAGCCAGACCAGTCTGGACCCACCCAGACCTGGAGCCGGAGCCAAACCCCAGACTCTGGACAGAGCGGAGCGGCGCAGAGCCAGGACGTACCAGGCCAATAAAAAAACACATTCCTCTTCACCAAACCCGCCCTCAGGACTTTTCCTGCTCTCCTGCAGCGTTCAGAGACAAACACAGGTGCTCTTCTCATCAGAGTCCTCCGACAAACACTCGTCCAAACAGAAGTTTGAAGCAGCTTTACAGGAAGAAGAGAAGGGGAAGAGGGAGATATGAGTTCACAACCCATAAAGTTTAAGTTATAAAATCAAGAGAAAGCCAAAGAAAATAAATGAGTTTTAAAGATGTGACTGTTTTCTGCACTCAGAGGATGACAAGTCTTTTTCTAATCATGGTGGTGAAGATCAGGTCATCCAGGTCATGGTAGTGCTGGAGATCCTTCTACTGTTGGTAAACAGTTTAACGTGTTTTGGTGGGCGGGGCTTAGTTGGAGGCAAAACAGTCCTCCACAGACATTAGCTAGCGCTAGCTAACAAGTTGTGTTGTCTTGTTTTAGCCGATGGAGGAAGATGATGTGAGTGGTGCGTTCAGGAGCGCACTCTGACACAAACTGGAGCGTTGATAAATTGGGAGCGCTGTCTGAATGTAGCGTTGGGTTATCCAGAGCAGCGCACTCTCAGAGTGGCAGAGCGCACTCTGGACACTCTGTCTGTGGAGACGGAGCAGCAGAGCGCCGAGCAGAGTGAATGTGTGATTAACTTAAGCGTTGGTTCATTCATGTAGAAATATAAGGCTCCGTTTCTTCCACCAACAGGGCTCTCATTTTAGTGTAGAGCGTCAGACTGAATTTACCAACGCACCATGTCAGGTCACTCACTCTCCGGGACCGCCAGTGTTACTGGAAGAAGTAAACACTGACCAACGGGACCAGACTGGCCGACCCGTATGCTCTCACTCAGTGGATGGATGATGTCACAGGAAGCCAATCTTGTTTGTTTTGCTATGGAAGCTAACGTTAGCTAATGTGCTAAAGAGTTAGCGTTCCAGAGAAATCCAATCTTCCTCTTAATAGCTCCCCAGTTTCTGATGAGGTGGACATGATAACCCTTAATACACATAACGTTCTTCATCCCTACAACAGGAAATACTTTGTCCCTAACCTGATATGAAGTGTGCGCTGCACATGTGAGCATTTTTGATGATGGCCTCCGTCCAGTCCTTTGGTCTGATCACATTTAACCATCTTTGTTTTTGTTGACGGGCAGTGGCGGCTGGTTTTGAGCCATGACTCCTTCTATTCTGGCTCCCAATAACACAACAAGATCACATTTGAAGAATTTTTAACAGCATTTCAGTCATGTTTTGGCTTAAAACACCTAAATTTGGGGTCACAATCCACGACTGGAAACACAGCAGTGTCTTGGTTTTTGTGGAACTATCTCCGCTGATAAAACAGCGACAAGTTGCTATAAAACATTGGTTTTGTTTCTCTTCTCTTAACACAGTTCTTCCTGACATATTACCAAGTAAGTACTAAGTACAATACCAAGCATGATCTCGGTATAGCCCAAATGTTAATAATAACCATATAAACAGTTACTCAGGACAGAGCCAAAACACACGGGTGTGATCCACATTTACTGCCCGACATCTTCTCCAACATGGCTGACAGTATCTAAATGTTATGTCCTCGTTGACGGAGTCTCAGCTCAGTCCCTGCTCCTGTTGGTCGCTCTCTCTCAGTCACTCCTGGAAAGTCTGAAGTGTTTCAGCGGTTTAGTGTTTGGGGTTTTTTCCAGGTCCACTCCAGCTGTGGAAAGCCCAGAAACCATTTATGCAAATTAAAGCTGCAGTGACCTCGAAGGCCGAGCCACATGAGTTCAGTCACGCCCTCCCGTCCTCCCTGGGTCACTGCCAGCGTAGCGTGCTGCTCAGCAGGGACGTCCTGAAGGCTTTCTGAGGTTCGGAGAGGAGAGTGTGTAATTTAGCGTGGATGCTGAGCTCGTCTCTAATGACAGAGTCGTGCTGCAGGGCCGGGCTGTGTGATAACGCACAGAGTGACTGATAGTGTGTATTTACAGACGTGTCTTAAATCAAGCGGAGAGAGTTTTAGACCTGTCAGTGTGATAACGCTGTGTGTGGTCTTTATCTGCCTGTAATTCAGCTGTGAACGTGTGTCTGCGTGCACACATGTTTGTGTGTGTGGTTCTTTCTAGGAGCATCTCCTCCTGAGGTCACGGAGGCTGCAGCCGCAGGCAGATTGTTGTGGAGCTGGTCGGAGGTTTTGGTTGCTGGGTGGGACAAAGACTCCATCTAAATGTTTCCATCCTGTCTGTCACACTGACGCTGCCAAGGACAGTTTACAGATCCTTTACTTAGAGCTCCAGTGTGAAGGGTTCAGGAGCATCTGCTGGTGTATGAGATCCATAAGTCAAACACTGGTTTTAGTTCTGTAACCTTAGTGCTAGGTACTACCAAATCCTACACACTGGACCTTTAATGTAAGTAAGGCTGCTGTCAGCCCTGTGGTGTCTCCTTTGGTCTGAATCAGGGACTCATGTTGTTCCAAAGTTGTATAATTGCCTAGAGTTGGTTGGTGTTCTCACGGCAGCATTTACAAGCGGACCAGATCAAATGCCTTGTTTCAGAAAGCTGCTCTTGATTGGTCAGAATTTCCATGTGGGAAAAATCCAGGAAGTAAAGCAAACGTTGAAGAAGAGTACACTGTCAAGATAAATGTGACACTTTCTAATGTCACAATGGAGGGACAACTACGCAGGTTGATTTTAGCGCTGCTCATCGTGGACTATATTGCTGTCATTGTTCATTTGAGTCAAAGCATACAGTTTGAAAACGAGGCGCGGCTCCAACTAGAAAACAATGTTTTGATGCATTGGATGTGCTGAATGTGCATATTAAGGCAGTACAGGAGGAGGCGCACATTAATAATCCTCCAGGACTGTAACATGCTCATGTTTAACCCAAACAATGTGTCATGTGACTGCAGTTGCTTCAGATCCAGGTCGGAACACGTTCTCACCACAAACCAACCGCACCAGAGTTCCTTTGGAACCAGACCTGAGACCACCTCTTCAAGAAGGTCTCAGTCTGGTTGTTTTGCTGTGTTCACACCTGCACAAACGAACCACACTGAGGGGGCAAACCAACTTGAGTTCGATTGAACCGAACCAAACAGGGCAGGTGTGAGAGCAGCCTTAGTCCCCTTAGAATGAGTTGTTTATATCTACACAGGGTCCTCGTCCACAGCGACACATTCTCACTACCAACTCGTCACATATCCCTGTTTGCTAGTCAACTTTCACGTCTACATATGACACGCTAGGTACCCTGGGTGCATCTGTTGTTGATGCTCCAGGCGGTGTGTCAGTCTATGCCTGTTGCATGCATCATGTCTCTGTAAAATAAACATCTGTTTTCACAGGAAATGTACAGTTTCTGCTCCTTAGACGCAAACAGACAGTAAAACACCTCATATTTATGTTTATTTCCTTGTGCAACAAAATCTTGTGGTTAGGTTTAAAAAAAAAAACGTTGGACCCATCCACCTTCCCTCTTGCCCGCCCTATTGAGATTTTTCAGGTCCCTAAATTACGTTGTTGTCCTGTGATGTTTCAAACTGATGCTGTCCAGTGGCGTTATTTACTGACGACACCAGACAGTGTATCATACCACTGCGAATGGATGCCTGTTTTTCATCTGTGTCTGACACAGAGATCAATGACCAAGTGGCAGGACTTGATGACTTGAGAACAAGTTGTCCACGGAGTCTGCCGTGTTGCTCTGCAGTGGCAGTCGACAGATTACAGCTTGCTGCTCCGCTCTGAGTGTTACAGCTGGCTACTGAAACATCCTGGTGCAGACTATTTACTGGAGTTTACAGCCTGTCGCTCATGCAGCATTGGAAGATAATTACAGACACGGCCGTTCTCTGCTTTCAATGGCTGATAGTCCACCGTCTCGTCAGTGAAAATGAAACATAGATTTCGTCTCAGTTTTTTTTTTTTTTAAATCAAGATCTATTTTTAGTTCGTCATCATCTCATTTTCGTCATGGAAAAAAAGTCATTGACAAAACATTTTAGTCACAGTTTTCGTCAACGAATTGAACACTAGACTTGGGACTACGGTGCAAAGACTTGAGACTTACTTGTGAGTTGCAGATCAATGACTTGGCCTCACCTCTGCTAATTTACATTTTCTCTTTGTTTTTACTTTTCTTTAATTGATGTTTTTTGTAAAATATTGGGCATTTTTTCCTCTTCGGGCTCCAAACAGTCACTGAAATAAAGCTCAGCGTAAATTCAATCAGGAAGACGTTCTTTGTGTTCATCCACTCACAATTCTCTCCATCCCACCGCCACTGCTTCCTCCAGTCAGCTGACTGTGGGTGTTCACTCTCCTTGTTATCCAATCAAACTTTACCACAACCTCTATCAGCCAATCAGGATGCTACCGCAAAACTTTACATCAGCTCTCTCCTCTGCTGCTGTCAGCCATCATTTTAGGCAGAATTTTTTGCGCCCTCCTCCACCCCGGGGATGAAAAATGTTTGTTTAAGAGAGGAAGAGACCTCTGAAGATAATTTGGCTCCCGAGTACTGGAGGAATTCTAACCAGGAGAAGTTTCAGCTGGTTGCAGTCTGCAGTCCTCACCACTAGACGCCACTAAACCCCCCCTATATCTGACACACTGAACCTTTTACTTACTTTCCAACACTGCTGCCAACAGTGGGAAGTGATTTCTATTCATAACACAGATGTTGAGTGTATGAAGGCTCCAGCAGCAGCTTTAAACTCACTAATATGACATCAGCTCTCCAACAGCCTAAACTCAGTTCAGTGCAGAGACGATTTGTGACAGTAAGCAGAAAGTGTGTGAAACTCAATGTCAGACTTGTGCAGATCCCTGAAAGTCAAACACACACACACACACACGCACACACACACGCACACACACACACACACACACACACACACACACACACACACACACACACACACACACACAGCCTCCTCCCTCCATGAAGAAAGAGGGTTTGAGACAGACACACCGCAGGCTCAGGAATGTGGAGTTTACATGGGCAGCTTTATTTGGCCTGAAGAAAATGTTCCCTCATTGGGCTCAGAAAGCCACATCCCACACACACACACACACACACACACACACACACACACACACACATCCACACACACATCCACACCCACCCACATAAAGAATCTAGCTTTAAAAACACCCACGCACAAAGTCAAATAAAGTTCCATCTGTTATTAACATTTACTATTTCTCTTTTAGTGTCATCACTGGCTGTGGAGGGCAGAGCAGAGAGCATGCTGGGAGTGTCGAGCGTCCACAGGTATCTGATGAGCTGCAGAGGAAAGCCTGAAGCCTCTCCACGGGGACTGAGCAGTTACTCATAACGTGCTGCTCAGATGGAGGCAGGCTGAATGGATTTATGGACGTATGGCGTCATCACAACAAATCATCACAGTGTCAGCCTGCGACCTGGCAGAGAGACACTGTCCTCATAAACGCAGGAGTGGACGATCAGGCTGCACGTTAGCCGGTATGAAATAGAGCTGTAGTTTGCACCATGTAAAGAGGTGTTAGAGGGGATCTGTGCTGCACTTTCAAACACTTGTGAGAATCACAACAGACAGATTTAAGCTAGAATTACCGCCTCACAGCTGTAAGCCATCGCTACGGTTACAGTTTACATCCACGTCTGTTCAAACTGTTGCTGCAAAGAAGCTTTATAGTCTAAAACATGGAGGCTTCACACACGTCATCCTACAGTTACACCTCAACTAGGACATTTAACTGGACTACTGTCCTTGTCCCAGTATACAAGCACAGGAGGCCTCAGTATGTGCGACTCCTCTCTGATAGGTGGAGATATGCCCCCTTTCAGCTTGTTAGTATTGGACCTTTTTCCTGTTGACCTTCAGATGGTAGAAGCACAAATATCAAGGAACAATGAGCAAGTAAACGAGCTCTGCAAGCCTACAAAATAAGGCAGACAAAACGCTCCCAGCGTGGTATGACACCATGCGGTGGACGGAACAAAACCGAGTCACAGGTTTGGCAGCTGAAATGTGGCGATGCCATGCCCAGTGGAATTGCCCCTGCTTGCTTCCTTACAGTCAAGATGGCAGCAAAGATAACACGAAATAGAGATGAATTTATCTCGTATCATGTCTAACTTAAGTAGATCGTAACATTAATCTGCAGATAGTCTGGTTCAAAATGAGATCAAACTTTTCTTTGGATGTCAGTTTTTGAGATGTGATGAAGGACAGAATGTTTCCTGCAACAGACGGTAAGGCTTGTTGTTTTTAGCTGCGACTATTTCAGGAAAATCTGCGGCTCCTATCGTTTGTTAGGAGGAGTGAGGAGTCAGCAGTGACGTATCGAACAGTCTATAAAACAGGTCTTTCAATGTTATGAATCACCACAACCACAAGAGGTCCTTCAGCATACAGTCATTAATGTGCACACAAAACACCAGGCTGATTGGTCCAGTAGTTAGTGAGATTAGCTGTGGACAGATAATAAAGAAGAGATAATAATGAACTACTATCATAAAGACCATGTGCAGATGTACGCTGTACACACCTACACAAACACCATATTTATTAGTTTTAATTTGTCTCTTTCAGACTTCCTGTGTCACTGACAGCATCCCAGTCAGTCTGGTCTCACTCCCACCTCGTCAAATATGAGACACACCGTGAAGCGTCGTTAAAAATTTTAAAGTCAAAATATATGCCATTGTATTCATGCTCCACCGAGGATGAACCCCTCCACCCTCTGTGACCTTGTTGTCCACCATCGACCACCCTCATGTTGTGGAGCGTCATAAAAACTCTAGCAGGGCTTTAGTGTCATTATTTATATAAAGTAAGTGGTTTCCTTTCCAATAATAACACCATCTGGTCGTATTAATAAAACACAGTGTCAGAGATGATGGTTCCAGTGATGTCAGTGGAAAAGACGTGACGGTGACTCACACATTTATTCATGTGAGCTCATATCTGAGTGGGCTGCTGTCATTACAGCACCAAGACAGATGTGGATGGATGAGGTTTAAACAGCTGACAGTGAATAAGCCTCGTTAGTTTAATTTGTTTTTAGGTCAACAAGTGCGCGCAGAGTGGGAGAGATTAGGATGAAACTCAAGGTTCGCTTGAGTCCTCTTTCACGAGACACGGACATGGACATATTTCCCATGTAGGACCACATCAACATGTCTTTATGTTTATGTTTATGTGTCTGCCAGCTCGGAAACCTTACTGGTCTCAAAGCAACTGGTCGATTCCATTCATATAGCTTTGTATATAGGCTACTGCATGTTCCTGGTCTAAGGTGGTGTGGTGTTCCACAGGGATCAATTGTTGGACCACTTTTGTTCTGTGCGTACATGCTTGGCTCACATCTTCAAAGAATATTTAATCATAAATCATAATTTCTAAGCTGACGACACACAAATCTATCTTCCTGTAACAGCTTGCAAAACTATAGAACTCCATTACCGAGAAGAGATGACATCACTGAGGTGAGAAGGTTGATTTGCACCAAGCTTCCCCTCGCGTCAACTGTAATTCACTTTTTTCCTGATAACAGACTGTCATTTATACGTCTTGAGAATGTTGGGAAGAGAAGGAAACATGGCCCCGTCTGAAAAACAACAAGCCGCAAAGAAATCTGAGGAAAGGACAAGGTGATAGCGAAGTTTAAGATGCTCAGGTGACTGTGATTACTCATCGGATTATTGAGACATGAGAACCTGGGTGGATGCCAACACTGAAAGACTGAATGAAGCCGAGTACCGAGTGTCCGCAATGGAGGCTACGGTCCACAAGCTCCAGGAGATCAAAATGACGTTGCAAATGCTGAAAAAGCGGGCAAAATTGAGAGCAGAACAAAACAGGAGTATATCAGAAATGCTGTTCTGAAGAGAGGATATTACATAATACATATTATCTATTAAAGTTTTTTTTTTTATTTTAGATCGATTTTAAACAGATCATGTAAACAACAATCTCCTGCAGCCATCACGGGACAATATTGTGGCATCACAGAGAATTTTTGCCGTCTTTTGGACCGCTTGTAGTATAATGTAATGACGTCATCGCATACAGAGATTACGATGGAGGGAAAGACAGACATCTTAGCTTTCTGCTGCAAAAGAATGAATGCTCTAGCTCTTATAGTTTTGATTTTAAACAGGATCAAGAGACAGACCTTCAGTCAGCAGCTGTAGCAGTTGATATCTGGCCAGTGCAAACCTCCCCAGCTCAGAGTGTCACAGCAGGTTGGTGGCCCGCAGCAGCGCCGAGTATAACCTGTGTAACAGCAGCAACAGAAAGTTTGCTGATCCAGCAGGGAGTTGGGGCTGTGCGGTCCTCCTGGAGCTGAGGTCTGCTCTGGCTGGATTCAGGTTGCTGCTGCTGCTGACTGGGGGTCCGTCTCCAAAGCTGCTGCCCGCTCTCCTCCTGGCGAGGTGGTTTGTAGTGGTGGAGAGTGAGGCGGAGGACACACTGTGATTCAAGGCTCTAGCTAACGTTAGCTACATAAACAAGACCTGAAGCTGTGAGCTTTTAGGGCACATCCACACCAGGATAGTCCGGGAGACTTGGTTCAATTGGGCGGGGAATGACGAAAAATTTCACACCTTCATTTGGTTCGGTTCACTTTAACACTGCACTTTTTAAAGCGGACCAAACCGCCTGGACAACGTCACGCAGTTACAACAGCTGCTCATTTGGGGGCGGTATTGCCTGAAACAACCACTGACCAGGAAGAAAAAAGCATGAGGAAGAAGGAAACCCGGCTCATTGATTGGCCAGGACCAAAAACGGAGATCCATCCCCTTCAGCCGGCTTGGTCACCACAAAAACAATGGAGCAACACCAGATTTTGTGCAGTCTGCAGGTTTCTGTTTTTACTTTATATTGCTTGTTGCGACACTGATCCGCTGACCGATTAAATCCATGTACTGCCATACTCTGGCTTCTCCCGTTTCACGTCGTTGACTTAGTTTTTTTTCTACCCAAAATGCACTGTACTCTACGTCACTTCCTCTCTTTGGTTCACTTCCTCTCTTTGGTTCGCTGGATAGTCTGTTTGCATTTTCCACTGTAAGCGAACCGCACCAGGGTTCTCTTGCAAGTGAACCAAGACCCCCAGTTTTCAAGCGGACCAGGGTTCACTTGTTTGGTTTGAATGAGCGTTCACACCACTCCAAACGAACCAAACTATCCGTGGAAGCGGACCAGGGTTCATTTAAAGCAAACCAAATAGCGCCAATGTGAATGCGTCCTTAGTGCTGATTAGCAGAAGGCTAAACTATTAGCAACACTTTCTCTCCATCTCTGAAACACTTCACAGATATTGATGCGTTTTATTTAGTTAATTGTCAGATTCTTTTTTTAAACTCTCTTTTCAATCAGTCTATCTTCCTTATTTGGGTTGCTTTGCAGTGAAGGCAATTGTTGTCAGTGCTGGAACTTTCTCTGAAGGATTCTATGTCATTGAATCAGACTTTTACCATCTGAAGGGACGTGCACGCTCATCTGCAATTGTAGAACAGCCAATAGGAGCGCTCCTTTCTCTGAAATGACCTGTGATTGGACAAAGTCTCCTGTCCCCTCTCTCTCGACTACAGCTTACTGGCTCTGAACTGTAGTTGGGAACACGGCGGCTTATTAACATTAATTTAGCTTGGCTCATTCTTAGCTGGTATCTAGCTTCTAGCGGTCCTGACCACTCTGCAGAAGAAAGGATGGCGAGGTGTTTAGGTGCCGTTCACTAACAATGGCTTTAATACAGTCTTCACCATAAGACAACAAACATGGCTTTTCCATGAGGTTTAACAACCCTGAGCTCGTCTAGAGACTTAATTCTGCAGCCTATCATCACTTTTTGCCTCAAGCTGTCTTCACCATCGTCGCACATCACACCCTCACAGGTTAACCACAAAGCCAACGCCCTTAAAGGGGAAATTGTGAGCCAGTAACACTCCTGCCACAGGTTCGATTTTCTAAAGCCTGAAAACAGAGCCAAGAGAAGGTGCAGGAGTCTTGTTTTCTCTCAGACCAGTTGAATCACAACACACTCAAAGTTCACTATGGGATTATGGGACATCAAAATTAACCTGCCTGCCCAGTTTCCAGTGTTTTTCACTTAATTACTGACTGCTGTTATTTAATCAGTGCAGGTGAGGGTCTCTTTTCGTGATGACTGTTCCTCCCTGCAATGCTAGTGCAGGTTTCCGCCCTCTCTGTGACTCATCCCGACGCCACAGGAAACATTTTTGTGGTTTTCCAGGAGCTGATGTACCAACACTGCTGATAATCCCAGGTAAATCTGAGACAGAGCTGAAGACAAGCTGAAACTTAAAAAAGACAAACCACACATAAAGACTGTTTCCACCGGGGAACGAGCAGAAACCTTTACGACTGAGTAAATACACCTTTAGCCAAAACTTTGTGGACATGTTTGACCCAGGTTGTGTATTTTGCTGGTTTGGAGCTTCCTATAGAAAGATCCTCTGTCCCCGCAGCACAAACCGCCGTCTGCGCACACCGCAGGGTCTGCTGTTGACCAAACTGTAACGAGCACACTCAGCCCTATCAGGTGTGCAGAGACCAGCCACTTCAACATAAACACTTCCTGCCCACAGTCAGGCATTTTATTCCTTTCTGAAGAGCCAGGAACTCAGTGGAGTCTGACCAAACATGAAGTGAGGCAACTCTGCAGGGCTCAGAAACACACCCACCAGTTTCCTATAACACCCAGTGAGTAAAGCATGGGGGAGGGTTGTGATGGCAGCTGTCAGGATGGTTTAAGCCCGCCAGGCCACATGACTGATACTGGGGACATTAAAAACCATGACGTGATGTCAGAGCCGCAAAATATGACATCAGGCAACATTTCAGATTAATCAGTGATGATGGGATTAAGTCCGCAGGTGACATTTGTACTGATCAAAACTGTGAGTATATTTAACAAACATAACATGAAGGTTCTTTGTCTTTAAATTTGTAGTAACTGATTTTATGTCCACTTGATTTTAGAGGAATCAAGTTGTGAACACAACGCTGTAACAAACATCAATCAATCTATCATTTTTATCCGCTTATCCAGGGCCGGGTCTCAGAGGCAGCAGGCTGAGCAAAGCACCCCAGACGTCCCTCTCCCCAGCAACACTTTCCAGCTCCTCCTGGAGGACCCCAAGGTGTTCCCAGGCCAGATGAGATCTATAATCCCTCCAGTGTGTTCTGGGTCTGCCCCGGGGCCTCCTACCAGTGGGACGTGCCCAGAGCATCTCTAACAGGAGGCGCCCAGGAGGATCCTGATCAGATGTTGAACCACCTCAACATGAAGGAGCAGCGGCTCTACTCTGCGCTCCCCCTGATGTCTGACTCCTCCCCCTATCTCTACGGCTGAGCCCAGACACCCTACAGAGGAAACTCATTTCAGACACTTGTATCCACGATCTCATTCTTTCAGTCACTACCCAGAGCTCATGACCATAGCTGAGGGTTGGGACGTAGATGGACTAGTAAATTGATGGACCAATGGCTTTTGGTTTCCGTCTTCTTCACGATGGTTCGGCACAGCGCCCGCATCACTGCAGAAGTTGCACCAAACTGATCCATCTCACGCTCCATTCTCCCCTCACTGTGAACAAGACCCTGAGATACTTGAACTCCCTCGGTTGAGGTAGTAACTCTCCCCCAACCCAGAGGGAGCAATCCACCATTTTCCAGCAGATAACCATGGCGTCAGACTTTAAGGTACTGACTCTCATCTCAGCTGCAAACCGCCCCAGGTCATGATGGAGGTCACGGTGTGATGAAGCCAACAGAACCACATCAACTGCAAAAAGCAGAGATGCAATTCTGAGGTCACGAAACCTTACAAGACTAGACCAGTTTGGGGACCTCAGAGTTGGTGATTTGGTGATATTGCTCCTTTAGTTCAGCCAGCGAGTAGTTGAGTACCATTGAGCTAGCAACTTTTTAGCTAGCTAGCAACAATGAAATGTTTATAGTTATAAAAAAGCAGCTGTTTAAACAGTTAATCCCCACCTCTCTTTTATACTTACTAGGTGTCGACAGCATGTTTATTATGTATTTATTTATTTGTTAGTTTAATTTCAATATGAGGCTTGTCCCTATTGATTAAACTTAGTTTACATTATGTTTGAATAAATAAACTTGACTCTACTAAACCAAGATTATTTTTTATTGGTGCAACAAAGCTTTGCTTAATTTTAAATCTAGATTTACTCATTTTAAACCTGGTTTTACTGAACTCTGATTAGAGCTAATGTTAGATTATAATGTGATCATTTCTACGTCTGCATTAAGTGTATAAATACGCAAATGTTTGTGAACAAACTGACCATAAAGACAAACTTTGAGAAGGTGCTAACACGTCAGCGTTGTGTTCACAGCTTGTTTTGGCCCAAAGATCGATTACTGCAGCTTTAAGGAGCTGAATTCTCCCAGCGTTCATGAAGTGACAGATGACAAACACTGAACTATGAATGGACCAGTTGCCCACTGGTGTTGTCTCTGAACAAAACCACAAACCACCAATCAAGCCCCTCCACCCACAGCCTCGTTCCCCTGCTGTAAACACACCGCCACATGATGCTGCAGCGGTCGGATGGAGGACCGAGCGGAGGGAACTCAGCAGTTCCATCAGGTTCCTGCAGCACAGAGCTCAGGTCGACCGTGCTGTTTACACGTCGCTGTGTTTACACGTCGCTGTGTTTACACGTCGCTGTGTTTACACTCACGCCTCGATGCACGAGGACATAAATAAACCACACATGTAAACTGTATCTGGAGCCAAATCAACATCTGCAAACAAGACGCCAGAGGGTCGGAGGGGTCGGGGCCCGGATCTGGAGGTTTGGCCTGAAGCCCGACACGGTGCTTTCTATCAACAGCACAGGGCGGAAGAGTGCGACCACGTAAAGTCTGATATTTTGTTTATGTCAACATGAGCAGAGTCAAACCAACAGTCAATGTTTCTCCAAAGGGCTCCTTCATGATCAAGGTCAGGTACCGACATGGAGACAAGAGTCTTCTGTCCGAACTCTGTGTTCATCTTGTCAGTATTTGTCTCTTACATATGTGTCCTTAGATCCGTAGATATACAGATGATGTCTCTAGTGTCCATCGCAAGGAAGTGCATTTCTTAAGGGATGGATAGAAACCTGATAGAGACTACCTGTAGCCGTGGGGGAGGGGCCTTTGTCTGTTTTTCGCCATCCAGTAGTTTAAAATATGAGCTTCAAACATTACCGGGACAAAAACAGGGCCTACTGGGTATGTAGCATGTTTTGTGAAATATTTAATTAAAAAGACGTACGAACGGCTGAACGAGTCATAACGACAGTCTGACTGTGTAGTTTATAACCATATTTTAGCAGAATAACGTTACTCAGACTCACAGTGCGTTTAAACCAGATAAAGAAGTCCTTTCAAATCAAACAAACTCATTGACGATCAACAGGAAACTGAACTGAAGGGAACAGGCTGTTAGCTAAGCTAGCATGCTGACGTATGGTCTCTCCGAAATCCACCGCAAACGTTCAGTTTTTTAATATACTCAAGGCAAATTTACAAGCACCAAACACGGTTAAAAAGACGTTTGTAGGTGAGGATTAATTAAAGGAAATTAAAGGACTGTAACAGCTCCTAAATTTCTGGTCACGCAGTATGTGATTGTAATTTGTGGATTTATTTTGTGCTGTCAAAATGTTCGTATCGTGCTAGTTTTTCACGGTGTTTGCTGGTGTAAAGAAGATTTGTTGTGGCAAAGAAGAGAATAAACACACACATCAGTCGGAGCGTGACTTATCTGTACCAGAAGAAAAACTTTGGGAGCAGTCATAGATGACAATGATATTTTGTTGGTTTTAAGTTGCATTGTTCAGCCACCAAAATCCAACAAAGTCTCTATTTTCTCCAGTTAGTTTGATAAAACCTACATCGATCAGCTGTTTGAGAAAGTCACTGATCAAACTCTAGATTTGTGTTTTTAAAATCAGACTCAGGTCAGGTCAGATATCAAATTCAGGACTTTAACTTGTAGTATCTTTACACTGTGGTATTAATACTTTCACAGCAGTACCTCTGTCAGTGAGTGTGGTAATCGTGTTTATGTTGGGATGACAACACTTAAATCTACAAGTGAAGAAGTCCCTGATACTGAGACGATGCTGCCCTCTGCTGGTACACACAGGTACAACAAACAGCAGACGTCTATGGCAGAAGTCTCAGCTGAAAGAGGGACGGAGACAAATCGCCTGCTCATGGATGGATTACTGAACAGGTGTAATGGGGGACAGGCCCCGGGGCCAACAGTGTCAGGGGGCTCCCCTGGACTTCAGCTGCAAGATGACACTCACATTAACACATACTGACCAGAAAGAGAAACAAAAAGACACAAAGGAGCTGTAACAAGACATAAAATAACTACAGAGGAGGGCAAACCAACCACCAAACCAGGCCCACTGTCCCAACAACATATATAAGAATTGAGTTGCATATTAAACTGGACCTTCAATATTGTAAAGAGCGGCCTAAAGTGCCATGTTTAACCCTTTGAAACAAGGAGCGACACCACTATTCTTGTGACGCCTTTTGCGAGTTTAAACCTTTGAACCCTGAGCAAACTTGTGGGATTTCTTCCAAAAACATGGGGGAAAAGGCTATTAGCAACTTGGTGAGACATGTCCCATGAACTGCAAAAAATTCATACATTTAGAATTTTTTTTTTTTTTTATTGGGAAAAAAGAATAATATAGGAATTAGGAAAAATTATATATTATTATTGCTACAAACCTAAAAGTATTGTACAGAATTATTTAAATTTTAAGCACTTTTTCCAGGTTATCTGAACAGGCTTCTCAGTCAGATCCACCCCTCACTCCTCCACAGCCTCAGCCTCTCACCCAAACATGGTCACGTCTGGCTCCAAAAAACCAAGATGGCGACGGCCGCAGTGCCAAATTTTTAGGCATAAAAACAGGAGTCCATGAACTGATGGGTAACTCTGAGGACTTACTGTCAGAGATCCAATGGAAAGCCATGGAAGTAAATATTAAATAAATAAATATGCATATGAAATGAATAAAAATTGATATAAAATAAATACTGAAATAAATAAATTGGCAATAAATATATAATGAGTCACAGTAGTCCAATAAACAAACAGTCTGTCTTTTTTTTGTTTTTTGTTTTAAGATGATTTTCTACTTTTTTTTTATTTTAGGGACTTTTTTTAAACATAATTCCACATTTATTTAATTAAAAAAAAAAACTATTTTTTTGTCCAAATTTATGTAATATTGCCTCCAGAATCAGAAATACTTTATTGATCCGTGGGAGAAAATTGTGATTCATTTCAGTCGCTCTGATGTGAAGCACAGAGAATTTTAAGACAGTAGAAATAATAGAATAATAGTAAATGATAGACAGATGGACGGACAGATGGTAAACAAATTAAATACACAAGAAAAATGTGATATGATATATAACTATAAAATACACAATATTAAGAATATACTCGAAAAAAAATATATATATATAGAAACAAGAAATAATTTACTAAAAATTAGAGGACGGGCAATTTGTTCAAGTTTTGTTTGTTTTGTCTCTAATGGCATTCCATAAATGTCTCTATCTTTATGTTTAATGTGAATAAACACAGCACAAAATACAACAGAAGAAGAGAAAGTTTAGGAAAAACATTTATTAAACATGATAAAGTCACCACAGCACAGCAGGAAGGACGGTTCAGGTTTAGCACCTCGGTGGTTTCACATGTCACACCAGTTTACACGTAACGTGCGTTGACTCTTGTAACTTAAAGACAACACACACACAGTATGCACGCCACCGCTCAGTAGGGTCTGACATTGAAATATACACGTCTTGTTGGCACACCGAACATCGTGTATGAAAACAGCAGTTTAACGAGTCACATCATGACCGCACAGAAAATGTTACGCTCTATAATCTTCTAATAAACATCTGACTCACAGGTCTGTTATTTACTGCGTTAGTCAGTCACTCTATAGCAGGAAATGGCACTTCAAAATAAAAGCTCTGTGCCAGAAATTCACTGTACATCAAAATAAAGTGTTTTTTTTACAAACTTGACACGTTTGCGAGACACTTGATGTCCACTCAGAGTGGACCTGCGACCCACCTGCTGGGAACCACTGGATTAAAATACCTGTTGCTGGAAACTGTGGACAGATGACAGTCAGCTCCTTTACTGCGTCACTTTGCAAACGTTATTACCATAAATATAGAACGTACAAATATAACATTTTAATGGTTTGCAGAGATGTACAGTGGCGACATTTTGTTGTGGTGACTGAGCCGTTCCCTCGCCAGCAGCAGCCGCTGATATGATACGTAGTAACGACGTAAATTAACAAGTTTCAAAATGTGAAAATGCAAAAAAAAAAAAAAAAAGTAATATTTAACAAAACTTTTACATTAATCTGGAATTTATATGAGCCATAAAAAAAGGCATTTCACAAAATTACAAAACAAACTATCAGAAACTAAACTGGTCCCTTTGTGACGACATCTCGCCGCATTAAACTTTAATATTCGCTGCTCGCTGCAGTTATAAAAGTGATTGAATATTTTAGCTCGGAGCTGAAGAAGCATTCAGTGTTTCAGACGTTTCAGCGTTTCACTGATTCCATTTCAATCAAATGGATTTATTTAAAACAGCTTTAAGACCCATCAGAGAAGTGATGAGTGTCATAAACTCGTGTTGAACGGAGATTATCTTTATAAACAATCTAAAACTACATTCAGAAGCCCGTCACCAACTTCCTGGTTAACGTACAAAGACACTCTTGACACTCTGTTACACATGACGCTTCGATCTCTGACAAACAAACAAACAAACAAACAAATGTGCAGGAAATCGAAGCGGTTTGAGTCGACACTTGTTGGCGTTTGGTTCAGAGCAAAAAACAAAGTTTGGCATTCACTGGTCGTCATCAGAGAGAGGAGTGTGTGCAGAGAGAAGACTGCTGACGAGTGTGTTTCATGATCCAGAAAATAAAAATAAGATTAATACGGGCGCTCGTTAGCTCACCTAGGAGAGCACCGTGTACAAAAGCTGTGTCCTCGCCAAAGCAATCAAGATTATAAGAAGCTTCGGGCGTTCACAGTTGTCTTTGCTAATAACGCCTGTTGTCTTTTCCGTGCAGATCACATGGTTTTATATGTGATGTAGTAAAACACGAGGAACAACAGAACAACTTGAGTGTCGCACAAATGATGATGCTGGCTTGTCGGTCGCCGTTTATGCGTCATCGTGCTTGTTTGGCCTTCAGCTTCTTCTTACCGCCACCTACTGGACTGGAGGTGTAGTGCAGTTTCTTTTACCACTCCCTCATACGTCATCAGCCTGATTTGAATACATTCTCCTGAACTTTGAGGTGGAAACACAAACCTCACAGATTACCAGGAATTCTTTTACCCAGGTAAATAAATTCCTGGAAATAAATGTTCCTGGAAAAGGATTGTGGATCGTTTAGCTCGGGATATTTTTCAACCTCACCATCCAATCTTTGTCACACACGAGACACAGCAGCAGCTACAGAGTTCTCTGTATACATCCATGGTGAGGAGAGGAGTCGAGCTGCTATAGGAGCTGGTGTGTACAAGCAGAGAGTGAGTGGGGGGAAAAATGCATTTAATTACGGGGACGGCAAGGCCGGAAATACGACAGTGGCTTTTTTAGTGCCATGGGGTGGCACATCCTGGAGCGTCAACGTGCTCTGCTGTCTTGAAAACAATAGGGACATATTTTTTGACGGACGCGATTCGCCGCCGGTGTGTTTTGGCCTTGACAAATGCAGAAACACAAAAAAAAAAAGATAAAAAAACAAGATTAATAAATGTGCACAACAGTTTGTGAGTAAATTATGTTTACACAAACAGATACGACTCCTGACTGGGCTCAGGCGACACGATGACATCATTCAAAACAATACTTGTTAGTGAAACTATAATTTACTCACACTACGTCTTGTCTGATAATGAAACACACTCGACAGCTCCTCTCCGCTGGGAGTGTATGTGGTGATTTAAAGCACGATGTGGAAGACTGGATGTGGCGTTTTTGTTTTACCGCACACTCTGAGACATGTGCAGAGGAGTCAGCATCTCCTCGAAGATGGCGCCCTTCACGTTGGAGCCTCTCAGGTTCGCCTCCTGAAGGTCACATCCTGACAGGTCACAGTTCTGGTAGAAACACACAACACCTGAATGTGTCACGGGTTCACAGTGTGGCTCACAGTCAAAGGTTCAGGTTCAAGTGTGTGTGTGTGTGTGTGTGTGTGTGTGTGTGTGTGTGTGTGTGTGTGCGTGTGTGCGTGCGTGCGTGCGTGCGTGCGTGTGTGTGTGTGCGCGCTCACCTCCAGGTCGGTCCCGGCCAGCGTCGCTCCTCTCAGGTTGCAGTTCTTCAGTTTGGCGTTTTTCAGCGTGGCGACCCTCAGGTTGATCCCCGTCATCTGACTCCCCTCCATGTCCACACCCTTCAGGTTGGCTCCTGCACACACACACACACACATGTATGAGTTCAGTACACACCTCACCTGATCAGGTGTGTGTGAGGAGCACGTGTGATTGGCTGCTTCACCCTCCAGGTTGGCTTTGATTCCTGCAGGATCCTCAAAGTTACAGCCTCTCAGTGAAGCTCCCTCAGCGTTGGTGCACAGCATCTTCACGCCCTGAAGGTTGGCTGCCTGGGACACACACACACACACACACACACACACACACACACACACACACACATACACACACACAGACACAGACACAGACACACCATGAACATGTTTCAGTCGGACTGAGCTGTTTAGGTGCATTTAAAGTCCGGTTGCAGTCGGACAAAGCCAATAATTCTACTTTCTCAAGCTGGATGTAAACGTTCTGAGTGTCTGAAGGGTCACTGTTGGTTCCAAAGGTATCATACTCAAAGGTTTTGGTGGAAATGGGGCTTTACAGTCACGGTTTAGAGCCGAGGACAAAGTACTAGATTCTGCGTCTCTGTAACTGGCCTGTCTCTGACCTTTGGCATCGTTCACCCTGAGATCTCTTCACTCCTCACGACCAGGTTAAGACACTTCCACAATGGCTTCACTTGTCAGACCTGAAGGTCATGTCCTGTTCTTTTATCCAGTCTGTTTCCACGTGAGTCGAGTCAGTCGGCGTGTTTCAGACTGGACGTGTAAACTGAAGAAAACAGCACTCACATCGAGACAGGCCATGGACAGGTCTGCTCTCTCCAGGTTCGCCCCGCTCAGGTTGGCGTGGGTCAGGTTGGCTCCTCTCAGGTTGGCCATCTTGAAGTTGATGTAGCGCAGATCCAGACGAGACAGATCTGCCCCGGTGAAGTTCAGACCCTGACGGACCACAGACACACAGAGCACCTGACGGACTGCGTTTATGTTTACAGTGTATGAGTGTTTGTTGCTGTGTGTTTGTCTCTGTCTACCTGACACCGCAGCTCTGACTTGGTCGTCGTCGCCAGCAGGTATCTGATGAACTCCTTGCGGCTCAGAGGCGAGTGATCATCAGGAGGCTGAGAGGACTGAACAGGAGAGGTAGGTCACACCCCTGAAAACACACTTCACCCTGCTAAATGTCTGCTGTACACACCTTTATGAGCGTCTCCAGCTGCTCCGCCAACTGTTCGATACCAAAGAATCGAGCCTCTTCCAGCACACCTGCATCAGAGACACTGACAATGAGAAAGTCCTGTCATCATCACCTACCTGTGTTAATGTGTGTGTGTGTGTTGTACCCAGAGGGTTGATGCCTTCGTTGATGATGAGCTGTCCGTGTCTCAGATAATTCAGGATGGGCTCGAAGTAGTCTGGACTGCGGTCTATCAGGTACGCCCCCTGAGAGTCCTGCTTGTTCCCCCACACGTCTGCATTCAATCACATCAGACATCGTATAACAACAGGTAGTCAGATAAAGACATCGATCATTTGTCCTAAAGATAAAACGTGACGTCACCTTTGTCTCTGAACATGTGGGCCAACATGCTCTCCGGCTCTTTACTGACCAGCGTGCTCCTGGAAAACATAGAGAAACAGTTTACACTGAGTCCACACAGTTCAAGGGCTGAATCCAAACATCCAGACTTCACCACACTCGCAGACTTTGTGGGCGCATACCCCTCGGGAAGTCTGAGAGTGCTCTGGGGTCCAAATCCACAATTCCTCTAGTCCACAAGGGGCCTTAAGCTGACTTCCTGCAGACTTCCAGAGAGTCCGCTTGAGGTGCAGACTTCAACAGACTTTTATTGCCCATAATTCATTGCAATACGGACGTGACAAAGTTTTTTTTCAATAGCCGACTAAAAAGATAAATCTTATGTGTATGTAAAACGCTTATTGTAGCATATTAAAACTCAACCCGAATCGTGTTGGGCAGACATAATATTCAACATCATCATGATGCAGAAATATAGACTATAGAGAAGAATCACAATGCAGTGTGTTATTTAGGGCTCCCCTTCGATGGTCGACCAAACGTTAGTCGACCAGAAAGGTCATTAGTCAGCAGATTTCATTGGTCGCTTAGTTGCAGAAGAAAAACAAAAAACGTGAAACTCTGTTAGGAGTTGCGCCTTGTCAAAATAAATCCAAACCTATATGACTGGACCATGTGGGAATTTAATTTGAAAGGACAGACACAGGAAGTGTCCACGCTCAGCAGTCAGACAGGACACACTAAAACAGGGGTCAGCAGTGTCCGTCTCCGTTTAAGGTGTTCCAAAACACCCGAGTGCTGTGGACTCTGGGCGTAACCGCAGCAACAGTTATCCATTCCAAAACGAAAATAGGAAACCTTCTCGCTCACAGGCCACAGTGGCTCAATCCTGACGGTCATATTTACCTGGTGGTGGTGAAGCAGCGTCCACCGACGTTGAGCGTCAGCCAGTCAGTGTGAGTCTGATCCTCTTTAGGACCTGGGAAGTCGTCCTGAGGATCTGAGCACAGGTGAAGGTGAAATAGTAAAAGGTACATGGGATGTCGAAGTAATGCATTCATTTTGATTAATCAATTACACAAAAATAACAAATTGAGTTTTCGTAGACTAAAATGTTTTTAATTTTTGTCGACGAAAATGTTCTGAAATTTCGTCGACTAAAGCTTCTTAAAAATTCAAAATGTTTTACACAAGAAAATTTCTTCGATTAAAATGTTTTGAATTTTCGTTGACTAAAACATTTTGAATTTTCGTACACTAAAACTATGAAGAATAAAAATGACTAAAATGTGACTAAAACTAATAAACATCTTTGTCTCAAGAGTCAGACTAAATTTCAAAATACCTGTCAAAATTAACTCTGATCTGAACTTAGTTTCTTCTTCTTCTCTCCCACTAATCATGTGACAACCCCTTAGATCTATCTCGTGACCCTTTGGAGGGGCCCGACCCCTAGGTTGGGAACCACTGGACTAAACTAACTGTATATAAAGTAGTTCAAACTGTCTCCACCTGGAGCAGCTACAACAGAAACATGCTGCTTTGACGTCCATAAATCTAATGACATCACAGTGAATCAGAGGTCACATGTTACTGCTGATACTTTAAGTACATTAATATTTACACTGTGACTTGTTCTGATACTTTTACTTCAGTATATGAACTCCTCTTTCAGACTTACCTTCGAATGAATCTCCCTCTGACACGTACAGCACATCATCATCTCTGCAGACACAGACACACACCGTCAACATGTCATGTTTTTAAAATTCCAACAGTTCTTGGACACTTCATGTGCGACATACGCTAACCCTAACCCTTGTGGTGAGAACGTGTTCCGACCTGGATCTGAAGCAACTGCAGTCACATGACACATTGTTTGGGTTAAACATGAGCATGTTACAGTCCTGGAGGATTATTAATGTGCGCCTCCTCCTGTACTGCCTTAATATGCACATTCAGCACATCCAATGCATCAAAACATTGTTTTCTAGTTGGAGCTGCGCCTCGTTTTCAAACTGTATGCTTTGACTCAAATGAACAATGACAGCAATATAGTCCACGATGAGCAGCGCTAAAATCAACCTGCGTAGTTGTCCCTCCATTGTGACATTAGAAAGTGTCACATTTATCTTGACAGTGTACTCTTCTTCAACGTTTACTTTACTTCCTGGATTTTTCCCACATGGAAATTCTGACCAATCAAGAGCAGCTTTCTCACACAAGGCATTTGATCTGGTCCTCTTGTAAATGCTGCCGTGAGAACACCAACCAACTCTAGGCAATTATACAACTTTGTGACAACATGAGTCCCTGATTCAGACCAAAGGAGACAACACAGGACTGACAGCAGCATTATTTATGGTGGAGGGACGGTCAGATGTCTGTGACCTAAATAAAAAAAAAAAAAAAAACATTTTTAAATGAGGGTCCCACAGACCCCCCTACAGAGGCCCCCAGTGTCCTCAGATCCTGTGACCGCCACTGAGAGGTACTTGTTGATGATGATGATGATGATGCTCTCACCTGATTAACGTGATGTCATCTATGAGGCCGCCGTTCCCGTTGTAAACACTAGAGGCTCTTATTCCCAGTTTGGAACTGGCCACAGACAGCAGGTCCTCCAGGGACCCGTACACGGCCACCACCTGTGTGATAACACCGACACACAGCACACACACTCAGCTCCCGTTAACGGCACCGGAAATTAAACATTAGCTCACGTTAGCTTTTAGCGCTAACAGCTAACGTCAGCTAACCTAGCCGTTTTTGTTTTGTTTGCGCAATGCTAACTAACACAGCTGTCTCCCGGGTTCACGTGTCACGGCTTACCTTTCCGTTAGAGGAGGTTCCGTTAACGAACAGCGTGACTCTTCTCATGGCGGAAAAATCGAATCAAACTGTCCGCAGCTCCGAGTTTCATCCATTAACACACATTCTTTGGTTTACAATCTACTTCCTGTTTCTTTTCCGCTCTGGCCATGGGAAGCGCAGTCAGCCAATCAGCGACTCAGATTAGAAAGCAACAGCCAATCAGTGAGCTGAGTGGGCGGGACCTCCACATCTCCGCTGAAGATCAGTAAATTTTATATTATTTAATTTTTATTTTAATTCTTATTTTTATTTACACCAAATACATTTATTAAGGACCGAAATTAATTTTAAATACTTGAATGTTTTCTTTTATGCAGCTTCATACTTAACACTACATTGAGTAAGTGTGCACTTCCTGTTCTATTTCAGACTTAAATATTTATTAATGCTTATTTATTTATTATTTTAGTTTATTTTTTAGAATTGATTTATTTATTAGAATTTCAATGTTAAGAGTTGACTTTAGGAAAGCCTACTTTTATTTTGTTTCTTTTGTTTGTTTGTTTGTTTGTTGTTGTTATTCTTGTTTTTTTACAAATTCAAATTAAATAAATAAAGTAACTTAGTTACTTTGCAGTTTTAGAGTAACAATACAAAACATAATAAACAAAAAATTATAAAGTGTTATATTTGGTTAAAATAAAACTTTATTGATCCTGAGGGGAAATTTACAATCTACCCAGCAGTATATAAAGTTATTAAAATGAGCTCCACCTTCAGCAGCTGCAACATTAAAACAATGAACACATGAATGCATCAGTGATTGTAACACTATATTAAAATATATATGATTCTAAAATGGGTCAATCTGCATAACGAGTACTTTTGTTTAAGGTATATTTTCACGCTAATGCTTTTGTACTTTTACTTCCGTAAAATCTAGAGTTCAAGACTTTCTTGGTAACACTGTTTCTGCTCTGTGGTATTTCTACTTTTACTTTACGACTAACTGTTACTACCTTTGACCACCAAATTCTAATCAGTTCATCTTTGACTCAATGTGGACATCTGTGCCAAATTTGAGGACATTCCCTCATGGCGTTCTTGAGATATCGCGTTCACAAGAACAGGGCAGACAACACATCATGTCTGCGCTCACGGCTAATGCTGACACAGAGACATAATAAAAAAAGGACACACTTGTTTTACAAACGCTTTATTAACAAATCAGCGAGACATAAAATAAGAGCTAATTTTACAGATAATGTCTGTGCAATTAAAATCCCAGAGCAGGTTCATTTGGCAAAAGCAGAGGACGAGATTCTCAAAGAAAACAAACACTTTATGAAGGAACTCTCGGCTTTTTGTTGACCAGGAGATCCTGATATGTCTCACCCCAACGATAACAAATATTAAATATATTTATGCTTTATTTCAAACAGCATGAAGCGCTTCAAACCTTTTATAAATCTCCACCTTTTATTCTTAGTTAAAACATTCCCAAAATCTCTGCACAGCAACAGGAGGTGCAAACAAACAACCACCCTCAACAGACTCGTGTGCAACACAACCATGAGAAGCTTCTCCTGTCAGTACTGGGAGCTGTGGGAGCTGTGGGAGCATTTTACATTCCATTCAGCAGGTCATTAAACACACCGTCACACTGTGAACTGCGTGTGAGCGTTAAAGGTTACTGTAGTCAGTGGGGTCAAAGTTCAAAGTGCAGCAGGTCGTCTGATTGTGTTTGCAGCAGCAGCCGTTATTCACACAGGACAAAACTTTACGTTTAGAGGCCACGCAAGGATTTAAATATCTCGATGAAGTCGTTAGTAGGAAAACAGTCCATTAGATCAGTGGTTCCCAAAAGTGGGTTGCGGTCCATTCTGAACGGACCGCGAGTGATTTGCAAACATGTCAAGTCTGTAAAAGATTTGTTTTAAAGCACAGTGAAACTCTGGCACAGAGCTTTTATTTTGAAGTGCTGTTTCCTGCTGTAGAGACAAACTGGCTTCATGACATGACCATGAACTAGTGGCTGAGGGGAAATCTGGACCCTGTGGCTGCACCAGTCGGGAACCACTGCATTAGATCCAAATAAAATCTAATCTGTGAGCGTGAGCGTGGTGTTACAGAGGTGACTTTAAGAAGCTGTTTTAATGTGGAGGAGTGCTTCAAATAAGGCACATCAAAGGAAGACATCAGTGTTCACTCAGTACGTTTACATGCACAGTGAAGTGGAGCGACAGTTACAGCTCCACTCGGCCAGTTTGTCCCAGTATACAAGCACGGGAGGCCTCAGTATGTGCGACTCCTCTCTGATAGGTGGAGACATGCCCCCTTTCAGCTTGTTAGTATTGGACCTTTTTCCTGTTGACCTATGAGACCAAACAATCGAGCGTCGTCCAGCTGTTCTGCTACTTTTTTCAACAGGTCACCATCCTGTGTCTTACTCCCATTCATGTATTTTAAAGTATTTAACTTTGCCAGCTGACACAGCATGAACTGTGTCTCCGCGTCCGTCCAAAAAGTCACGGCTCTGGATGTAGATGTCTCCGTGTTGTTACCGGCTTCTTCTTCTCTTACACATTTAATGCTATTCGAGAAACTGTGGAGCATGCTCAGAGCGCCTCAGCCAGTTTGGGTCCAATTGGCTGTATACATGCAGGAGTCACATGATCTGGGTGTGTTAGTCCCACCTTGAGAATTTGATTTAGTATGATTTGCAAGCGCCTATTTTTTAGGGCGTGACGGCTGAGCTTTGAGATAAACCAAGTTCAACTTTTGGATCGCAGCAGCGCGCACCATGTCACGTGAAGACGACAAACCAATCACAGCCAACAGATATCTTTCCTTCTTCTGTAAATATTCAGTCTGATAAACAGGGAAAAGTTGATCATGTTAGTGCAGGGCTACCCAGAGCTTTACCTCTGTCCCACAGATGATAGGCCTACACACTTACAAACAGCTCCTGGAAGAAGATCAGCTGTGCACCCAGGATCTCAGCTAAACAGGCTATATGATGCTTGCTAAGGTTGGTTAGCAACCTCAGACGCAACGTGCCGCCACTCTCTTGAAAGCTGGCACAGAAAAGGCACAAAAGTAGCACCCAGAGCCCGACGTCATGTTTTCGGACAACCACAATAAATCCATTTCCTCTGATGTCATGTGAACGTACTGAGTGTGTTAAGGCTCTATAAGTGAGAATGATGTGGAGTGATGAACACAGCGTCCATCTGTCTGACCGTTCATATCAGACTCGTGTGTTTACATGCACTTATCAGGTCACTGTAAATCTGTCTACATGCAGCAGGTCAGTGTTCAAATTCCCCCCTTCCTGTTTTCTAAGACTGACTCGTTTCAGTTGGGACAAAGTGTCGACTGGTTGCTCTGTATACTCAGCTGTATGTCAATATTGTGTCAGGTGAGAAAAATAGGATGAACAGGAAGGCAATCCAAAACAGAAGAAAACTTATTTAAAAGACTGTTTGTTAAAGAAATACTTCAACCCCTAAATAATAATTTGTATATATATTACTCACCCTGTGTTCTGTTGAATTAGTGAGGACAACTTTGTTTTTCTGGCACGCCTTCTTTGTGACTGTGATAACTACTCGTCACAGTGACGCAGCCCTCCTGTGAAGACAATAAAGCCTCCACACACTGTGTGTGATTTATCCTGGCTGAAATATGAGCGGAGGAAATCTCTGCTAGCTGCTAGGCTAATTTATACAATGGAAAATGCCATAGGCTTGTGCTAAAAACATTAGCATGTTGTATTTGTGGGGAAAATGTGTCCAGATAAAGTCTGTGAATCCTGTGAGTGCATGTAAACACACTGAATCTTCCTGGGTAAACACCTGAGCTGACTCCTGTGAGTTTCTTTATTTGGGCACTGTATTAAAAGATAAGGCAACAAATCATATTTTATAAATATCTTCAAGTACTTTTTGTCTTTAAGAGCAGAATTAAAGGCTGAGAGGACACAAGTGGTCACCAATATTCAATCAGTGTTAGTACTCGTGGTGAGAAGCACGTAGGCTGCGTAGATGTGTTGTCTGACGCAGATGTCAGAGACAGAAACTTTGAACCGATGTCGCTCTGGTCACAGGTGAAGCTTCTTACCCAGACTCACCTCGTCAACGCTCAGCATCGTGTTTTAGGGTGAAATACATTTTGTTTTTGTACCATCATCACAGTTTGTCGGCCTCTCTCCACAGTTAGTGAAACTACTCGTTGCCACTGTCCTCTGTGTCCTCGTCTCCGTCTTCACTCTGGCCGTCTCTGTCTCTCTCTGGGTAGTTGAGGATGTGTCGGCTGGCCTGAATGATGCACTGCTGGTGTTTGAAGTACACCTTCAGCACTCCCTTGATCAACACAAACGCGATGCCGCCCTGTGGGGACAGAGGAGGACAGAGAGGACAGAGGGGTCAGGTTTTGTGGACTCAAAAGAAGGCATGACAGCCAGCCTCCAGTGTGACATATAACTTACATGTCAGCAGCGCTTTATAAACAACAACAATGTCATTAACGTGTCAACAACAATCATTAACCGTCTGTTATATGGCAGCTGATCTCGTCCTCTGCTCAGAGGGTAAGGAGCTCCTGGACCTCGTTGTTTTCACTATTTGTGGACATGTACAGCCGCTGTTCTTCCTCTTTGAGTTAGCCGCTAATTGCTAACAGCTACTTTTTAAATCTCCTGCAGTCTGTACTGTTTATGCAGACATTGTTTCGGTGTTGTTGCCATGGAGGATTAAAGGTGAGACAATGATATTCCCACCTTAAACAGGCAGTGTAAGAGGGACTAGTGTAATATTGTCACTGCTTTACCTACTGTCAGGCAGCTCTTTGGGACGGGGAATTGAAGCCGTTATATCACTCTCTTCACAGCCACCACTTTTTAGCACATTAGCTAACGTTAGCTTCCATAGCAAAACAAACAAGATTGGCTTCCTGTGACATCATCCATCCACTGAGTGAGAGCATACGGGTCGGCCAGTCTGGTCCCGTTGGTCAGTGTTTACTTCTTCCAGTAACACTGGCGGTCCCGGAGAATTGTTTTGCCTCCAGCTAAGCCCCGCCCACCAAAAACCATCAAATGTTTATTTACAGTAAAAGGATCTATGGAGTCTGGAGTCATTTCACTGCTACTGCTGCCTCCATCAGTCAGATGGTTCATGTTATCGCGTGACTCTCAGATCAAAAGTAACGTGGCGGTTACAGCAGCACAGCGGGTTAGAGAAATATAGGAAATGTGGAAGATCGCTAACATGTGATTCTCAAACAAATGACGGCTCAGTCACGAAGAGGCACACTGGGCAGGGTGGGGAGATTATATATAGTGATGTCATCAAGTAGAAACCTACGTCAGGTCACATGGGAAAACATTGTTAGAAGAACTCCTGAAAAATAACACTCAAATAAAAAAGACATCCTTAAATATTCACCAGCACGGTGCGCTGAAGGTCAGAGGGCATCCGTCTGAACAGCAGCCGTCCCACCAGGCTGGCGATGGAGGGAAAGATGAGCGCTCCACACAGAGTCCTGGACACAGAGAGGTGATCTCCTGCTCCCAGCCCGTCAGCAGGGACTCTGGGCAGGTAACGGCTGCCACCTGACGGAGCACAGAATCAGGTTAGACAGCCTCCATGACATCAACCAGTCACTGGTGTAATGTTTGTTTCCATACCTACTGGAGGATTCACCCAATCAAACACCAGTGATTAAATGATTTAAACATTCTGATTTATATGTCAACATCTGCAGCTGAAATGTGTTTAGTGAAAAAGATGTGGCTATACTTATTTCCCCCACTGTAAGTCAAACACGATTTACAAGTGATTGCATTTTGTTTTTAAGTGCGCTTCACACAGTGTCCTGACTTTTTTTGGGAATTGGGTTTCTTAATAATATCTGGCAGCTTTGCTTCAGTCAAAGACTTGAGTTATAATGACAAATCCAAAAAGTGACATTGGAAAGGACTGATATGTGTTGGGATGAAGCTAAAATAACTAGCTGAGGGAGAAACTTTTTTATTTCTTTATATACATTTTTTTTGTGTTTATAATTTTTCTATGAATTTATTTATTTTTATTTGATTAAATACTTTAATTTTTTAATGTATTTTTATCCTATTTGTATTTTATTTTTTATATAATTTGATCTGTTTTTATATTTATTGTTTTTTTTATATTTAATTCATATTTTATTTTGTATATTTTTATATCCATATATATTATTTAATCTGTTTTTATATTGATTTTTTTTATATTTTATTTCATATTTTTATTTTTATTTTGTATATGTATATATTTATATATGTATTGATTATATATATATATATATATATATATATATATATATATATATATATATATTATTTGATCTGTTCTCATTTATTTATTTTTTTTAAATATGTTATTTAATATTTTATATTATTTTATTTTATTTTATATTTTATTATACATACAAACAAATATCATGTATAATATAATATAATAATGTAATTCTATTTCTGAGGAAATGTTTCCATCAATACCTCAATACATTAATACAAGACATCCATTAAACTACCCATAATGCTATCATAACAACATAACAATTCAATTCATATTGTTCATAATGCAGAGGCCCAGAGTGTGTGTGTGTGTGTGTGTGTGTGTGTGTGTGTGTACCTGGCGGGAGCTTCCCCCTGCAGGAGTATCTCTGCCACAGCCTCACTATATAATCCTCCCAGCGGATCATCTTCCCCAGCACCAGCACCACGGGGATGGTGGGCAGCCCCATCAGCAGGAAGAGAGGGTCAGCTCGCTCCATCACGTTCAGGCCCTTCTTATGTCCCACCACCTGCACGCAGACACGATGACACGATGACACAATGACAGAGGTAAGGACACTTGAACATTCTCTGCTCTTAACATTCTCTCTGTGCAGCGTGTCGTTAGCTGACCTGCATGACGGTCACGGCTCCGTATGTGACGGCTGACCAGTAGACGGTCCCCACCACCACCCCAACGGCGGCGAAGGGACTCGCCCGGGACAGAGCTCTGTCCACCTGCTGGAGGAAATACACCAACGGGCCTGAGGAGAGTCAACAACACACACACTGAGAGGACAAATAAAGATCACCTGGATTCAGTGCATCAACTCCTGTGTTATTTCTTACAGAGGTCACAGAGGTGACGCGCTGCACATGTTAACACTACGTCTGAATAAATAAAGGCGTCTCATAAATCTTTTGTCCCAGAGGTCAGTGAATGTTTCTTTTTCTGTGAGCCGTTATTCTCTCTTACCCATCTTGGGGAAGGTGATGTGGTATTCAGTGCCACACTGCGGACAGCTGACTGCTCCTTCACTGTTCCCTTTCTGCTTCTCGTCCAGCCAGCGCTGCAGACACGACTGGTGGATCCATTTCGTGCAGCCTTTACACCTGCAGGGGCTCACCCACTCTGCACTGTGGTCGTCCCTCTCAGTGGCAAAACACACCCAGCAGTGTCTGGACAACACACACACACACACACACACACACACACACAGTGTTACTGTCTATGAGGATCTCTGATTGTGGTGTTGAAACGATGAAACAAACAGTTTCAGTTCCTGTGTTTGTGTCAATAATCATAACTGATGAGAAGCTACAGTGAGTTAACAGCAGGAGTCCATCACAGCTACTTCCTGTTCTGTATTTACAAGATGCAGACACAGAGGTTTTGTTGAACACACTCTTACACGTGCATGATTCAGAGCTGCACTTTAAGGCTGGAGATAACTTTGCTTTTTAACCATGTTTTTGTGTAAACAACCGGCTCCACCTGAGGGCACAGGAGAACTCCGACTGATCTGCGTGACGTAAGCAATAAACACTGCGACATTTGTGGAGGTTACTTTATCGTTAATTCTGAGATAACAATGGATCACAGCAGAAAAAGACACAGCAGCTCCATCATGGATGGAACGTGTATCAAACACTTGGTGACATTAGCTCCTTTTCCACCAACATTTCCAGGAACTTTTATTTCCAGGAGTTTATTTACCTGGGTGAAAGAGATCCAGGTAATCTGTGTGGTTTGTGTTTCCATCTCAAAGTTCAGGAGAATTTATTCAAACCAGGCTGATGACCTCAGCGCGTTTCCACTGAAATTACCCAGGGAACAAACTTTCCCTCAACCCCAAACTTTCCCTGAAAAAAGTACCTAGTAGGGGGGTAGGAGAATTCTTGAGGGGCGGGGCTGTGTGCTGAAGAGCACTGATTGGTGGAACACACACTTGCAGCGTTCCTCTCTTCCGTGCCAGTGTGGCTGCAAACTTTATTTCATTTCTACAAGCTTCACTTGGTTTGTGTTTTGATCATTTGGAAAATGGAGCAAAAGAAGAGAAGCTACGAGAAGTGGACGGACGACGAGGTCCAGGCTCTTTGGAGCGTATTTGCCCAGGAAGAAATTCAGCCGGACTTTGAGTCGGCGACTCGAAACAACCGAGTCTATGGAAGAATAGCTGACAAGCTGGCAGAGCTAAATATAGGGCACACGCTGAAACACATTTGTGAAAAGCTGAAGAAACTTAGGCAACATTATAAGAAGCTGAAGGACTTGCGGGCTTGTTGGTCGCCGTTTATGGCGTCATCGTGCTTGTTTGGCCTTCAGCTTCTTCTTACCGCCACCTGCTGGACTGGAGGTGTAGTGCATTTTCTTTGACCACTCCCCCATACATCATCAGCCTGATTTGAATAAATTTTCCTGACCTTTGAGGTGCAGTGGAAACACAAACCACACATTACCAATAATTCTTTAACCCAGGTAAATAAATTCCTGGAAATAAAAGTTCCTGGAAATGTTGTTGGAAAAGGAGCTATGGACAGATGTCAGAGTGAGGAGGCTGCTCATGGGCAGATGTCCCAAGCAGTTGGGGGTCAGTGCCTTGATCAAGTGCACCTCTGCAATGCCCAGGAGGCAAACTGGCACCTCTCCAGCTACCAGTCCACACTCCATATTGGTCCATGCCTGGACTTGAACCTGCGACCCTCCTATTTCCAGGCCAAGCCCCTACAGTTCATTAAACGGTTCAATAAGCCCAACAGGAAGTGCACTCAGGAGACGTGGTCTTACTTCTCAGGCTGCTCCTCAGCGAGGGCCATGGTAGTGAACGGGCTCTGCTCTCCGGGATGTTATCATGAACCCATCAGACTGCAGCCGGGACCTATGAAACACACACTGATTAATTCACACACACACACACACACACACACACACACACACACACACACACACACACACAGTACTGTACTGTGTGTCCACCTGGTGATGAGAGTCAAATATTCTCTCTCTTTGAGCTCTGTGTTTGGTCTCCACCACCTCCTGAGGGAAATATCTGTCTATTTGGCTGCTTATCACTCCACTGTGTTCACCAGCTAGTCTGTCTGTCTGTCTGTCTGTCTGCTGTCTGTGTACAGTGGATTTTTACAGATTTTTCTCCATGAAAGCACTGAGAGTGACGCAGAACAGTAAAGTTGCTGTAAAACCAAAACGCTGAGCTGAAAGATCTTACATGCTAATTAGAGTTTACTCCCATTACTTTAAATAAAGAACATATTTGTAGGAGCATTGCCGGCACGACGTCAAAGAATATCATTGACATCTTAAGGACAAATATATATAAAGTACTTTTTACTCCAGGACATTAATTTGACTGCTTCAGTTACAGATTCAGATTATTAAGACAAAATAAATCTGTTAATAGATTATGATGCATTTCATGAGCAGTATAAAATGCATTTGAAATTACCTTTAAAGATGCAACATTAGTGATGTTTACATATTAAAGAATTAATAATTATAATGCAACAATAATATTATTCTGACATGTGTGATTCTGCATAAATGAGCACTTTTACTTTTGGTGCTTCAAGTAAATTTTAATGCTAATACAATTTTAGTGGTGGACCTAAGCTCATAGCTCGGCTAATAAGTCCAGTCAGACCTCTCGTCTTGTCTGAGTATACATGCAGAAGAGAACACTGAATTTATGACCAAGTACGTCTGACTCCGCCTCGATAGGTGGCGCTGTGTCCTTTTTAATATAGTGCGTATTGAACTAGTTCCTGTTGACCTGAAGAGGAAT
This sequence comes from Cephalopholis sonnerati, assembly GCA_019142605.1. Classification (NCBI taxonomy): domain Eukaryota; kingdom Metazoa; phylum Chordata; class Actinopteri; order Perciformes; family Serranidae; genus Cephalopholis; species Cephalopholis sonnerati. The sequence goes on from JAGQAX010000019.1 coordinate 37,302,963, forward strand.
AATAAGTTAAATTAAATAAATCCACGTTTCTCGTTTTCCTACCATCCATAAACTTCAAAATGTTTAGCTCCTTTAGCTGTCGGAGCATGAATGTAGTTTCCTCGTCCGTCCAGAAGTGCGTCTTCTGCTTCTCGGTCGCCATGGTGTTTGTTTGTTTTTCCTGGAGTGAACTGCTGCTACGTCATCTCCTTCTTCTTCTGGGTGAAAGCCCGCGAAAGAAAAAGTGGTGCATGCGCAGAACGCCGAGTCTGACTCCAGTTGGACTAAGTGGATACATGCAGCAATAGTTTGATTTACAATGGAATTATCTAGGTGTGTTAGTCGAGCTACAGATAGTCCAATTTCAGTCGGACTAAGCTGTTTACATGCATTTAAAAGTCCGGTTTCAGTCGGACTAAGCTGTTTACACACATTTAAAAGTCCAGTTTCAGTCGGACTAAGCCAAAAGCTCAATTTTTCCCCAGCTGCATGTAAACGTATTGACTCAGGAAGCCCCCCCCCATAAATAAAAAACAGTCCCCGAGTACTCCTAAAAGAGGATCTTACACTTCACACTGTGGGAGTTTCCACTTTTACTCAGGAGGTAGCAGCACGAAACATAAGTACTTCCTCCACCACAGATCACTAGTTACTTTGAAGACACTGATTTAAGATGTAAAATATCTGACTCAGTTTATTAACCATGATTCACAGCTACAGTAATCCTACAGGATTTAAGCTGATTAAACATTAGCTCCATTTTACGTCATCAGAGAGCGGCTCACATTTGTAGTTCTACTTCAAAGATCACAGTACTCAGAGGACAGACACCGTCCTGAACGTGAGGCCACCATGTTGATTCTAATTTTGTCCCCAACCAAATTCTTTAAAGTCCAAAGTTTGTGCCCAAATGTGACCTGTGACACAGCACACACACACACACACACACACACACACACACACACTCACACTCACAGCAGTCACCAGAAACTGAAACCAATACTGGAAATCTTCCTGGGAAATAACTGAACTACAACTCAGCTTTAAATTAAACTACCATGTCCACTCAGCTAACGTCTCTGTGTCTTCATTAAACTGACTTTAGGTCTTTTAACAAACTCACAAACTCTCATGCTAACGCTAACAGGAATTAACTTTAGCTGGTAGGTTTCACATTAAGCTAGTAACCGATAACTAAACTAAGTTAACCTTTAGTTTATCCGTCACTTTGTTAAAAAGCTGTGTGACATTAATGTTCAAACACCACCTACCTGATAAACAGCGATAACTCCAGATAATATAATGTTTCAGCTGTTAAACCCTATCTACGTGCTGTGTTTTCCTCCTGTGGTTAAGCTAACTCTACAGCAGGCTAGCAGCGCTCTGATTGGTCGGCGGCTGTGACGTGCTTGCTCCATTCAGGGCGTGTGGGGAAACTACGACATTCAACTTCCGGTTGAAAATACCATGTTGTATGAATTCTTAAAGCGACAGTCAGGGGTGGAAAGTAACGAAGTACATTGACTGTACTTGAGTATTTCAGTATTGTGAAATAGGTGTTCTTTACTTGAGCGTTTTACTCTTTTATTTTGTTTTTGTTTTTGCAAACATTTGTTTTTACTAGCAGGTGTTCAAATTCAAGTATCAAAATGTGTCTGGTTTCCATCTGAGCATTTGAAAATGGTATTTTAAAAAGAAAAAGTCAAAGTACAAAGATACTAATCCAAAAACAAAACAAAGGAAAATCAGAAAGAAATAAAGTAAATATTACGATACTATCAAATCAAAGAAGTTGTTCAGTTGGTGGAAGAAGCAGGTAGAAAAATAATACAGTGTAGAAATACTGTTACACAAAAAGACTTGAACTTGTATTATTATGTGTTTAGATTCTCATTTTGTTGTTACTTCTTTTTTTATACATATTTAATGAGCACTGTTGAAGAAAGCCTTTGATTTAAGATTTTCATTACCAACCTCTGCTTCTTTGTCATTTTTGTGGCTATGATGAATAGAGACCTTTAACTAAAAGGTTTATAAAGTTATAAAGTAACTCTTAAATACATATGTATATAGGGATTTATATATAAATAACTGTACATATAGTTTTAGTTTTATCCTAATTTATATAATTTATATTTTAAATATTTGTTTATGTGTTCTATGTGTGTTTGGTGTTGAGGGGCTACAACTTATTTCACTGTGCAGCCTTATGTTGTAGAAATCTACCTGAATGAACCCTGTAACCTTGTTAAACTGTATTAATTTATAAATTCTGAATATAAACTTTACAGACTGGTATTGAGATGAGCCAGGAATGGCAACAGGTTGAGGCTTTTTTAAACTCCTATCTAGGAAGTAGGAGCAATGTAGTTGTAATCCATTAATTAGTGCTCATGGGTTTCTCACTTTCTAAAAAAAAAAAATATCTAAAAATAAATACATAAATAAAATAATAATAATAATAATAATAATAATAATAATAATAATAATAATAATAAATAATAAAAATAAAAGAAAATGAAAAATCTAAATAATTAGAAAAAGGTTTAAAGATAAGAAGCTTGGGGGAAAACTACTTTTGTAATCATTATTATTATTATTATTACCATTATTATTATTGTTATTACATTTTAAAATTATTATAATTTTTAATGATCGTTTCCAGGTCATTTCCTTATTTATTTGCTTTTAAAACAAAACTTTTTTAAATTTTTGTTTTATTTTTATTTATTTATTTATTTTACTAATTTCTTGCTAATTTGTTGGGTCATTTCTTCTTTTATAGCTCACTGCCTTCTTCCCATGTTTTTAAACGACATCAAGCCAGTTTGCTAATTTCAAAGGGTTAATCATCACTTATGTATTTAAACGTGATAATATGTCATTAATAAAGATTAATAAAGGGTTTTAACAATCAGTTCTGCTGTTGTATTATTTTGCAGATTCAGATGAATTATATAAAATGTAATAAAAAATTATATTATGTGATGTGATGTACACATTAATATTAATACATTTCAATTTAATTCACACATTTCATTTACAAAATAACAGATAAAAATACAAATGCAGTTCATGAGAAATACTGGAGATGTGAAATGGGACAGTTTTACAATAAGAGCCCAGACATGAAGCAAGTTGTCTTTTAAGATGTGTTTATGAACAGGTTGTCTCGACTTATGAAAAGAAGGAGCATGAAATACACAGAAACATTTGTAAACTCTTTAGACTAACCAAAAACCTAGAGACTAAAATACCCTGATGCTGACTGATAAATGGTCCCAAGACTTTTATTCCATCAGTATGAATATTGGTTTCAATGGTAAGAAAACATAAATAGATTAATATTATTATTATTATATTATTAACTGAAGTTTGATGGCATGTTATCAAATGGGACTCTCTGCACAGTCAGTACTTTTACTTTAGGTACTTCAAGTGTATTTTAATTCAAGTATTTTTGTACTTGTATTTTCCAACATGTATCAGAGAGCAGAATAAACCAGTAAAGTTAAACTGGGCCGTGTTTGTCACAAAGAGATGATGGTGTTTCCACAGGTCTGCTCCCTCCCGTTGACAGCCAACAAGCCTCAAACGCATGGCTCTTCGGGTGAGACGCTGTGATTGGCCACCCCTCCTGTCAGTCATAATTCTGGTGTATCTGATTGGCTGACCTTGCTGTCAGTCACGCCCCCGCCGCGGTGGTGTTGTTGTGGTGGCGGCAGACGGTCCCGCCCCCGGCAGCAGCAGCAGCGCAGAGCCGACGGAGTGACAGCGCCTTTCTCTGCTCTTTACATGATTAAAACACTACACGGAGAGGAAGACGCGCACGGATCGATAGAAACACATCTTTAACGCACAGTCCGTCATGGAGTCCTATGACATTTTAGCTAACCAGCCCGTTGTGATTGATAATGTAAGTATGATGATGTCATTCATCCACACCCTAACCGAGGCCGCTGGCTGGGAGCGGCGGCTAACTGTTAGCTTCGTTAACTATTGTGTTATAGCTAACCGATAAAGGTGGCCGATCCCGATCGCCTTCAGTAAATGTGCTCTGTTTATTAACGTTGTGTAGCAGGGTTTTAACCGCAGTGTCTGTACCTAGCGTAAGTAGCGTGCCTTCATTTACCGGCCTCAGAGAAAGCGCTAGCTAAACCTGCAGCTAGCTTACCGGCTAGCTAAGCTCCGGTTTGCCACCAGATCCTAAATGTTAGCTAACCGCGGCGCTACAGCTGTATCATTACACATTTTATTGATGCTAAGCAGTTAGCATATGAGGCTGTCAGTAAGCAGAGTCATCCACCAGCTCAGGATAAACACTATCTATGTGTGTGTGTGTGTGTGTAGCACCAGCTGTAGGTGTGCATTACGGATGTTAGCTTTGTATTCACACTGCACGTCGCTAAAGAGTGCTAATGATTTTATCACTGATAGAAGAAGTATTCAGATCATTTACTGCAGCTAAAGCACTCTGAAAACACCACTACATGTAAAAGTCCTGCACTCATAACCTGACTTTAATATAAGTGTGTGTGTTGCAGGTTTTTATTCTGTCTGATGTGTTTGTGTTAATGTTACTGCTGCATTAATGTGTGTGTTGTGGATGTTTTAAAGGTCCAGTGTGTTGGATTCAGGTGGATATATTGGCACAAATGGACTGTAATGTAATTATGTTTTCTTTAGTGTATAATCACCTGAAAATACAAATCGTTGTGTTTTCGTTACCTTAGAATGAGTCGTTATATCTACACAGGGAGCAGGTCCTCGTCTGCGGAGGACACCATGTTGCACTGCTATGTTTCTACAGTAGCCCAGAGCAGACAAACCAATTTATGGTGTCAGTCCGACTAAAACCGGACTTTTAAAATCCATGTTAACATGTTAGTCCGACTGATATCGCACTAAAACCCAGATAATGAGATTGGGAGTTGAATTCCTCCTGCATGTATACAGTCAGTCAGACCCAAACTGGCGGAGGCGCTCTGAGCATGCTCCACAGTTTCACCCCCAGGTTTTGGAAGTCAATTAAATGCATAACAGAAGAAGAAGCCGGTAACAACATGGAGAAATCTACATCCAGAGCTGTGACTTTTTGGACGGCCCAAATGTACAGAGCTGTAAAGTTGTCCACCATGGTACCAGTTAGCTGCTAGCTAACCGTAGCTAACTTGTTTGTCCATTGTTTGGTCTGTGACGTAATAGGTCAACAGGAAAAAGGTCCAATACTAACAAGCTGAAAGGGGGCATATCTCCACCTATCAGAGAGGAGTCGCACATACTGCGGCCTCCCGTGCTTGTATACTGGGACAAGGACAGGAGTCCGGTTAAATGGAAGGGTTTTTACTGGTTTAAATCAGCTTGTCTGTTTGTTTTGGAGAGGAATAGACCTCTGTGGATAATTCAGCTCCAGGTCAAAACCTCCTGAACAGTGCACACTCAAGGAATTCTGACCAGGAGCAGTTTCAGCTGGTTTAGATCTGCAGTCCTCACTGATAGACGCCACTATACTCCCCCTAAATCTGACACACTGGACTTGTAGAGTTGTGCTCGTTTGAACTTCTTTGCATCATATTCTATAAGATCAGAATATGTTTGTAGCGTGGCCGTCCTGTGAGAGCAACAGGTCTCTAAGAAGTCATAAAAACAGCCAGTTTTCAGCTCTGTGATGACGACTTTGAAAGGAAACTTATAATGCAACACTTCATCCCTCGATTGATCACAAACATTCAGCGCATCTGGAGATACATGGTTTTCAGTGGACAGGAAGTAGCTAAAGCTGTCAGACAATAAGAAGTGCGACATTTAAATGGAAATACTCAAAGTACAAGTGCCTTAAATTTGTACTTAAGGACTGTACTTGAGGAAGTGTACTTAGAAGGGGTGGAGGAACATATTTTGCGTGCTGATACACAGACACCAAGTATTGATGTTTAAATTATTATATAAATATAAATTAAACTTTTGGTAGCGTACTAGAATAATAAAATAATTAGCTGTATCAGTCCAGCAGATCCATGCTGCTGCAATAAAAAAAGACAAGTGAGATGGACAGAAAACTTTATTTTAAAGTTTAAAGTTTTTCCATAATTTGCAGTTCAGAACAGGTGACATATCGCAATGTATATCATGACAATACTCAGCGTATCGCAACACATTTAAAACTGCGATGATACTGTATCGTGATAATATCACATCAGAGGACCTCTGTTGAGTTCTACCCTTTAGTGCTAAGTCACTGTGCAAAACTGGCCCCCGCAGATGTTTGCTATAATTATGTTAACGTTACAGGCTGTATTTTGACAGCTGTTACCAAAAATGGTGTCCCTCTATTAGTATACAGATCTGCTATCATTATGATCCTCTGATAACACAGGTCCGTGTGGAGGTTAGAGCACCAACACCTCACCTAACAGTCAGTACGTTTACATGCAGCTTGAGAAAATGGAATTATTGGCTTAGTCTGACTGAAACCGGACTTTTAAATGCATGTAAACAGCTTAGTCCGACTGAAATTGGACTATCCGTAGCTCGACTAACACACCTAGATAATTCCATTGTAAATCAAACTATTGCTGCATGTATCCACTTAGTCCGACTGGAGTCAGACTCAGCGTTCTGCACATGCTCCACTTTTTCTTTAGCGGGCTTTCACCCTGAAGAAGAAGGAGATGACGTAGCAGCAGTTCACTCCTGGAAAAACAAACAAACAAACACCATGGTGACCGAGAAGCAGAAGACGCACTTCTGGACGGACGAGGAAACTACATCTATCTCCGCCCTCTTTATTTGTCGTTAGCTTCCTCTTCGGGTCAACAGGAACTAGTTCAATACGCACTATAGAAGTACTTGATCAGAAATTCGATTACCGATGAGAAGTCCGATTTGACTAATTAGCCGAGCTATGAGCTTAGCTCCACTACTGCGTGCATGTAAACGTACTGACTGACTGGTTAATGTGTGATCCCATCTAAATACCGACACATCAAACTACAGTATTTGATGAAGTACGTTACAAACGTTAGCAGTGGCATCGTAGCAAAAATTTTGAGCCACTGAATTTGGTGTAACACCAGTTTTCTCCCTCCTCAAAACTTGACTCTTTCCTGTCGCCTGCTCTCTTTGGTCTGGGTTAAAATAAGAAATAAAATGAAGTCAACAGAAACAGACTTTGATTCAACACCAGCGGTTTTAACTTTGCCTCACTGGTCGTGACAGAACAGGACAAAGTAGCTCTTGAGTTAGAGGCGATGTAGGGCACAGTGTTTCTGAGTGTGTGACTGCTGGTGGCTTCAGGCTGCGTCTTATGACCTCCCTCTCTGCTCGGAGATTTAAGTTCTGCAGCTCTCAGTTTAAGTGTAACCTTGTGATGTTGGGCTCAGATGTCATATCTCTCTTTCCTCCAGGGTTCGGGGGTTATCAAAGCTGGCTTTGCAGGTGACCAGATCCCCAAATACTGCTTCCCTAACTAGTAAGTGTTCCTGGACTCGATCCTGCAGCTCTCATGTAACATTGTCAATGATTCTGCTGTTTATTTTTTATTTCTTTGACTCAAAATACACCTCACACTCTCTAAATCCCTAAAGATATATAGTTCATGATGATGTAACACAAAGAAAAGTAAAGAAGATGCTGGTCTCAACAAATGTTTGCACATTTGCTTAAGAACTGACTCAAACGATTATTCGACAGTCAGAAAGTTTCTCTGTCACACAGCGCCACACATTTTGTGTTTTACTCAGCTCTGCATGTTTATCTGTGTTACACTGACTTTGCGATCGTCTGACGGTGTGTTTCTGTGTGTGCGGTACAGTGTGGGGCGTCCCAAGCATGTGCGCGTGATGGCAGGAGCCCTGGAGGGAGACCTCTTCATCGGACCCAAGGCAGAGGTAACACACACACACACACACGCACACACACGCACACACACACACACACACACATCTGTTTGTGCCATTTAGCCGGCGAACACCAGAATCACACAGTAAAGATTCTTCCAGATAAAATCATGAGGATCAGAGTGCACAATGTGTACTTCTGTTCAGAAACACAGCTCCAGATTCTCTCATGATTTTGTGTCCAAGCAACTAATGGAAACAACAATTTCTGAAACTGGTCCAGTATTGAGAGAGAGCAGTGTAACCACTCTGAGAATGTTTGCACCGTCAATGTACGTCCACTAACAGTGTTTGTTTTTGTCACTGACAGGCTCAGATTGTTATTCTAAGTGTGTGACAGCATTATGAAAGGATCCCTACAGAGATAGAGCTTTGTGTTAAAGAGTAAGATCCTTTTAGTTTAACCAGAAACAGCCCTGAAATCACCATCACCAAACCCACCAGACTCCATTTAAATAAACAGTCATTTTATCATCATTAAACACACTTCATTCAGAGTCAACAGAAACTAAATAAAACTCACTGACACCGTCCTGATTCATCTTTCCACGGTTCCAACAATCAGCAGCTCTGGTTTGGTTGAAATTAACCCTTAACTCACCCAGTCAGATGTGACAACATGCTGCCTCTATACACACTAAAATGACTGGTTATTTAAATGGAGTCTGGTGTGTTTGGTGATGGTGATTTCAGGGCTGTTTCTGGTTAAACAAACAGGATCTTACTCTTTAACACAAAGCTCTATCTCTGCAGGGATCCTTTCATCACGTTGTCAGACACTTTCGCTGGATGTCCACTGGATCCGCGCGTGATTCAGCCGCGGCGCGAGTGCCGGAGCTAATCGCGGCCATTAAAGTCAATGTAAGCTGCTCCACCAGAAGCGGTGCGGCACGTCCAGCCGCGTTCTAGAAGCAGCTGGGCGCTCTGCTAAAAATACGCACCGGGTCTATTTTTTCGACGGATGCTGCGCGATGACGCGTCAATTTCCAGAGACCAAATGAGTCAAACAGGAAGTCAGGCGCAGAAAAGACGAGAGAATCCGGTCAATTTTCAAAATGAAAACACCCATGAAAACTCCGGAGCGTATTTCACATCGCTACAACAACATGACGTCAAAGTTTGTGGCCCCCGGCAGGTAAAGAAATCTTTTCTTTGTTTATTGATGTCTTTATACCTCCAGTGTTTCCGCAAATTATCGCGTGACATTATGATCTCGCGATCCGTCAATTCCAGTCGCTCACATGCGAGCCGCTATAGATACGCTTCCAGTGGACACTGACACCCGGCACAGGACGGAGCAAGTCCACGCCACGACCGGACCACGCACGCGACGGATCCAGTGGACACCCGGGGTTAGAATAACAATCTGAGCCTGTCAGTGACAAAAACAAACACTGTCAGTGGACGTACATTGACAGTTACGTCTCGAGTGTTAACTCCAGCTGCAGCGCTCTCTTTCAGTACTGGAGCAAATTCAAAAATTGTCGTTCGAAAAAAAAACATGAGAAAACAGGATCCAGGTTGAAAAATACCAAACTAGAATTTTGAAGCTTATTAGACGTGCAGAAAGTCGAACAGCAGCTCCTCCACGTGGTAGCGAATGTTTTGTTTCCCCCTGGTGTGAAAGGATGTGACGTTTCATAGGCATTCTCATAAACACAGACTGTATCCACAGCAGACGTCAGAAGAGGTTTAACAGCTAATAATTCTAACAGAGACGAGAGAAGCATCCCCACATCCTGATGCTGACACCAGCAGGCTCCATGGTGGGGACGCTGCGTGTGATTGGATTACATCAGATCGTTCCAGCACTTAATGTTAGATCACATGACCTTCTTCCCCTGAGTGTCTCATTAACCTTGAGGCAACACTAACTGACATGTCATGTGAGCTTTTTTTTTTACCTCTCCCTCTGCCATAAAGGCGGTGACGCAGGCAACAGCTGCTGTAGTTCAGTTTATTACAAGACAAACACAAGGCCTGGTGAGTCGTGGTGAAGAAACGCAAACTGACACACACATTTTAACTTGTTTCCACCGTCTGACCACCAGGAGCACAGGGGCCTGTTGTCGGTTCGGTATCCGATGGAGCACGGGATCGTGAACGACTGGAACGACATGGAGAGGATCTGGCAGTACGTTTATTCCAAGGAGCAGCTGCAGACTTTCTCCGAGGAGGTGAGCTCCTCTTCCTCCTCCTCCTCCTCTTGCAGCGTAATCATCAGATCTGATATCCAAACGTTTGAATGCACCTGTCTGTTTATCTTTGGCAGCATCCGGTCCTGCTGACTGAAGCTCCTCTCAACCCCAGCAAGAACAGGGAGAAGGCTGCGGAGGTTTTCTTTGAGACCTTCAACGTTCCTGCTCTCTTCATCTCCATGCAGGCTGTCCTCAGCTTGTGAGTACATCTTACTCTGACTGTATCTGTGTACGCCTCAGTTCATGAGGTACGACTCTTTAGTCAAGGCCTGCAACTTTATAGTGATTTGAGGACAAAAATACATAAATATTATAAATATAAATTATAAATAATCTCTGCTAGCTGCTAGGCTAATTTATACAATGTAAAATGCCATAGGCTTGTGCTAATAACATTAGCATGTTGTATTTGTGGGGAAAATGTGTCCAGATAAAGACAAGTGTGCCAGTTATAGTGAAGATGATTGTTTGAAACTGTCTCTATTAAGCCATGTTTAATGTGTGTTTGATGTGTGTTTAATGTGCGTTTAATGTGTGTTTTGAATAAACTAAACTTTACAGCACAGAAACTCAGCGTGACACAGACACACCACCGCACAAGTATAAATGCTTACAAAGGCATAGGCTACGGTGTAGAGCTGATGCTGGATGGAGATAGATTTTAACACTGCTGTCTCGTCTTTTCTGAAACATCAGGACAGATTATAGTGACAGGAACGTGATGACCGGCGTGAATAGTCTGTAAATGTCTGACGAGCCTCTGTTTCATGCAGGTACGCTACAGGTCGCACTACTGGTGTTGTGTTGGACTCGGGGGACGGTGTGACCCACGTCGTGCCCATCTACGAGGGCTTTGCAATCCCACACTCCATCATGCGTGTTGACATCGCTGGAAGAGACGTGTCACGGTACCTCCGCCTGCTGCTCCGTAAGGAAGGCTACAACTTCAACACCTCAGCAGAGTTCGAGGTTGTTCGCACCGTCAAAGAGGTAAGGTGGTCGGCGCGAGTTTATTTTTAAACAGTAAATACTTGAATTGATTTTCGTCTAATCGTATGTGTTTCCAACTCTGCAGAGAGTCTGTTACCTGTCTCTCAACCCGCAAAAGGACGAGACTTTAGAAACAGAGAAGGCGCAGTATCCGCTGCCTGATGGAAGCACTTTAAATGTGAGTTAAATCTTTCCATATTTTCCTCGGTGGAGAGCTCTTCCCTCTCCTGACCACACCCCCTGACATGTGGCCCCCTTTTCAGATCGGTCCGGCCAGGTTCCGCGCTCCAGAGCTGCTGTTCAGACCCGACCTGATCGGAGACGAGAGCTCGGGGATCCACGAGGTCCTGGCGTACGCCATCCAGAAGTCTGACATGGACCTCCGACGCACACTCTTCTCCACCATAGTATTGTGTGGCGGTTCGACCTTGATCAAAGGTTGGTGTCAAGCGATGAGAGCAGTGAATGAGACAGTTGAAATTCATGATTGTACTTCTCTGGGTGTTCCTCATCAGTCTCTTTTCTTTTAGGCTTTGGGGAACGACTACTAACTGAAGTCAAGAAGCTCGCACCCAAAGACGTGAAGATCAAGGTACTGCAGCCTGTTTCACAGATTTCTTGCCCAGTACTGGACCAGTTTCAAAAGCTGTTGTCCCCATCAGTCACTTAGACATGAAAACATAGATAACGGTGTCCAGGTTGAAAAATACAGAAGTTATTTGTTAACTTTCAATACAGGGCTGGGCGATAAAACGATCTTGAAACAGGAGCACAATAAAAATGTGTGCCGATGATAAACTATAGTCATTCTTACTGGATATGGACAGACCTGATAGATCCAAACAGCAGGAGTTAACAGACAGCTGTCAGTCAGTCTGCAGTTTTGGGGATGAGCGTCACTGTACACGCCCATTTTCCACTGCAGAGTTTGTGCTGAGGTGAGGAGGAAGTGACAGTAGCAGTGGACATAACGAAAAGAGGGGAAAATGACAGGAAGTGAAGCTGAAGAAGAGCTCGTGATATCCTCAAAAAATGGACGAAATTGTGGATAAAAAAGGTCACACAACGTCAATAATCTGCAAGTGGTTTGGCTACTGAAAGGTGGCGACGCACAGACAAAGACGGTCCAGTGACAACCAGGACAGGAAACACAACAAACCTTCTCAATCACCTGAACAGGTGGCGTCCCAGCGACTACACTGAGAGCGTGAAAATCAGCCCAAACTGCAGTAAGTCTACCAACAAGTGTTCAACGGCCGAGCACTTCTGCTGCTGTGGGTGGGGCTAGCAGGGCTGCACCAAAACAGCAACCTATAGCGTCATCATCTGCCATGCCGTAACCCCGTATGAGAAGGAATGGAAAAGGAGCAGAGATATAACAGACGCAGTGTCGTACTTTATAGCCAGACACGACGCCCATGAGCACCGTGGAGAAAGACGGTTTCAAGAAATTAATTAAAGCGCTAGTCTGCAGGTACGATCTCCAGGCAGGAAATATTTCCCTCAAACTGTTATGCTGCAGCTTCACAACGAGCGCCGTGGGAAGCTGGAAAATCACCTGGTTTCTTCAGGATACTTTTCAAACTCGCAGCATTATCAAATTATATATCGTAATAAATATCGATATCAATCAATAAGGGGGAAATGATCGTGATAATATTTTTGCCGTATCGCCCAGCCCTAACATCTTACTTTTTACACTTTGTAAAGATGTCTCTTTGTGACCTGTGGTTGCTTTTGTCCATCCAGATTTCTGCTCCCCAAGAGAGGCTCTACTCCACATGGATCGGGTAAGAATTCAGATTTCGGGGTACTCACGGTGTTGGAAGATTCGTGACGTTCAATAGATGTTTGTAATTTGACCGTGCTCTCGTCCCGGCAGTGGCTCTATCCTGGCATCGTTGGACACCTTTAAGAAGATGTGGGTGTCGAAGCGGGAATATGAAGAAGACAGAGCACGTGCCATCCACAGGAAGACCTTCTAGTCGGGGGCCGGCGCCCTGCGATCGCCCCCAGAACTGCCCTCAATCTCCCCCGTCATACTGTCGGAGACTCCTGCACCTGTCATCTCCGGGTACCTCTGCATCATCCTTTATCAACCCCCCCCCCCCCTCTGCTTCTAAGCCCCTGTCAGCCTCTTGCTCTACCCCACCCCCCCACCCAGAGAAACACACACATTCATGTGTGCCAGTTTCCATATTTACCTCCATCCGCCTCCCGTTCCTCCTGCTGTAGGGTGACACCACCCTCCAAACATTCACATCCAGAGGGCCGTCAGGGTATCAGAGAGGGTTAGCACTGTGGACTCCTACTACAGGCCATGCTATTCTATAATTTAGTCCACTTTGAAGTATTGGTATTGCTCTCTTGCCTACAAAGCTCTGCAAGGTGTAGAATATCATGAAATGTCAATAAACCTGAATGTTTTTCTTTTTTTTTTTTTGCTACTGTTGAAATTTCCATTCCAGACCGAAGATTTAGATTTTTATTTGATGTCCATTTTGTAGACTTTATCTTCTGTTTCTGACCTGGATTAGCGCACACAGAACAAAAGGTTTGGTAGCAGTACTGTATAAATATAGTGGTAGTGACAGTGAGCAGGTGAAAAGGCGAAGATAACCACTGTATTATATATCTGGCCTAAACTGCACAGTTTCCACCTCGGAGCTAAAAGTTAACGCGGTTAATTTATCATTCGACTTCCTGATCTTTTCTGTCATTGTTACCAATGAGATGTTTCTACATGAACATGACGTCACGTGTTTGTGTTGAGGAAAAGTGTCAGCTTTTTGTCTTGGCTGACGGGATTAAAACAAAGAGTAGAAAAATGCCTTGATTTTATTAATTGTTTTTTTTTTTTTTTTTTTTTTTTAAATCCATCACTGGGTTCCACGTTTACAGCAGCCAGGATGCACTTAAAGGAGAAATCTGACATTTTTCAGCCTGGGTTTTATTCTCGTGATTCTGACATGCGTCAGAGGCAACAGCACAAAGCTCTGTATGGTTTCTATACAAGCTTAAAACGTACAAAAGTCGTTCGAAACACTCGTCTCAGAGTTCAGATTAAAGTAAGTAATGGCTCAAGAGCTGCCTGTTTCAGTCGTCGAGTATATTCTCTGTCATCGACTGAATTTTTTTAACAATGACGTAAAAATACGAGGGCGGCCGATTAGAACACAGAGCGATCTACTTTAATTTGACATAGTTCACACCCCTGTCATCCAGCTGGCGGCGTGTGCATATTAATTAGCTACTTTCTAGTTTTGTCTTTGAACCCACGTGCATGACCTCGTTGTCCAGCTGGTGTTAGCCACTGATTGGCCATATCGCCTCAAACCATCACAAAATGCCACGGTGTCTAAAGCATCTTTGCATGGTCGACGTCCATGCTCTTCTAAACAGGTGTAGTGCTGTCTAAGTGCAACAGAAGGGGAGGGAATATCATTTTCGCAGGTTCGTATAATCCAGTTGTTTGAAGATCCAATCATCACTGAGGTGTGCTTCATGCGAGAGAAAATAAAAAATGGTCAGAGTTGTCATATTGATATTTAAGGTGTGTTGATCAATTCAACATCAGCTCATGCATCGAGTAACACGTAGGAAAACATTCGACCTTAAAAGTTGTTGGTAGCTACTGTCAGTAGCCTTTGAGTGGCACAGTGAGTTAAATTAATTTGTCCATAGCTGCCAACGTTAAATAGTAAAGATGAAAAGGCGGCCAAACATCCTCTTATTTATAGTTATTGTTGTTATAGTTAGTTATAGTTACAGTTTAACCATGCGTGTGCAGCGTAGGTGCACTCAGGGTACCTAAACTAATAGCAACACACTCAAAAAGCTTGTTTTGTATGTATTCATTTTAAAAAATAAAAATGAATGAAAATTAAATGCTGTTAAATATGTCTTATCATTTAAAAATTCATAGTTTTTTGATTCTGTTTGAATTTTGCTTTAAATACATGTTTGTTAATTTAGAAAATAATGTTGCAAGTCAAGAAACTCAAAAAGTTTGTCCCAGTACTATTTAGTTTTATGTCAAACAGCTCGGCGAGCTACATCTCTGATCCCACATGATATACGTCAACAACACCGACGCGGTCGTTACCTTGGCACAAATGTGACGTTATCTTACCCGGTGTGTTTTATCCAGAGACTCCCGGTGTTTCGATCAGCCGGGAAGCAAAAGAACGAGCACAACCCGTCGCTGCTCGTCTCGGGATGAAACACACAGACATGGTAGCTTCAGTTAGAAAGTTATGATGTCACTTACGCATCTTGTGTCGTCTTTCTTATTAAGTTTTTTCATCTTTAACAGTTGTACGACAAACTGCGACTTGCTTGACTTGAAAAAAATCTTTAAAATTGGCAGTCGTGTGTGTAATTAATGGCACAATTCAAACGGAATTGTCACAGCCATTGAGGTTCCCATGGTGGTCTGCAGAAAGGGGAGGGACTTGGCCTCTCTATTTGACATGATTGTACTTCAACCAAGTTAAAGAAAGATTTCAAAATGTCCTGAGTGGCTTTGATTGAATCGTCAGGTTGTTATCGCTGCTGTTCTCTCTAAATCCGACGGCTAATTTCTGTATTTACTCCTGTCTGGACTCAAGAAGTATTTGAAATATTTCTGAAAAACTGAAGTTTATTTGAGAGTTTTAGGAGGCTCGTGCTGTTTCTTGAATCTACAACAGATGAAAAGTGTCAAAGACTCAAAGTCAGATTGAAGTCAGTTCTACGATTAAAACCCAGGTTGAAAATGGCTGTTTTTTCCTTTAAATGTTTTGTTTTACGTGTAACATTCAGCTGATATGATAAACAAGTAGCTGTTCCCCACTTGTCTATTTGAAGCTTTACTCAGATGCATGTCAGTTAATCGTGTACAGTTAAAGATCTCCACAGAGACATGGCGCCAGGCTCTGGAGTCTGGACGGTGAAACACTGAGAAAGCCAACATTAGTTTTTGTATTCTCCTCCTGCCCCCGTCTCTATGTACTAGTAAAAGTCTGGATCTTATGATTTACCTGCATCTCGGTGACAGTGAAGGGGTCGTGTCCTCACCTGTGTCCGCCTTACTCCGGTGCGTCTGCGCTGGAGCGTCCACATCGTCTGCTTTTGGGTGTTTTTAAAAAAGATTACAAAAAAAAGGTTGTAAAATATCATCAGCCTTGTGTACAGTGGAATGCTTTTCAAAAACAACCACCACAAACAAAAACCATAGGATAACAGACTAAAAATGTACAATACTGTTTATTCAAGTGTTTGCTTTTACTTTTCGTAAATTCAATATAATAAATAAGTTAATGGCTGCTGCTCGGGTGTCTCCTCATTGATCTAACAGCTGTTTTCAGACTTTCAGGGTCATGAAAAAGACTCACGGTACAAAACAAACGCAGAGTACCTAAGGAAATATTTCAGTATTGAAACCTCTTCACTTTTGGCAGACTGAGTCATTGATTATTCTGCACAACAATGACCTACAATGATGACGTGAAAATATTTTAAAAGATTTTTTGTGGCAAATTTATTAAAAGATAATTGAAATGTACATGCTGCACCCACCTGGACTCAAGAATGAACTGATCTGAATTTTGTGGTCAAAGGTCAGTGTGACCTCACAGAACCTGTTTCTGTCCATAACTGAAGAATTCATACACTACCTCTGACCAAACTTGACACAAACGTCAAACAGAATAAAATAATGAAGGTCAAAGGTCAGCTTGACTGTGACATCATCATGTTTTAACGTCATATCTCAGGAACAGAAGGGGAGACATTTGGTCAGATACTGAATTGGTGATTCTAATCTTGAAGCTGTGCTGACTGTATAGATCTTCTGTGCGTGAAGCGTCCATGTTTTCACTGACAACCACAAGGGTGGTAATTCAATTTTTTTGGGTGATTTATTAATTTATTTTAAAAACACTGCATCTGAAATCTGTGTGCTGAACTCACTTGGATTTTCTTCTGATCTTATTTTAATTTTTATCATGTATGGTATCAAGATCAACAAGGTAAGACAGGGAGTGGCTTTTATCTTAATGCGATGCATGCTGGGAAGTGTGTACTAATTTACTAAGATCTGTAATTAACTTAATTTGATGAGTTAAAGGGTAATTTTAGTATTTTTGGTATGCTTTTGTGTCTAAGTGACTAATGGGAACAACATGTTTTGAAATTGTTTCAGCTTTAAGTGAGAGTGAAACTGAAGTGAAGCACACGGTAATGACGGTAGTGGAAGTAGTATACAAATTCAAGGGCGTATTTTTAAAGTGCTTTGAGAGCCTTTCGTTTGTTATTTCAGGGTTCAAAGAGTCACAATAGCAACATTATTCAATATTTTTCATATCTAAACATAATAAATCTATAAGTGTTGGGACAGTACAGTTTCTAATGAGCACTGCACTGGTAAATAAGAATTGTATTTTTTTTTTATGCCACCACAAGGAGTCGCCAAATGTAAAAATACTCAGATCCTCTTCATTAAAACACAAACTTTGTTTCACATTTTTAAGAATCAAATTCCCAAGCTGTTTATTTTCTACAGTTGGCAGATCATGTCGAGGTACAAGTTGAAATATGAAAGGAAACAAAAACAAAAGGTGGTGAGTTTGTTTGTACATCCTCCTCTGCTTATGTTTGTTTGATACCAAATACTAAACATCAAAGTCCAAAATTTTTGTTCTGTGTTTATTAGTAAATCAATTCAACAACATTAACTTATCAAGAAGTGTAATGTTAGCTATTCAAATATATATTCTGTCTTTTTATGCTTATGTACACCGATCAGCCAAAACATTAAACCACTGACAGGTGAAGTGAGTAACATTGATCATCTTGTTACAGTGTTCTGCAGGGAAACTTTTTGGTCCTAGCATTCATGTGGATGCCACTTGATACACTAAGTGTCCCCCCCCTCAAGGCAACGGTACTCCCTGATGGCAGTCCCCCCCCCCGGCAGTACAATGCCCCATGCCACACTGCTCAGGAATGACCTGAGGTACATGACAAAAAGCTCAAGGTATCGACCTGGCCTCCAAATCTCCCACACCCCAATCTGACTGAGCATCTTGGGACGTGCTGGTACCCCACTTCACAACTGACAGGTCTCAAATGATCCAAATCCAATGCCCTGGTGCCGGCCTCCACAGGACACCTTCCAGAGGTCATGTGTCTATTCCTTGACATGTCAGAGACAAGTCCGATCCAGAGAAGCCCCACTGTGGATCTCGGGTACCTCTGGGGTACCAGCACGTCCTATGGATGCTTAAACAGATTTGGATCTGGGGAATTTGGGAGGCCAGGTCGACACCTTTAGCTTTTTGTCACGTTCCTCGGGCCTGAGCAGTTTCTGCAGTGTGGCATGGGTCATTTTCCTGCTGGGGGGGCACTGCCATGAGGGGGTTATTTTGTCTGCAATGTTGTTCGGGTGGGTGGAGCACGTCAAGTGGCATCCACATGAATGCCAGGACCAAAGGTTTCCCAGCAGAACATTGCACTGTAACAAGATGATCAATGTTACTCACTTCACCTGTCAGTGGTTTGAATGTTTTGGCTGATCGGTGTATATGGGTGTTTCTAGTGTCTCTGGTTATACCACATGAGTGTATCTATGTTACTGAGGCAAGGAGCAAGTCTACATAATAAAGTCGTATAATCAAATAAAATAAACAGAATAAAATAAATTTGTCTTTTCAAGAAATCTGATTGGACTCAAGATGCCTTTTGCAACAGAGACCTGAGAACAAATTACTTAGTGACAAACAACTGTAGGTATGTCCCTACCAATGTTTGTTAAATGTAAACTCTTGTCATGTGAACTCCACATGAAGTTAACCTGTAGACCGTCTGCAGTGTTGCCAGGTTTGTGTGTTTCAGGTCAGTAGAGTCTCAGCAGGCCACATAATCCCCTCAGTGATGACGCTGAGTTGGCTCCCTCTAGCAGTCAGTGCAGAAATCACCAACAACAGAGTTTGTCACATATTCTACGTGCACTGTGATGCTCCGTCAGTTATGATGGTGGTGTGTGTTTCTCTGATGACTCAAATTAAACTGCAACTGTTTCAGTAACAAAGAGAAACAGACATTTCTTGAAGAAAGTTCAGACTCAAAAACCCGCTGATGATCCAGTGAAGACACTCTGAGCAAACTGACTTCATCAAGCACAGGTTTTATTAATGATTCACAGACAACAGCTCCAGTCAGGATGATTTCAGCTAGAACATCACAATATATTGCAATCACTAATAATATGACATAAACAGCCTGTGTCATCTGAAATATTTTAACTAGTCATCTCAAGCATGAATACACATCAACACACCAGGATATACGGTGTATAATAACATTGATTATAATACAAATCAAATGAAAATACATCAGACATTCTAAGTTCTGTGACATCGTCTGTACAAAATGATTAACATGAGAAGAAAACATCATGGTTAACTACTTTATATGTTCAACAGTAAATATTATATATGTCTCAGTGTTGTGTTACTGTCCCACCACCAGGTTACTGAGACTTCTGTCAACATCTGAATAAATCACAGCCTTGTACTGACTGAAAAACACATTGAAAAACATTACAAACAAACAATGAACCTATGCAAAGAAACTAAAGAAAAATAAATGTCCTGTTTGTGATAAAGAGGGAGGGAGCTGCTGTACTCAATGTTAAACAGCAGGGGGCGTCCTCCCTCCAATTCAAACCAGAGCTGTTGATCCAAACAGTTTTCTAATCTGTGAAGTAACTTCTGTTAAACTGTAAAAACAAAAAGGAAGTCATTAAATACCACAGAGGGCGCTCTTTCAGAAATTACACTTGATCTTTAAAAAGGTGATTACATTTGAATGTTCTCATGTAGTTGTTACATCAACATCACACGAAATATATACAGAATGAAACACATTTCACCAGCAGTGTAGACTTTGTTTCCTACACACCTGTCTCCTCATCATCCTTCTGTTCACCGACAACCTACATCACTGCTGCTTTAATCCCTTTACCAGCTGCTGCTACTCTACCAAACCTGTACGACAGCGCTGCCTTGATTCCTTCATTTTTATCCATTCGTCCTTTCATCTCTTCCAGTTTCTGGATCTTCTCTGTGTCTCCTTTCTCCTTCATCTTCTCAATCAGGAAGTCCAAATGGACAAAGGTGGACAGTGAATCAACCTTCAAGGCCATCTGCTCCAGAGTCTCAACATGCTGACACGACTCTTCCAGCCTCTGATCTTTTTCTTTCTCAAGATCTTCTATGTTCTTCTGAAGAGTTTCCAGAAGGCTTGTTGACTCCTCATGACCTGCTCTACCCTTTTCATACTTCTCTTTTATTTCCTGTTTGGTCATCTTAACGTTGCTTATCTTGCTCACATATTTCCACATTTTTTTTACATGATCTGATTCCTTTGTTTTACCCTTACATACAGGGCATTGTTTGCCTTTCTCATGACCTGATACACAACAGTCATCCACACATACAGTGCACTGTTTATCTTTCACATGAAGTGATGCAGGACACTTCCCAGTACAGACAGTGCAGTACTTTTCTTTCACATGTTCTGATTCCTCTTTTTCACCCTCACATACAGGGCATTGTTTTCCTTTAACATGAAATGATAAACAACACTTTCCCTCACATTCAGTGCATGGTTTGCCTTTCTCATGATCTGGTACAAAACATTTATCCTTACATAAAGTGCATTTTTCTTTCATGACCTTACAGCTTTCTGGATACCGGGCCATTGTGCATGGATGATGACAGGTCTCCTTGCAGACAGTGCAGCAGGTAGCTCCATTTAAAAACACAAACCACGACCTCCCACCTTTAATAGGTTCTCTAACTTTGTAGACCTCATTAACTTCTACAGTGAACTTCTCATTGTTCTTCATCTCTTCTTCATATTTCTTTAGAGTTCCCTGAGTCTGCTGGATTTCACTCTGTTTCAGTTCAATAAACTCAATCCTGTCCTGCAGGTTGTGGATGCAGGCTGCTAGTCTCATCTGCTCATTCAGAACGACCACAGTTTCCTTCAGCTTTTGAGATTCAGTTTTTTCCAGGAAGTTTGTGAACTGACTCAGCCCTTTCATTGTTTTTTTATAAGCTTGTTGAAGAGTGTCTGTGTCCTCTGTCCTGTCTTCATGCTGGCAGTTATTAAACAGGAAGTGAACAGGCCGATTCTTCTCACCTTTGGCACATCTAATCTCTGCAGTCTCGATGGCTTTCAGAACATTTTTAGGAGTTCTTCCATCTGAGTGTGTGATGAGGGTGACAATGTTCTCCTCTATGTTTTTTCCAAACAGAGACATCACTGAATCAAAGATGTACCTCAGTCGGTCACTCAGTCGATTCTCACTCGCTTTCATCACCAGACCCACTGCATCAACCTCATGAACTCCATCGTCTGAGCGAAACAGGTCTAATAACCTTTGGCTGATAATGACATCTTCTTCAATCCCAGCAGTACTCCCATATCCAGGAGTATCAATGATGGTCAGAGAGAAGGGCAGAGTGTTATTTCCAAAACCAAAGATCTCATACACGATCACATCTGTTGTCTGACTTTCACACTGACTTTTCTTCTCGTCCTCAAAGTCAGTCACATCTGACATTGGACTTTCTGACTGACTTTTCTTCTCATCCTCTACGATCTGAAACCAGACATCGTCCTTCCACTTCACTCCCATGGCGTAGTTGAGCAAAGCGTTGATCAGAGTAGATTTTCCTGTTCCTGTTTCACCCACAAGCAAGATGGTTTTGTTTTTCTTGTTTGGATCCTTTTCACCGAGAGTTAATCTTGTCAGAGTTCCAATATTCTCTTTCTTTGGTTTCAGCTGGTAAACATTAGGAGATCCTGGTTGGATCTGAACTTTGCAAGTGATGTGGTCATATCTGGAAGAGGTTTTCCTGTAGAAAAGTAAAGACACAAAATCAAAAACTACTGAACATAAATTTAAATAAATAAAATCACTGTACTAATCACAATATAATAACTAACAGGCAAAATAACTGTGTGAGCTTGTGTGTGTCTGCTACTTGCCACAAAGCATCTCAACTGACCATCATCTAAAGTTTGTATTTGGTCAGCAACATATCCATGCTTTTGATCAATGTCTGAGCCCCATTTTAACATCACATTTTGCCGCCACATTGCATCCCTGTGAGCACAGCAATGCACATACAGCTGGCATAGTGTCAGCTAGAAACACTTAGAAACAAACCATATGATTGACTGATGCTTCACTGCATCATTGGAGAGCTGAAAAAAGTTGAGGCCAGCTCAACTTTGATTTGTTGCATGTCACGCCCGTCAGCAGCAACAAATGTCGGATGTCAGTTTTATGTCACCAGCTGCTATTGAAAATGACTTGTAGCCTGTTGCTGTGCCGCTTTAAGTGTAAACGCAGCATTAGAAACAATAGTATTACTCACGTTGCCATGGTAACAGTTTCACAGGAGCTTGAGGATGGAGCACCTTATGAGTTCTCTGGATGAAAGAAAAACAAGTCAGTAACCTACACGTCCTGTCAGCTGTACTGGTGTCATGAAATACTGTATTGTAACTGACATGATTTAAGAGTGAGGAAACACAGCCCTTCAGCCTCTGCCCACCTCCTACACAGATTTTAAACTCAACCACAGTGAGTTCCATAAGATGGCTATTTACCAGCTCACTGATGACATTAAGTTAAGGGTTTTTATTTTCTACTACTACAAAAAAAACCTTCACCTTACACAGATAAAGGCATCAACAAAATGTTTTAAGGCCCAAATGCACTGAAAGCAACAACTGACGCGCTTCATTTGATGCACGTCAATTGATGCTTCTATGTCGCACTGCAGACGTAGAAGCACAGCTGATCATAACTCTGTTCTATGTTCATGAATTGCTGTTGCCAGGTTTATGCAGTCAGTAAGCGTTCACGTAAATTTCCAAAGAAACAGATATGACCCTTTAAATCTGGAAAACGAGAGGAAAAGCTTCAGTCTCTCTCATGCTCTCAGACTGATTGGATTATGAATTAAAACTTAATTGAAAACAAATCTTAGTTGATTCAAAGCTCTTATCATTTAAATGTAATTCTAATATAAGATATGAATGACTCATATGAATGTCAGGTAGCAGCTCAGTTATCAGGTATGTCAAAAACATTTCTCCTTATGCATTTTTATTCGCTGTTAACTTCTGATCTTAGCATTTTAAAGTATTTAATAATTACTGTCGTAAAGTGTTCTTACCTGTGGTGATGGTCCTGGATACTGAGGAGGCAGAGAGAGCAGACAGCAGTTTTTATATCAGCAGAGAGGATGGTCACATGACTTCACAGAAACACTCTCAAAGACAAACAGGTGAGTCACTCTACTGACTGCAGGTGACTCTTGGAGTACAATCAGGACTTTTTATCTGTGCTGTTTTGTGAATGGATGAATTTTACTTATTGTTTAAGATTTCATCATATTAGAGCCTGTAAATCCATCTGAAGTGATGAGGACTGAAGTAAACATATTTGCATTAGTAAAAATGTTCTTGTATATTGTCAGAAGGGTTCATTGTCAACAGTGTCAGCATGTAGTGCATACTACATTACATTGATCATTTTCATTTCATAATTGCTATTGCAATACCTGAATTTCCTTTCGGGGTTCAGTAAAGATGTATTTTATATTTTATTATGAGGATCATATAAAAATGGTAACTCTTCTCCCTCCCTTCCCTTCCTGTTTTTCTGACAGCTATAAGTCAAACCATTTTTCTAAAATCACGTGACAACAAGATCCCCAAAAACACTTTTCATCAGGGTAATTTAGTGTGTCGTCCATAAGACGGAAAGACATTAAGACAAGACTAAAATAAATTTAAACAGAATATAAAGATACAACCTAAACTACAATAAGACAAACACTACAATAATGTTACACTGCAGAAATAAATAGTCCAAAATTTGACCTAAATAAAAGAAAAAAGTTTTGAGCCCTGATTTCAAAGAACACTTAAAAGACATCCACCACAAGGACCGAGACCAACATACAGTGCCATGCACAGACATTTTGTGGGACAGGTGCTCAAGTGAACAGAAGGGCACCTCTTTCATGAATATTTTTTGAATGCAAGCTTTACTTGAGTGTGGGAAAGAGACTGTGCACTTACAAAGTGCTCCCTGCCGGGAGGTTTCTATGTGACTGTCAGCACCAGAAGTACATACACTATATTTGTGCACAGTAATGAGAAAGGGAAATGTCTATCTCACTGACTGACATGTCTCATTTATTTATAACAGGCAACCAAACAACAACACCACATTGAGAATGCTTTTGTCACAGTCTGCATTTCTAACCTGCCATACATGCCATTCTCTCACCTCACCCAGTAGATTTCCACTCACCCCACCTCTTCACCACACCTACCTGCCAGACGATCACCTGTCCACACATCTGCCGCTCCTTCACAGTTGCCAGATTATTCGTTGGTTTTTCTTTGGGTCCAAAGATGGTTGTTTAATGCCAATGTGAAGTGAAAAGAAGTTAGGAGACTGATCCATGATCTGGTTGTCAACATGCTGACACTGAGGCTGCTGCTGCTGTGTGTCGGGATGTATCGTCTTAGGCCTGGTCCAAACATGGTCCATCCCTACTCCAGATCTATTTCAGTGGAGGCCAGCTCTGAAAAGATGCCTACATCCCCAGAACATATTGAGGTTACTGATGTAGTTGATTTCATTCAGAAAGCAATTTTTAATGAGCCATGTTTTGAGTCCGCAGAGTCTGGTGATCCTTTTGATCCTTCAGTTGACCGATATGACCCAACAAACTTCAAGTAAAGGCAGCATGTGTTTCAACAAAATCACACAAGTGGAGAACAATTTACACTTACCTTTTGTACTAAATGACAGGAAGAGAAAAATGCCCTAGTTAACTTTACAAGACCTTATATAAACACCCACATAATTTCTTCCAGCTTACATCCTACAACTTTTGACCTAATTAAACACCTTACTACCTCAATTCAATGTTTAATTTCTCCTAGCTAACACCTGGATAAATACATCTAAATATTTCAGGAGCACGATCAATGCAAACTTAAAAAAAACACACAAGCAAACAAATGTATTGGTGGAAAAACTCACTTTGGGTGTGGAAACTGTGAAGTATGTTGATGCTAAACTTACCTTTAAATTACTTTGTTTGTTGGTCACGCAGCATCACTGTTCTCATAACGTCAACTTCTCAAATGGAAATGCAAATGATGTGTTCAACATTCAATGTTGAAATTGTGGCCAAACAATCTTCAAGTAAAAGCAGCACGTTTCAACATTCAAAATCACACAAATAGAGAACAATTTGTGCTTCTCCTCAGTGAACTGACCGATGAGCTAACTACATCCGAATAATTCCAACTAGCTAAGTACCTCTAGCCAACTAGGGCTAATCTAGCTAACTACTTCCGGAGCAAAATCACTGCAGCTCTAAATATTTAAAAGACGTACAAGCAAACTGGTGTGTTGGTACAAGTGCGAGTGTAACGGTGTTAAAAAAAATAGTCCAAACAATGAGGACAAACTTAGTTTTTTTTTGTTTCTGATGTTATGTTTCTTTATATTGATCAGATTTAACAGAATGTGTTTGTGTACCATTGTATTTTGCTTTGTTGACTTGTTATGTTCAATCAACTTTACATTTAATTGATCACAGTGAGAAACTGTAGCCTCTTTTACACAGGAATTGCGCAAATTTGCAGGAAAGCCCAATCCGTCTTCTTTCCGCATTGGCAGTATAAAAACAAAATCGGGGAGGGCAGCAAATTGCCGCCTGCCTTCTTGTGAAATACAGAATGCGCCTTTTTCGAGGCAAGGGGGGCGTGAGCAAGTAACAGAACGTGCAGCTCAGCGTGTGACGTAAACAGTGATGTACCGAGGAAAGCCGCGGCTGGTCAGTCCTTCGGCGATTCTCTCGTACATCGGCCCATCCTTTACGTTCCCGTCATCCGACGGTTAATAGCTTTCTCATTAGCGAGGGCAAGGAGGGCGCGCAATTCTTTATCTCCCCAGTTGCTCGTCTTCTGCTTTGCGTCTCCTTAGTGCTGCTAGATACTCATTCCTGCTATCAGCTGTTTCCTGGTTTGAAGTCCACGCCAGTGGGTCGAACGTGCGGCGTCATCAACAGACCCTCCCACAAGTCATCAACAGACCCTCCCGAGGCGGAAGGGTGCCTCGCTCTGTTTATACTAAAACCGTTCCGCTGATATGACTACCCTACGAGGCGGAAAATTGGGCGCCTCAGATCAACTCGCCAATCCGGCTCTGTGTGTGTAAACGCTCGCAGCTGGCCGGCAAATCGGCTGAACATTCGCGGAAAATCTGGCAGTGTAAAAGGGGCTAGTGTTGTGCTTGGTTGATTTTTTGGAAAATGTCAAATATTCTATCATGTTAATGTGTTTAAACTCATCAGGTATTGAAAAATCAAGTATGAGAGCACAAGAATTCTTTTTGAATCAGAATGGAAACATTTCCAAACTTTCTAATATTCAAAAGTGAGTCTGTGTTGTCATCTAACTAGAAGATGATGAGGAGTGTTTGTGTCAGCAGTCAGTACTACCACTATCTAAATTTCCATAACTACCAATGTCTGACCAACCCCCATCTAGCTGCCTTGATATCCTCAGTGAACTGACCCACGGAGCTCAGCTAACTACACCCAAATAATTGTGTCTAGCCAAGTATCCTCTCGCTAACTAGGGCTAATTAACAAGACACATTCATTTAAAAGACATATTAAGCTACCACTTACTACATTTTCTTATCTTAATACCTTACTACATCTAGCCACCTGCCCTAAACTGGAAGTGGCAGGATAGTTAGCCATCGACCATTTCTAACACTTGCTAACAAATTTCTTCTGGCTTGCTATACACGCTAAACCTAGCTAAATAGGCTACAATTATCTCAATAACGAATCTAAAGGCTAGTGTGAACTCTATCTCACCAAGTCAAACTAACAGGCCCTACCTGACTTACAGAGACCTTGTCCAAACACCTAGATAATTTCTGGATGGAGGACAGACGAGGAACATTGGAGAGAAGCTGGACGCTGCAACAGTCCAACACCGAGGTCTGGACGGAGACAACAGTTGATAAGGAGGCTGTAACAGGCAGGAGACATCTGCTCCTCACAGGGTCCATGGACAGTGTCATGGTCTTCTCTGTCTAATGAGGACAAATGTCTCCTCAGTGTCTTTAATCCACCACCAGCTCATACACTTTGTCACAGCTTCAGGTGTTAGCTACACCAGACACAGCACCACTAATGTGGACTGCTACCACACTGACAGCTAACGTCTGATAGCAACACGCTAACGCGCTAATCGCGATTAGCATCACAACTTTTACAAACTGCATCGAATTTGGAGCGTATTAAAAATAAAACACGACATACTTACCTTCTACAGATTACAATAAGTCTTCAGCCAGGTGGTTTTACTCCCTGTTAACTGAAGTTATGGACATTAAACCTCTGCTAACATCAACCGTTTTCACACGGCTAAGCTAACGTTAGCTGCGTCTGCTTTAACTAAAGTTAGCCATTAGCTCACTCTGTGGTGTTAGCTACAACTTGGCTAAAAATTTAAAAACAGTGAAGAATATTTATGTGTTTTAAGAAAAGTATAATTTCTGGATGACTAAAGGCACAACTGAACCTCACAACACGATGCACAGTGTTAAAATGAAGCGTGTAGATGAAGCTAAAACTGTTACACTGCCACTATGGAGTTAGATTAGTCTCAATATTAATAAATGCACACAGAAGGATTCACAAATGCATGTTAAGATTTATATATAAATGACTCTCTCCACACAAATATTTTCAATGCACACACATATATTTGGCATTTTATATAAATGTAAAAAAAATCCACAAATAACCAAAAAAGTTTCACAAATGTATTTCTGATGCACACACAAATATTTATTGTTTTAAATATATGCAGTTTTCATCAAAACATTTGTGGATGTTGATACATTCATATACAGATGCTTTTATTTTGTGAACCTCAGCGCATTCGTGTGTGAATCTTTTTGAGACTCCCCTGACGTCACCCGATCCACAAATGCATTTTTTCTACCAAGGGGATATAGGTAGCCAATCAGATGTCTCCTTCCTCTTCAGCCAATCACATGAGCGTCCCGCTACCACCCCCACATGGGGTATGTTTTAACGTCGTAGTGTCAGAGGGTGGCAGTAATGCACAACTACATTGTTTGCCGACCGCCACATTAATAAGGACGAGAAGAAGAAGAAGCAGCAGCAGACAGCGGTCAATGCAGAGCCCCGGGTCAATGGTCCGTTATCCGGTAATTACCGGACTTTGACCGGTAAAATCTGCCGAAGTCCGGTGAAAATATTCCCTCCAAGCACAATTTGAATTAAACATGTCAAAGGATTTTTTCATTTTGTTTATCTAGAGTTTTTATTGCATATATATTTCAATAGTGAACTGACTTTTTTTATTTCAAGTTGGCAGCACGCCGCGTTATTAACACTAGGACCGCCAACATTCTAGCAGCGGTCAGCCAGACCGTCACACACAATTCGACTGTTTTTGCTCAGAAGCACATCAAGAAGTTGTTGTTTTTTTTTAGATAAACGTACCAGCAGTTAAATTTAATGAACAAAATGTCACAGTCAAGAGGATCAGCAAACCTTTCAACGCCTCATGTCAATATACAAGTCAGCTTTTTAAAATGTATTTAATTTTTTTACCGTGCGCATTTTTTTCGCTGCTTCACGTCTCCATTGATAATGACAATTAGCACTCTTAGTACACTCTTAAATAACAAATAGTATATAACTTTTAGTCTGCTATATTGTTGACTATATAGTGAATTTTTATAAAATATTGCAGAAGAAAAGACATAAAAACCGAAATAATGAGAGGATTTTTAAAATTATTTTGATGCTGCTGCTCCCCTCCTCTCTGCAACTCGGGAAATTCGTTTCACTGAGAAACACACACACGGACATATACGAATGGATGAATGGATGACGGATGTACAGCTTGAGGTTATTGCTACAATACAGATTAATACACAAAGCAAAAACACTTAAACCAGACAGGCTAGCTATGGGCACGAACAAATGCAAAATAACTGCAGAAAATAACATGAAAAGAGGACCCAACAAACAAATGAACAAGGGCACGATCAACACGTCGGAAAGCCGATCACGTTGTCCGGTGCCAATTTTTTCTAGGGGAAACCCTGGTCAAGAGCTGACCCGGGGCTCTGCATTGACCGCTGTCTGCTGCTGCTTCTTCTTCTTCTCGTCCTTATTAATGTGGCGGTCGGCAAACAATGTAGTTGTGCATTACTGCCACCCTCTGACACTACGACGTTAAAACATACCCCACGTGGGGGTGGTAGCGGGACGCTCATGTGATTGGCTGAAGAGGAAGAAGACATCTGATTGGCTACCTATATCCCCTTGGTAGAAAAAATGCATTTGTGGATCGGGTGACGTCAGGGGAGTCTCAAAAAGATTCACACACGAATGCGCTGAGGTTCACAAAATAAAAGCATCTGTATATGAATGTATCAACATCCACATATGTTTTGATGAAAATTGCATATATTTAAAACAATAAATATTTGTGTGTGCATCAGAAATACATTTGTGAAACTTTTTTGGTTATTTGTGGATTTTTTTTACATTTATATAAAATGCCAAATATATGTGTGTGCATTGAAAATATTTGTGTGGAGAGAGTCATTTATATATAAATCTTAACACGCATTTGTGAATCCTTCTGTGTGCATTTATTAATATTGAGACTAATCTAACTCCATATGCCACTCTGACCGGTTCTGAATGTTTAATCTTTCAGTTTTTGTCAAGTCATCTTTTTACTATGAAAGGTCATTTAAGTAAATGTTAAATACATAAACATGTCTATCAAATAAACAAATAAGGCCGTGAAATAGATCCTGAAGTTATGAAATGAGGCAATAAATTCATAAATAAATGTCTAAACAAAAAGTTATTTTGATTATGTTTTATTAATCACTACTTTTATTTATTTCAGTGGACTTTTATGTCATGATGCTACATTTATTTTACAGCTCTTTTATTTCCATTTCTTATATTGGATCAGGTGGGTGAATAGAATTCAATAATAACTAGATATCGGACGCCAAGATGGCGCCTATTTATTCTAATGGAGTTGCTCACCTGGCACATATGCCCCAAAAATGTCTAGCTTCCCGGTTTACGTCTACAGGATGTGGCCCACTGATTATACCCGTTACTGTTTCCCCACCAGTTCCCGTTGGGCCTGTAGACTTTACATTGTTTGGACTTCAGATGTTTAAATCGCTCTTTTCAGCTTGAGGAAAGTTTTGCGAAAATGAAACCTCCTTGGACAAAAAAAAAAAAAAAAGAATAAAAAGAGTAATAATTGTCCTTGTTTGCAGTGGGAGGAGTCATGTGAACGGTTTTGCAGAGTGTTTGTTGTTGTTTTCTATGGGTAGACTGAATGAGATGGTGTAATTACAATACAATATGCAGCTCATGCCACCTGCTGGCCAAAGGGACACATCACTGCATGTTCATCTTCCCCCAAGTAACAACTTTATATACACTGAATAAAAATATAAACGCAACACTTTTGTTTTTGCTCCCGTTTTTCATGAGCTGAACTCAAAGATCTAAAACATTTTTTTATATACACAAAAGACCATTTCTCTCAAATATTGTTCACAAATCTGTCTAAATCTGTGTTAGTGAGCACTTCTCCTTTGCCCAGATAATCCATCCCACCTCACAGGTGTGGCATATCAAGATGCTGATTAGACAGCATGATTATTGCACAGGTGTGCCTTAGTGCACAATAAAAGGCCACTCTGAAATGTTCAGTTTTATCACACAGCACAATGCCACAGATGTCACAAGTTTTGAGGGAGCGTGCAATTGGCATGCTGACTGCAGGAATGTCCACCAGAGCTGTTGCCCGTGAATTGAATGTTCATTTCTCTACCATAAGCCGTCTCCAAAGGCGTGTCAGACAGTTTGGCAGTACATCCAACCGGCCTCACAACCGCAGACCACGTGTAACCACACCAGCCCAGGACCTCCACATCCACCATGTTCACCTCCAAGATCGTCTGAGACCAGCCACCTGGACAGCTGCTGCAACAATCGGTTTGCATGACCAAAGAATTTCTGCACAAACTGTCAGAAACCGTCTCAGGGAAGCTCATCTGCATGCTCGTCGTCCTCATCGGGGTCTTGACCTGACTGCAGTTCGTCGTCGTAACCGACTTGAATGGGCAAATGCTCACATTCGATGGCGTCTGGCACGTTGGAGAGGTGTTTTCTTCACGGATGAATCCCGGTTTTCACTGTTCAGGGCAGATGGCAGACAGTGTGTGTGGCGTTGTGTTGGTGAGCGGTTTGCTGATGTCAACGTTGTGGATCGAGTGGCCCATGGTGGCGGTGGAGTTATGGTATGGGCAGGCGTATGTTATGGACAACAAACACAGGTGCATTTTATTGATGGCATTTTGAATGCACAGAGATACCGTGACGAGATCCTGAGGCCCATTGCTGTGCCATTCATCCACGACCATCACCTCATGTTGCAGCATGATAACGCATGGCCCCATGTTGTAAGGATCTGTACACAATTCCTGGAAGCTGAAAACATCCCAGTTCTTGCATGGCCAGCATACTCACCGGACATGTCACCCATTGAGCATGTTTAGGATGCTCTGGATTGGCGTATACGACAGCGTGTTCCAGTTCCTGCCAATATCCAGCAACTTGGCACAGCCATTGAAGAGGAGTGGACCAACATTCCACAGGCCACAATCAACAACCTTGTGTATACAAAAAAAAAATGTTTTAGATCTTTGAGTTCAGCTCATGAAAAATGGGAGCAAAAACAAAAGTGTTGCGTTTATATTTTTGTTCAGTGTATGTTAATGTTGCCTAATGTCAAGTCTCTATTTGACCATGTGACGAGATGAGACGTCTGGTAGCTAGTTCAGGTACAAAATCTCTCAAGATTGAAAAGCTGAGCACATGTACAAGTCCAGGGAGCAGTCATGTCTTTAAAACAGAAAAGCTGCAGTAAGAAATGACGAGAGAGGAATGAAGAGGAGGACAGAGTAGCAAAGCTCCCTAAATTAGATTCCTTTGGATCTTAAACAGTTGGTGTGTGTGCACCTTATGACCAGTAGCTAGCGTGCAGTGGAGCCCGTCATAACCACCTTACACCACTGCTTTCTTTAATATTGTGACATAAAAATGAAAATTTTACAACTCAAAATGTAGTGTTTTAAGTATTTTCAGGAGTTTATCAGAAATGTGACTTACCATGTGGTCAGACTGCAGACTGGCAATGATAAGCGGGGTGTCCTACTCAAGTTTGCAGGGGCTA
The DNA here is from genome assembly GCA_019142605.1 of Cephalopholis sonnerati. Lineage (NCBI taxonomy): Eukaryota > Metazoa > Chordata > Actinopteri > Perciformes > Serranidae > Cephalopholis > Cephalopholis sonnerati. The sequence continues at coordinate 37,335,457 of JAGQAX010000019.1, forward strand.
ATCTGTGGGGCTCACCCTGCCAGTGGGCAGGGGCCCAGCAGGCGGCACTCATTTAAACCTTAACACCAGTCCCAATGGATAACTAATATTATATGGTGATGTCACCCAGGAGCAAGTAATGGCCAGTGGATCATTAACCCTGCTACACATGTCCTGCAGACTCACCAGACATGTCACCCATTCAGCAGGTTTGAGATGCTCTGGATCGGCATGTATGACAGCGTGTTCCACTTCCTGCCAATATCCAGAAACTTCACACAGCCACTGAAGAGGAGTGGACCGATGATCAACAACCTGATCAGCTCTATGTGAAGGAGATGTGTGGCACTGTGTGAGGCAGAATGATGTCACAGCAGACACTGACTGATTCTTTAGGACCAAGAAATGCATTTTTTTTTAAAGATCAAGCTGCAGATTTTAGAGTGTCCTTTTATTGTGACCATCCAAAGGCACACCTGTGTAGTAATGAGGCTGTTTAATCAGCATCTTGATCTGCTGCACCTGTCAGGTGGATGGATTATCTTGGAGAAGGAGACGTGCTCACTGACACAGACTTTAATAAATTTGTGACCACAGTTTAAGAGACAAATATCTATAGAGGGAATTAAAAATTCTTAGATCTTTAACTTTAACCTGTGAAAAATAGGAGCCTAAACAAAAGTGTTGTATTTAAATATTAGTTGTATATAGATATACACCGATCAGCCAAAACATTCAAACCACTGACAGGTGAAGTGAACAGCACTGATTATCTTGTTACAGTGCAATGTTCTGTTGGGAAACCTTTGGTTCTGACATTCATGTGGATGCCAGCTGACATGCTCCACCCACATAAACACCAGTGCAGACCAGGTATCCCACCATTATGGCAACGGCACTCCCCAGTAGCTGTGGCCCCCCCCCAGCAGGACAATGAGCCATGCCACATCATAGAAACTGCTCAGGAATGGACAGAAGAACATGACAGAGCTCAAGGCATCAACCTGACCTCCAAATTCCCCAGATCCCCATCTGATCAAACATCTGTGGGACATGCTGGTACCTCACCTGACAACCCACAGGACTCAAAAGATCTGAAGCCAACGCCCTGGTGCCAGACACCAAGGGACACAGGTCAGAGCCAAGTCTGGCCCAAGGATCGGGGGTACCTCTAGGGTACCAGCATGTCCCTCAAATGTTTGATCAGGTTGGGATCTGGGGTATTTAGAGGTCAGGTAGACACCTTGAGCTTGAGCTCTTGCATTGTCCAGCAGGGGCGGCACTGCCATGAGGGGGTTATTTTGTCTGCAACAGTGTTTGGGTGGGTGGAGCACGTCAAGTGGCATCCACATGGATGCCAGGACCAAAGGTTTCCCAGCAGAACATTGCACTGTAACAAGATGATCAATGTTACTCACTTCACCTGTCAGTGGTTTGAATGTTTTGGCTGATCACTGTATATGGGTGTTTCTAGTTTCTCTGGTTATACCACATGAGTGTATCTATGTCACTGAGGCAAGGAGCAAGTCTATATTATTAAGTCATATAATCAAATAAAATTAACAGAATAAAATAAATTTGTCTTTTCAAGAAATCTGATTGGACTCAAGATGCCTTTTGCAACAGAGACCTGAGAACAAATTACTTAGTGACAAACAACTGTAGGTATGTCCCTACCAATACTTTTTAAATGTAAACTCTTGTCATGTGAACTCCACATGAAGTTAACCTGTAGACCGTCTGCAGTGTTGCCAGGTTTGTGTGTTTCAGTTCAGTAGAGTCTCAGCAGGCCACATAATCCCCTCAGTGATGAGGCTGAGTTGGCTCCCTCTAGCAGTCGGTGCAGAAATCACCAACAACAGAGTTTGTCACATATTCTACGTGCACTGTGATGCTCCGTCAGTTATGATGGTGGTGTGTGTTTCTCTGATGACTCAAATTAAACTGCAACTGTTTCAGTAACAAAGAGAAACAGACATTTCTTGAAGAAAGTTCAGACTCAAAAACCTGCTGATGATCCAGTGAAGACACTCTGAGCAAACTGACTTCATCAAGCAGAGGTTTTATTAATGATTCACAGACAACAGCTCCAGTCAGGATGATTTCAAGTAGAACATCACAATATATTGCAGTCACTAATAATATGACATAAACAGCCTGTGTCATCTGAAATATTTTAACTAGTCATCTCAAGCATGAATACACATCAACACACCAGGATATACGGTGTATAATAACATTGATTATAATACAAATCAAATGAAAATACATCAGACATTCTAAGTTCTGTGACATCGTCTGTACAAAATGATTAACATGAGAAGAAAACATCATGGTTAACTGCTTTATATGTTCAATAGTAAATATTATATATGTCTCAGTGTTGTGTTACTGTCCCACCGCCAGGTTACTGAGACTTCTGTCAACATCAGAATAAATCACAGCCTTGTACTGACTGAAAAACACATTGAAAAACATTACAAACAAACAATGAACCTACGCAAAGAAACTAAAGAAAAATAAATGTCCTGTTTGTGATAAAGAGGGAGGGAGCTGCTGTACTCAATGTTAAACAGCAGGGGGCGTCCTCCCTCCAATTCAAACCAGAGCTGTTGATCCAAACAGTTTTCTAATCTGTGAAGTAACTTCTGTTAAACTGTAAAAACAAAAAGGAAGTCATTAAATACCACAGAGGGCGCTGTTTCAGAAATTACACTTGATATTTAAAAAGGTGATTACATTTGAATGTTCTCATGTAGTTGTTACATCAACATCACACGAAATATATACAGAATGAAACACATTTCACCAGCAGTGTGGACTTTGTTTTCTAAACAGCTGTCTCCTCATCATCCTTCTGTTCACCGACAACCTACTTCACTGCTGCTTTAATCCCTTTAACAGCTGCTGTTTTTCTACCAAACCCGTACGACAGCGCTGCCTTGATTCCTTCATTTTTATCCATTCGTCCTTTCATGTCTTCCAGTTTCTTGACCTTCTCTGTGTCTCCTTTCTCCTTCATCTTCTCAATCAGGAGGTCCAAATGGACATAAGTGGACAGTGAATCAACCTTCAGGGCCATCTGCTCCAGAGTCTCAACATGCTGGAACGACTCTTCCAGCCACTGATCTTTTTCTTTCTGAAGATCTTCTATGTTCTTCTGAAGAATTTCCAGAAGGCTTGTTGACTCCTCACAGCCTGCTTGACCCTTTTCATACTTCTCTTTCATGTCTTGTTTCGTCATTCGAACTTTCCTTATCTTGCCCACATATTTCCACATTGTTTTAACATGACCTGATACACAACAGTCATCCTCACACAGAGTGCACCGTTCGCCTTTCACATGAACTGATGCAGGACACTTCCCGATACATGCAGTGCAGTATAACTTTTTCTCATGACCTGAATAACAACACTCGCCCTCACATACAGTGCATTTTTTTTTCATGACCTCACAGTTTTGTGGAGACCAGGCCCTGCATGGATATTGACAGTTCTCCTTGCAGACAGTGCAGCAGACAGCTCCTCCATAATGTCCCCACCATCTCCCCTCACTGATAGGTTCCTTAACTTTGTAGACCTCCTCAACTTCTACAGTGAACTTCTCATTGTTCTTCATCTCTTCTTCATATTTCTTCAGAGCTTCATGAGTCTGCTGGATTTCTCTCTGTTTCAGTTCAATAAACTCAATTGTCTCTTGCAGGTTGTGGATGCAGGCTTTCAGTCTGATGCGACTATTCAACACTTCAACAGTTGTTGTCAGGTTCTGAGATGAAGTGTTTGTCAGGAAATCAGTGAATTGATCCATCTGGTCCTCTGTTAAGCTCCATGCATTTTTTAGAGCAATCTTATTTTTCTTTGTTTTCTGTGTGCTCTGGCAGTTATCAAACAGGAAGTGAACAGGCTGATTCTCCTTATCTTTGGCACATCTAATCTCTGCAGTCTCGATGGCTTTCAGAACATTTTTAGGAGTTCTTCCATCTGAGTGTGTGATGAGGGCAACAATGTTCTTCTCCATGTCTTCTCCAAACAGAGACATCACTGAATCATAGATGTACCTCAGTCGGTCACTCAGTCGATTCTCACTCGCTTTCATCACCAGACCCACTGCATCAATCTCATGAACTCCATCGTCTGAGCGAAACAGGTCTAATAACCTTTGGCTGATAATGACATCTTTTTCAATCCCAGCAGTGTTCCCATATCCAGGAGTATCGATGGTGGTCAGAGAGTAGGGCAGAGTGTCATTTTCAAAACCAAAGATCTCGTACACGATCACATCTGTTGTCTGACTTTCTGACTGACTTTTCTTCTCGTCCTCTACGATCTGAAACCAGACATCATCCTCCCACTTCACTCCCATGGCGTAGTTGACCAAAGCGTTGATCAGAGTAGATTTTCCTGTTCCTGTTTCACCCACAAGCAAGATGGTTTTGTTTCTCTTGTTTGGATCCTTTTCACCGAGAGTCATTCTTGTCAGAGTTCCAATATTCTCTTTCTTTGGTTTCAGCTGGTAAACATTAGGAGATCCTGATTGGATCAGATCTTTGCATGCGATGTGGTCATATCTGGAAGAGGTTTTCCTGTAGAAAAGTAAAGACATGAACTCAAAAACTACTAGACATAGAATTAAATAAATAAAATCACTGTACTTGCTGGGATCTTTTAATAAAAGCCTTTTAGCCTATGAGTCTATACAGTATATACAAACTAATCATCTACAGGCTGAGCAGTTACACAGAATCTGATATTAGGTTGATAAGTTCATTATTTTAAACTTAAAGCCTCATTACCTAATAATAACACTCAAAATAATATCATTATCAAAGGAAATAAGTAAACCACAACATTTAAGTAAAGCTAATTACATTAACAACACACACACACACACACACACACACAGACTAATAAAGCAATAATGGTGGCAGTAATACATGAATGAAGTTATGTTGTAGAAATGTGTGTGTAATGAAAGAACATGTACGGCCTCTGCTTGTTACATACATGCAGTCTTTTTCAAAATAAATCTACTACGTAGGTAAAACACTTCATTTTTAGCTTTGTTTCTTTAGGTTTAGGACACAAAAGCATGAGACTAAGTTTAGAAAAAACATCATGTTTGGCTTCAAATGAGCACGGCTGTACGTCATGGGACATAGGTCACTACTGTAGCATGCTGCACATTTTGGCACACTACCTTGCTGTTAGAATAACTCCACTGACTTTTGGTTTCACACAGGAATCAAACAATGGTCTTCCTGGTTAAAATCCAGTGTTTGTCACATTCACCTCCCCTCCCACCCTGAAGGGACTTTCTTGCTCTTTATACTATGCTAGTCGTCGGCAGCATCAGAAATAGCCACAGCTTGGTGCTTATCATACCGCCACAAAGAGTGTCTCAGTGTATCAGTGTCTGACATCGACAGTAAAGCGTCAGTATTTGACGAGTTCGGTTGTGGCCAGCGGAGTCAGAAATAGCTGTCACGCAGTGCGTATCATACCACTGCGAAAGGTGCCTCTGTACCTCGGTATCTGATGCCAAAATCATTGACAAAGCGGCAGTATTCAACGAGCTGGGATTGAGAAGGGGCCTGTGCAGTCTTTGGTCAGCCTGAAATCAGTCCCACAGAGACAGGTAACTGCCAGCTGTTATATAGTGCGCGTGGTGATGAAGGCCTTTACAAAATATATATTTTCACATTTGCTTCACATTTTCAAGTGATTTATTTGTGGCTGCAAATACTTAGATGCCAGTCAGAATATGGTCTAATAACAACTCTCCAACGCAGTCGTATTTACTATGCTGCACCACAAGTCCATGTCAGGTCACAGCTTATGTGCACAAGTTAAGACCTGACATGAAAATCGTAGCCTTTGCTTACGTCCTCATTGATAACTGCCAAGGGCTGCACGGAAATGACTGTACACCCACTTTTCTGCCATATGTTTGTTTCATAAATGAGAGACAATGATTCTGTTTATTTACCTCATTGCTGCTTTAATCACTTTACCAGCTGCTGCTGCTCTACCAAACCCGTACCACAGCGCTGCCTTGATTCCTTCATTTTTATCCATTCGTCCTTTCATGTCTTCCAGTTTCTTGACCTTCTCTGTGTCTCCTTTCTCCTTCATCTTCTCAATCAGGAGGTCCAAATGGACAAAGGTGGACAGTGAATCAACCTTCAGGGCCATCTGCTCCAGAGTCACAACATGCTGGAACGACTCTTCCAGCCACTGATCTTTTTCTTTCTCAAGTTTGTCCATCGTCTTCTGAAGAGCTTCCAGAAGGCTTGTTGACTCCTCACAGCCTGCTTGACCCTTTTCATACTTCTCTTTTATGTCTTGTTTCGTCATTCGAACTTTCCTTATCTTGCCCACATATTTCCACATTGTTTTAACATGACCTGATACACAACAGTCATCCTCACACAGAGTGCACCGTTCGTCTTTCACATGAACTGATGCAGGACACTTCCCGGTACATGCAGTGCAGTATAACTTTTTTTCATGACCTGAATCACAACACTCGCCCTCACATACAGTGCATTTTTCTTTCATGACCTCACAGTTTTGTGGAGACCAGGCCCTGCATGGATATTGACAGTTCTCCTTGCAGACAGTGCAGCAGACAGCTCCTCCATAATTTAACCCAAATGCCCACCATCTCCCCTCACTGATAGGTTCCTTAACTTTGTAGACCTCCTCAACTTCTACAGTGAACTTCTCATTGTTCTTCATCTCTTGCTTATATTTCTTCAGAGCTTCATGAGTCTGCTGGATTTCTCTCTGTTTCAGTTCAATAAACTCAATTGTCTCTTGCAGGTTGTGGATGCAGGCTGTCAGACTGATGCGTATATTCAACACTTCAACAGTTGTTGTCAGGTTCTGAGATGAAGTGTTTGTCAGGAAATCAGTGAATTGACCCATCTGGTCCTCTGTTAAGCGCCATGCATTTTTTAGAGCAATCTTATTTTTCTTTGTTTTCTGTTCGCTCTGGCAGTTATCAAACATAAAATGAACCGGCTCATTCTGCTCATCTTTAGCACATTCAATGTTTGCAGCCTCAAGAGCTTTAAAAACATTTTCAGGTGTCACACCACTTGAGTGTGTGATGAGGGCAACAATGTTCTTCTCTATGTTTTCTCCAAACAGAGACATCACTGAATCATAGATGTACCTCAGTCGGTCACTCAGTCGATTCTCACTCGCTTTCATCACCAGACACACTGCATCAATCTCATGAACTCCATCGTGTGAGCGAAACAGGTCTAATAACCTTTCCCTGACAATGACATCGTGTTCGATTCCCCTGGTGTCTCCATATCCAGGAGCTTCAATGATGGTCAGAGAGTAGGGCAGAGTGTTATTTTCAAAACCAAAGATCTCGTACACGATCACATCTGTTGTCTGACTTTCTGACTGACTTTTCTTCTCGTCCTCTACGATCTGAAACCAGACATCATCCTCCCACTTCACTCCCATGGCGTAGTTGACCAAAGCGTTGATCAGAGTAGATTTTCCTGTTCCTGTTTCACCCACAAGCAAGATGGTTTTGTTTCTCTTGTTTGGATCCTTTTCACCGAGAGTCATTCTTGTCAGAGTTCCAATATTCTCTTTCTTTGGTTTCAGCTGGTAAACATTAGGAGATCCTGATTGGATCAGATCTTTGCAGATGATGTGGTCATATCTGGAAGAGGTTTTCCTGTAGAAAAGTAAAGACATGAACTCAAAAACTATTGAACACAAATTTAAATAAATAAAATCACTGTACTTACTGGGATCTTTTAATAAAAGCCTTTTAGCCTATGAGTCTATACAGTATATACAAACTAATCATCTACAGGCTGAGCAGTTACACAGAATCTGATATTAGGTTGATCAGTTCATTATTTAAAACTTACAGCCTCATTACCTAATAATAACTAACAGGCAAAATAATATCATTATCAAAGGAAATATATAAACCACAACATTTAAGTAAAGCTAATTACACCAAAACAACACACACACACACACACACACACACACACACACACACACACACACACACACACACACTAATAAAGCAATAATGGTAGCAGTAATACATGAATGCAGTTATGATGTATAAATGTGTGTGTAATGTAATAATTGTGGTCATGTAGTAATATAATAATGAATAAATGTAACAGTGTAAGAACACAGAAATAAAGTAATATAATAATGTAATAATGTTGAATTATAATGATGTAATAATATTAGAAAAAATAATATAAAAGTAATGCAGTAATGTAATAACTGAACAATGTCGTATGTTAATGTCATAATGATAAATGATATAAACATGTTTTGGCTTGTCAGTGTTTTTAAAAAAAGTTTCAGATAAAAAACATTCGGGCACCAGTGGTGTTCAGCCAACATGTTGTCATCCCAACTTGTCAAGTACCACCATTTTGTCAGCAGACCTAAATGTCAAAATATGACATGCTAAGTAACCTTCTGCATCTGTTGTGGACACTCAGGGACGGCGTCTCTACTGACGCGTGTTACATGCATTATGTCTTTTCAAAAAGTTCTTCAGTTTTTACAGAACATGTACGGCCTCTGCTTGTTACATACATGCAGTCTTTTTCAAATTAAATCTACTACGTAGGTAAAACACTTCATTTTTAGGTTTGTTTCTTTAGGTTTAGGACACAAAAGCATGAGACTAAGTTTAGAAAAACATCATGTTTGGCTTCAAATGAGCGCAGTTGTACGTCATGGGACATAGGTCACTACTGTAGCATGCTGCACATTTTAGCACACTACCTTGCTGTTAGAATAACTCCACTGACTTTTGGTTTCACACAGGAATCAAACAATGGTCTTCCTAGTTAAAATCCAGTGTTTGTCACATTCACCTCCCCTCCCACCCTGAAGGGACTTTCTTGCTCTTTATACTATGCTAGTCGTCGGCAGCATCAGAAATAGCCACAGCTTGGTGCTTATCATACCGCCACAAAGAGTGTCTCAGTGTATCAGTGTCTGACATCGACAGTAAAGCGTCGGTATTTGACGAGTTCGGTTGTGGCCAGCGGAGTCAGAAATAGCTGTCACGCAGTGCGTATCATACCACTGCGAAAGGTGCCTCTGTACCTCGGTATCTGATGCCAAAATCATTGACAAAGCGGCAGTATTCAACGAGCTGGGATTGAGAAGGGGCCTGTGCAGTCTTTGGTCAGCCTGAAATCAGTCCCACAGAGACAGGTAACTGCCAGCTGTTATATAGTGCACGTGGTGATGAAGGCCTTTACAAAATATATATTTTCACATTTGCTTCACATTTTCAAGTGATTTATTTGTGGCTGCAAATACTTAGATGCCAGTCAGAATCTCGTCTAATAACAACTCTCCAACGCAGTCGTATTTACTATGCTGCACCACAAGTCCACGTCAGGTCACAGCTTATGTGTGCTAGTTAAGACCTGACATGAAAATCGTAGCCTTTGCTTACATCCTCATTGATAACTGCCAAGGGCTGCACGGAAATGACTGTACACCCACTTTTCTGCCATATGTTTGTTTCATACATGAGAGACAATGATTCTGTTTATTTACCTCATTGCTGCTTCATCTGCTTTACCAGCTGCTGTTTTTCTACCAAACCCGTTCAGTGCTGTTGTGATTCCTTCATTTTTATCCATTCGTCCTTTCATCTCTTCCAGTTTCTGGACCTTCTCTGTGTCTCCTTTCTCCTTCATCTTCTCAATCAGGAAGTCCAAATGGACAAAAGTGGACAGTGAATCAACCTTCAGGGCCATCTGCTCCAGAGTCTCAACATGCTGGAACGACTCTTCCAGCCTCTGATCTTTTTCTTTCTCAAGTTTGTCCATTGTCTTCTGAAGAGTTTCCAGAAGGTTTGTTGACTCCTCACAGCCTGCTCTACCCTTTTCATACTTCTCTTTTATGTCCTGTTTGGTCATCTGAATGTTGCATATCTTGCTCACACATTTCCACATTTTTTTAACATGATCTGATTCATTTTTTTCACCCTTACATACAGTGATTTGTTTGCCTTTCACATGAACTGATGCAGGACACTTCCCAGTACAGACAGTGCAGTACTTTTCTTTCACATGTTCTGATTCCTTTTTTTCACCCTCACATTCAGGGCATTGTTTTCCTTTAACATGAAATGATACACAACACTTTCCCTCACATTCAGTGCATGGTTTGCCTTTCTCATGATCTGGTACAAAACATTTATCCTTACATAAAGTGCATTTTTCTTTCATGACCTCACAGCTTTCTGCAGACCGGGCCACTGTGCATGGATGATGACAGGTCTCCTTGCAGACAGGGCAGCAGGTAGCTCCATTTAAAAACACAAACCACCTCCCACCTTCAATAGGTTCTCTAACTTTGTAGGCCTCATTAACATCTACAGTGAAATTCTCATTGTTCTTTATCTCTTCTTCATATTTCTTTAGAGTTCCCTGAGTCTGCTGGATTTCACTCTGTTTCAGTTCAATAAACTCAATCCTGTCCTGCAGGTTGTGGATGCAGTCTGCCAGTCTCATCTGCTCATTCAGAACCTCCTCAGTTTCCTTCAGCTTTTGAGATTCAGTTTTTTCCAGGAAGTTTGTGAACTGACTCAGCCCTTTCATTGTTATTTTATCAGCTTGTTGAAGAGCTTCTGTCTCCTCTGTCCTGTCTTCATCCTGACAGTTATCAAATAGGAAGTGAACAGGCTGATTCTTCTCATCTTTGGCACATCTAATCCCTGCAGTCTCGATGGCTTTCAGAACATTTTTAGGAGTTCTTCCATTTGAGTGTGTGATGAGGGTGACAATGTTCTTCTCTATGTTTTTTCCAAACAGAGACACCACTGAATCAAAGATGTACCTCAGTCGGTCACTCAGTCGATTATCACTCGCTTTCATTACCAGACCCACTGCATCAATCTCATGAAATCCATCATCTGAGCGAAACAGGTCTAATAACCTTTCACTGACAATGATATCATGTTCGATTCCCCTGGTGTCTCCATATCCAGGAGTATCAATGATGGTCAGAGAGTAGGACAGAGTGTTATTTCCAAAACCAAAGATCTCATACACAATCACATCTGTTGTCTGACTTTCTGACTGACTTTTCTTCTCGTCCTCTACGATCTGAAACCAGACATCATCCTCCCACTTCACTCCCATGGCGTAGTTGACCAAAGCGTTGATCAGAGTAGATTTTCCTGTTCCTGTTTCACCCACAAGCAAGATGGTTTTGTTTCTCTTGTTTGGATCCTTTTCACCGAGAGTCATTCTTGTCAGAGTTCCAATATTCTCTTTCTTTGGTTTCAGCTGGTAAACATTAGGAGATCCTGATTGGATCTGAACTTTGCAGATGATGTGGTCATATCTGGAAGAGGTTTTCCTGTAGAAAAGTAAAGACATGAACTCAAAAACTATTGAACACAAATTGAAATAAATAAAATCACTGCACTAATCACAATATAATAACTAACAGGCAAAATAACTGTGTGGGCTTGTGTGTGTCTGCTACCTGCCACAAAGCACCTCAACTGACCATCATCTTAAGTTTGTATTTGGTCAGCAACATATCCATGCTTTTGATTGATGTCCGAGCCCCATTTTAACATCACATATTGCCGCCACATTTCATCCCTGTGAGCACAGCAATACACACACAGCTGGCATAGTGTCAGCTAGAAACACTTAGAAACAAACCATATGATCGGCTGATGCTTCACTGCATCATTGGAGAGCTGAAAAAAGTTGAGGCCAGCTCAACTTCGATTTGTTGCATGTCACGCCCGTCAGCAGCAACAAATATCGGATGTCAGTTTGTTGTCACCAGCTTCTATTGAAAATGACTTGTAGCCTGTTGCTGTGTCACTTTAAGTGTAAATGCAGCATTAGAAACAATAGTATTACTCACGTTGCCATGGTAACAGTTTTACAGGAGCTTGAGGATGGAGCACCTTATGAGTTCTCTGGATGAAAGAAAAACAAGTCAGTAACCTACACGTCCTGTCAGCTGTACTGGTGTCATGAAATACTGTATTGTAACTGACATGATTTAAGAGTGAGGAAACACAGCCCTTCAGCCTCTGCCCACCTCCTACACAGATTTTAAAATCAACCACAGTGAGTTCCATAAGATGGCTATTTACCAGCTCACTGATGACATTAAGTTAAGGGTTTTTATTTTCTACTACTACTACAAAAGAACCTTCACCTTACACAGATAAAGGCATCAACAAAATGTTTTAAGGCCCAAATGCACTGAAAGCAACAACTGACACGCTTCATTTGATGCACGTCAACTGATGCTTCTATGTCGCACTGCAGACGTAGAAGCACAGCTGATCATAACTCTGTTCTATGTTCATGAATTGCTGTTGCCAGGTTTATGCAGACAGATTATATGGAGCAGGTCTGTTATGCTAATGTTACCACCAACAGTCTGAGCTTTTATTTTTACTATTTTTAGTATCTGACATGTGACAACACAATGGTTGAGCTCTGTAGAGGCACAGCTGTTGGCAGTGGTAGTTTTCATTATGCGTTGCAGGATTACAATTGTATAGTTTTTTAAGCTAAGTTAACCGAGCTAACAGAAGCTGTTGCCAAAACCTTCATTTTACCCTCCAATATTGAAACAATGTCGGAGTTAAGGCGTCAAAGCAGTCTGACGTGCCTCATAACACCTCAGACACTTTCAGTGCATTTGGGAGTTCAGAGTTAAAACTGTTCACAAGAACTGCTGCAGTTTCTGCTGAAATATTGTCAATGTGTTAAATTACTAAAAAACAGATAGGATCCTTTAAATCTGGAAAACGAGAGGAAAAGCTTCAGTCTCTCTCATGCTCTCAGAATGATTGGATTGTGAATCAAAACTTAACTGAAAACAAATCTTAGTTGATTCAAAGCTCTTATCATTTAAATGTAATTCTAATGTAAGATATGAATGACTCATATGAATGTCAGGTAGCAGCTCAGTTATCAGTTATGTCAAAAACATTTATCCTTATGCATTTTTATCCGCTGTTAACTCCTGATCTCAGCATTTGTAAGTATTTCATAATTACTGTCTTAAAGTGTTCTTACCTGTGGTGATGGTCCTGGATACTGAGGAGGCAGAGAGCAGACAGCAGTTTTTATATCAGCAGAGAGGATGGTCACATGATTTCACAGAAACACTCTTTAAGACAAAGAGCTGAGTCGCTCTACTGACTGCTGTTGATTCTTGGAGAACAATAAAGACTGTTTCTCTGTGTTGATTTGTGAATAAATGTTTAAGATTTGATTATATCATATTAGTTCATATTAAAGGCTGTAAATCCATCTCCAGTGATGAGGACTGAAGTTATGGAGAACAAAAAATGAATATATATAAATAAATATATAAATAAATAAATAAATGTAGAAATAAATAATTAAATACATGAATAAATGAAAAACCAAGGACATTTTGGTAATAAAAAAAGCTATTTCTGTATTTTTACATTTATTTATTTATACATATATTTATTTATTCTTTTATTTCTACATTTATTTATTTATTTCTACATTTATTTATTTATTTATTTCCACATTTATTTATTTATACATTTATTTATTTCCACATTTATTTATTTATTTATACATTTATTTATTTATTTATTTATACATTTATTTATTTCCACATTTATTTATTTCCACATTTATTTATTTATACATTTATTTATTTCTGTGTCAGTGTCACACAGAAATGTAAATATGCTAATAAGGTAGGCAGGCCTACGTTAGTAAAGCCCGATTGGTCAACTGGGCAAACCAGACAGAAGCAAACGATTTCAAATCCCATGATCGTCTCAATTGCTGCCTTCTCGTACTGTGGGAAATCAAAAAGACATCTACAACACAGAGGAAAGACAGCGAATTGGGTAGTTGCCTAAGCAGAGGCGATTTCTCTAAGACTGCAAGGGAAGCTCAGCTTCCCCTAAAATGTCAAAAATTACATGGTCAAATATGTACGGTTGTGTTAACATTTCATTGACTACAAATGCGTTAGAACACGTTCATCTCGAAGACGAGTTCGTTCAGAATCAGCTACTTATCGATGTTGTTAACTTCTCATACATTCCCGTAGCGCAGTTTTCTCATACGCTCTATGGCATTTGCCTGTAGAAGCTGAGCGTCCATGCGCTTCGATGGGACTGCAGGGAGCAGTTTTTTTTCATTGCCTCGAAACTCGACGGTCATTGGATAAATGCCACGATTTTGTCCCGCCCCCGGACGCTCAGCGTCTCTGGGGGTGAATGGAGCTGTGGGCGGGCCTCGGCCGGGCTGGACGCTGAGCTTCTGCATGATGATTGGAGGATCAGTCGAAAGGCTGAATCCCGTTTTGATTGACAGCTATTTGGAGATTTGACAGCTCAGCTCAGTCCCATCGCGGATTTTGCAAGCGGAGTCTTCTGAGTCATAGCTGTCAAGTCTCTCGTTTTGGCCGGGAAACTACCGTATTTTACCCCTCTTTCCCGCCGTCCTCCCGTATTAGTATTCTCCCGTAAATCTCCCGTATTATAATAAAAAAAAAAAAAACATTCCTCTGCCTCTCCAAACTGAACTCTGTCACTAGCCTCGCGAGAGCTGCCACCTGCAGTAGCCTGGGTGGCAGTTATCGCGAGGTTAGAGCCGACAGCGGGAAAAAACCCGGAACAACAAAAGAGAGAGATGGATGGATGTGACGAAGGAGAAGGCATTCCTGCCAAAAAAACAAAGAAGTCCTGTAAATATCTCGAAAAATGGGACAGCGACTTTACTTTCCTACAGAGGAGCAGGATGGGCACATTATGAACTGAAAATATGTTTAAGCAATAAGCCCCGAGAAGCCGTGAGTTACAGTGATTTTACAACGGCTGAGGGGCGTTCAGGGCCCCTCCGCCGTTGTAAAATCACTGTAACTCACGGCTTCAAGGGGCTTATAGCTTTTATAAAACGGTTACCCTACATATAGCCCATAAAATAAACACACATGAAAAAGAATCAACAATTTATTGGTAATAATGCAACAATAAAACTGAGAACTATTCATTCTTCCACCAAGCAAGATGGAGTGGACAGAATGGTTGCCAAGCAACACAGACGCTGCGGTCTACCAGTGGATTACACTGATTTTACAACGGCCCTGAACGCGGCTCAGCCAATCACATTTAAGGATGGGAAGCACCCTTTTTATAAACCATAAATAAATGTGCTTCATATACCCTTTGTGTTTTCATTTAGGCTGTATTATAACGTAGGAATGTTCACAGTGTCAACAAAGGTTGGCCTATCAGATTCTGATCACCTAACTGTAGTTAGTAAGCGGTTGACAAGTTGTTTTTAGATATCTTGTACACCTGTCTTAAAATGTAAGGGATACTGGAGCTTGGTTGGGGTGGTGGGACGGCTCGCAGCGAGCACCGGCAAATTTCCCTTATTTTCAAATCCAAAACTTGACAGGTGTAGTTCTATGGCATGAGTGTGGTTGAAAAACGGCTTCAATTCAATGTTCCTTTTATAAGTTACTGCCTTGCTAAAATATGACAAATTTTATGATGTAAATTTAAAGTGAGCTTCCCCTGTTTGAAAGACCAGCAGCCGCCACTGAATTGAAGCTCACCTGCTTTTGGGACACACTGTTGGAGACATTGCACAGTTGTTCGGCGTGTGAGAGAACATTTCATCGGAGGATGGCACAGTATGGGATAAGGTAATGTCTGTAACGTTATGTCAACCTATTAAAATTCCGTCTAGTCTGTCTTATTTACATTCAGGGTGCTTTTGCCAGTGGTGGAAAGAGTACTGAAAATCTGTACTCAAGTACAAGTACTGTTACATTGCTAAAATAATAATCAATTACAAGTAAAAGTACGGTGTGTCCCAAAAGCAGGTGAGCTTCAATTATATCAGGAGGTAAAATATATTGTGGACGTCCAAACGTCGTTCCCTCTTCCTCTGTCACCGAGCGGATTTGAAGTTCGTGGGCAGCTTCTTGGAGACCATCTAGCACCACGTCAACTTCTATGTCCCTATCAGCTGAGAGTTGAGCTAAATCTTCGAGTAATCTCTTGAAACGAAACTGAAGATAGTCGGTAGGTTCGCTGTTATCGAAACTGTCCGCTAATGCTCTTAAATCAGCAGCAATAGCCCGCACAAAACTATCCATTGCTAATAGCAAACTAAAGGCTAACGTGAGAGCCAGCCAAATCAAGGCAGCACTAGTAGATCCGATCCAATCACATCGACTGACATAGGCCTGCCCACCTAATTAGCATATTTACATTTCTGTGTGACACTGACACAGAAATAAATAAATGTAGAAATAAATAAATGTGGAAATAAATAAATAAATGTGGAAATAAATAAATAAATGTGGAAATAAATAAATAAATAAATGTAGAAATAAATAAATGTAGAAATAAATAAATAAATGTAGAAATAAAAGAATAAATAAATATATGTATAAATAAATAAATGTAAAAATACAGAAATAGCCTTTTTTATTACCAAAATGTCTTTGGTTTTTCATTTATTCGTGTATTTAATTATTTATTTCTACATTTATTTATTTATTTATTTATACTTATGTCATTTTTTGTTCTCCATATGAAGTAAACACATTTAGATTAGTAAAAATATTCTTGTATTCTGTCAGAAGGGTTCATTGTCAACAGTGTATAGTTTATAATGTCAGCATGTAGTGCATACTACATTACATGTTTTCATCATTTATTTTCTTCACTGAGTTGCTGCAGCTATATCTGATTTAAAACTCTGAGAACTCTCCCCCCTCCCTTCACTTCCTGTTTTTCTAACAGCTTGAAGTCAGGCCATTTCTCTGAAATCACGTGACAACAAAATAGGACAGAAAGACATGAAGTAAAGTTGTAAACACAAGACAAATTTTAAAAAGACAATATTAAATGACACATAAATAGGATTTAAAACAAGAGTAAAGTTAAATAAAAGAGAATATAAAACAATAAACTAAAACTGACAACAACTGACAACGTTTTGAAAAACTGCCAGTTTACACCAATGAGACGAGACAAGATGGCGTACCGTCTCCATAGCAACAACTCTCTGTACATTAATTTTGTAGCTGAACATAATTTGTCTTTTTCAAAATATGAAATGAGGATATCTAGTAGTGATGAAACTGTGAAAACCTAAACAAAACAACTAGACTTGCACCGATTAATCAGCAGTGCTCGGAATCGGGCCGATTTTCACGTGATTAGCCATGAGCGGTGACCGGCCAGTCAGTCTAAAATATGCCGATTTAAAACGCCAGTCAAATTCCCATCACGCCGCATGACTGACATTGTGTAACACCAACAGCGCACACACACGCATCTGTGCAACTCACGCCTTGAGCGATGGGTCCTTTGGGTAGGACAACTATGGAAACAATGATTCTGGCCAGATAATCAGGTTCGAGAGGATACTTTCATTTTCAATGCAGGAGGTTCATAACACGTGTGTGTGTGTGTGTGTGTGTGTGTGTGTGTGTGTGTGTGTGCGTGCGTGCGTGTGTGTGTGTGCTTCTGGAATTAACAAAAGGAAAAATTGCTTTACACTCAATTCTTACCAATATGCACAGTGTTTCCCCTATATGCAACCAGCAGCTGCTGAAATATGACCGCCGCGTGTTTTTTTTCCGTCTCAGCTCTTTAGAAACTACCGTCATATTATTTGGTGCTACGGACGCTTCATATCCAGGTCAATTCACACAGTTGTGAGTAAAGCATATAAGAGGAGAGGAGAGGGCTCCGTCTGATCTCTTCATGAACTAAAGTTATATTATTTTGCGTGACGGACGCTTCATATAATAACATAACAATATACTATTTATCATGTTATACGTGAAACGTTTCACCTTATAACGTGATGACATATTGTTATAATGTGAGACTTATGTTTGAATGAGGAAACGGTGTGCGGAGGACAGATAAATTGAGGAATATTGCTCATTTACACGAATGGTTTTAAGTTGTACTTCATGCTTGGGTTGAGACATGGCGAGATTCCACTGTTAGGAGCACAGTGGATGATACTGTGATAAATATATGTTAGTGAAACATGGACGGCTTCTCACCTTAATCATTCACGCACACACATCAAAAGAGAGGAGCAGGAAGATGTTGATTGTCCGTGTTAAATTTAACTGTGGAGCTCTCACTGCTGCACTGAAACTGACGAGGCGCGTGTCAGTGTGTGGAAGATGCGCGTCTGCGCGTGTCTGCGTGCGTACTAGCGGGCGTGTCCTCAACGCTAAGGGCTTTCATACAAGCGACCTGTGTCACTGTTTTTGTTTGTTTGAGATGATGATTGAAAAGCTGGTTGTATCTTGGTTAAAATGTTCCATTAAAGGAAAATATTGTAATATCTGATGTACTGTAAAATGGTTTGAAAAAAATGAAATCGGAATCGGCCAAAATCAGTATCGGACATCCAAACACTGTGACAATCGGAAATCGGAATCGGCCTAAAAAACTGCAATCGGTGCAAGTCTAAAAACAACCTGAGCTTCAGATAGACAGTGTTCATTATAAATACACCACAATATTCTCAATAACCAGCACTGATAATCAGTTGATATGTAGGCCGTGTGTGTGTGAGTCATGCAAACAGCAGCAGTGAACCACCATCCAACACCGACACACCACAAGGACCGAGACCGACATACAGTGCCATGCACAGACATTTTGTGGGACAGGTGCTCAAGTGAACAGAAGGGCACCTCTTTCATAAATATTTTTGAATGCAAGCTTTACTTGAGTGTGGGAAAGAGACTGTACACTTACAAAGCACTCCCTGCCAGGAGGTCTCTATGTGTCTGTCAGCACCAGAAGTACATACACTATATTTGTGCACAGTAATGAGACAGGGAAATGTCTGTCTCATTGACTGACATGTCTCATTTATTTATAACAGACAACAAAAAAAACAACGCCACACTGAGTATGCTTTTGTCACAGTCTGCACCTCTGACCTGCCATACATGACATTCTCTCAGCTCACCCAGTAAACTTCCTCTCATCCCACGTCTTCACCAAACCTACCTGCCAGCCCATCATCTGTCCACACATCTCCTGCTCCTGCCGGTCAACCACACCCACCTCATCAAGCCCAGTCTGCCCACTCATAAATAAAAAGGCAAATTGATTACATGACTTAATTGGATAAAAGTTCAGAGACTACTGACACAGGAGGGTTTGTCAGCCTGAGGAAAATGTTTGTTTTTTTCATTTCTGGCAATTACGTTAGAGAACGACTAACTTCCTTTTCTTAGTTCGAAATTATAAATGCAAAGTCCTTTGTTTCAGATTTAATAGCAAACCTGGATATTTGTTTTTTAGCCATCTGTATTTAGGTTTTGTTTTACACATTTTTCTACATCATTTTGATCAGCATAGCATTTATCCATGCTCCTTCAGTTGACTGATAAGACCAGACAATCTTCAAGTGAAGGCAGCACGTGTTTCAACATTTCAAAATCACACAAATAGAGAACAATTTGTGCTTCTCCTCAGTGAACTGACCAATGAGCTAACTACATCCAAATAATTCCACCTAGTTAATGACCTCTAGCCAATTAGGGCTAATCTAGCTAACTACTTCCGGAGCACAATCACTGCAGTTCTAAATATTTAAAAGACATACAGTACTGAGCAAAAGTTTTAGGCAAGTGTGAAGAAATGCTGTACAGTAAGAATGTTTTCCAGAGTATAAAATACAATGTTTTATTTTTATCACTTTACAAAATGCAAAGTGAGCAAACAGAAGAAAAATCAAAATCAAATCAATATTTGGTGTGACCACCCTTTGCCTTCAAAAGAGAATCAATTCTTCTGGGTACACTTGCACAAAGTCAGGGATTTCATATGCTGCTCTTGTATTCTGTCACAAGGGTTTATAATGTCAGCATGTAGTGCATACTACATTACATGTTTTCATCATTTATTTTCTTCACTGAGTTGCTGCAGCTATATCTGATTTCCTTTCGGGGTTCAGTAAACATGTATTTTCTATTGTATTATAAGGCATCATAAAAAACTCTGAGAGCTCTCCCCCCTCCCTTCACGTCCTGTTTTTCTAATAGCTTGAAGTCAGACCATTTCTCTGAAATCACGTGACAACAAAATCCCATAAGCACTTTTCGACAACAAGGTAATTCAATGTGCCTTCCATAAGACAGAAAGACATTGAGTAAAGTTGTAAAACACAAGACAAATTTAAAAAAAAAAGACAATATTAAATGACACATAAATAGGATTTAAAACAAGAGTAAAGTAAAATAAAAGAGAATATAAAACAATAAACTAAAACTGACAACAATTGGCAACGTTTTAAAACTGCCAGTTTACACCAATGAGACGGGACAAGATGGCGTACCGTCTCCTGGCAACAACTCTCTGTACATTAATTTTGTAGCTGAATATAATTTGTAGCTTTCAAAATATGAAATGAGGATATCTAGTAGTGATGAAACTATGAAAACCTAAACAAAACAACCTGAGCTTCAGATACACAGTGTTCATTATAAATACACCACAATATTCTCAATAACCAGCACCGATAATCAGTCGATATGTAGGCCGTGTGTGTGTGAGTCATGCAAACAGCTACAGTGAACCACCATCCAACACTGACACACCACAAGGACCAAGACCAACATCAAAGTCCTTCTAAGGCAAGTCGTAACACTCCGACGCCATCTTTGAAACGCGCCAGGGCAGCTATTTGAACTTAACTCCCTTCGCCCATTCAAAATGAATGGGTGAAGGTCTGGTTCTCTGCTTCCAGAGCTCGCTGGGACATAAAAACTATATGAATGGCATCAGCAAAAAAGACTGATCCAAATCGATGAGAAGACTTGCCAGTTATGTTCCTTAATAAGGTTTAAAACCGCTTTTTTCTTCCTCAGGTTATTCAACTGCGCACGCGCGAAGCTTCACGACACCGTTTCAAAATACGACTCCAACAACGTAAGACGTCACCGGTGCGTGAGCTTTGTTTTGAGGGGTGGGGAACCCTGGAGCGCAGCGTATTTAATAATCATGAGGAAGCAAGCGAGTGCACACCCAGATACCTGTGGCTTCTACAGGTGGTGCAAAGGATCTTTGCAGCGGAGCGGTCGAGATGACATGTAAACAGAGGAAAACAGCTCATATTTTCAACTGTCTCTGTTCGTAATTTCATCCTGACTATAACCAAGAACGTTTGTTGTCTGGAATAAATAAAGTCGATGGATTAAGTCTGTTCTCTTATTATCTCTGGTCACAGACTGAGAGGCATGCAAATTCACGGGCAGAGCGTGGCGGCGAGGCGTAGCTTTCCAAACACACTTTCCCCGTGACCCTCCTTACTACTGTCAATGGTCCCTCCCTCCGGAGTCCTCTATGCAGCAACTTGACCAAACTGTCGTAAAGGTGGTTAGGCAGGCTTACGTCACTACAACATGATTGACAAAAAAAATCACCAAACAATTGGCTTTGTGAGTGGCGGAAAAGGCGGGACATGTGCGTACGACCGCCATACTGCCGTTGCAAACTCCTCCATTCATTTATATGGGAGTGTTCAGTCTCCTCATAAGAAAGTCTCTGCCGACATACAGTGCCATGCACAGACATTTTGTGGGACAGGTGCTCAAGTGAACAGAAGGGCACCTCTTTCATGAATATTTTTTGAATGCAAGCTTTACTTGAGTGTGGGAAAGAGACTGTGCACTTACAAAGTGCTCCCTGCCAGGAGGTTTCTGTGTCTGTCAGCACCAGAAGTACATACACTATATTTGTGCACAGTAATGAGAAAGGGAAATGTCTATCTCACTGCAAAAAGAACAAAAGAAACAGGAGAAAAATCAGGAACAGGAGACGTGAACAGAAGAAAAATCAAAATCAAGTCAATATTTGGTGTGACCACCCTTTGCCTTCAAAAGAGAATCAATTCTTCTGGGTACACTTGCACAAAGTCAGGGATTTCATATGCTGTTCTTGTATTTTGTCAGAAGGGTTTATAATGTCAGCATGTAGTGCATACTACATTACATGTTGTCATCATTTATTTATTTATTTAATGTTTATTTAACAGGGACGATACATACAACATTGCCACAGGAAATGGGAAAATGTGATGTACATAAGACATCTTCACTGAGTTGCTGCAGCTATATCTGATTTCCTTTCGGAGTTCAGTAAACATGTATTTTCTATTGTATTATAAGGCATCATAAAAAACTCTGAGAGCTCTCCTCCCTCCCTTCACGTCCTGTTTTTCTAATAGCTTGAAGTCAGACCATTTCTCTGAAATCACGTGACAACAAAATCCCATGAGCACTTTTTTTTTTTTTTTTTTTTTTTTTGCAAACATTTAACAAGACATACAAAAGAGTAAAGTGCAATACTAACAGGGACGGTTTTTGCTATGGGCAATGTGGGTGACCGCCCAGGGCGCAATCTATGTGAGGGTGCAACAAAAAAAAAAAACTCGCCAGTTTTCTAGACTACCGCTCATTTCCACGTCAAGTTAGTGGAGTGGGCGCTGGGGTGCCCCTATCACGTCAGCTTGCTGCTGAGTCATGTTTACAGGTTGTGTGTGTGTCTCTGTCAGAAGAAGAGGCAAGAGGGAGGGGCGGGCCGGCGGGGGATCGCGACTGCAGAGGTTGTGTGTGAGTGAGAGGAAGAGGAAGAGGAAGAGGAAGGGAGGAGGTAGACTGACCTCTGGATGATGGATCTCTGTTTATATTACACCTTCATGATGATCCCAGGCCACACAACACAAACTGCTTCCAAATAAATTGTATTTCATTCATAAAATTAATTGTTGTGTTATGTGAAAAGGTTTTTTTTTTTTAAGTATTAAAAACAACACGAATCGGTGCGTGCATCTACGTGAATTGGTTTACATCACGTCAGTCTTGACTCTGGGTGTTTGACGGACGGTGGAAAAAAGGTGTTGTCGAGTCGAGTTAATCATGGATAAAAGACCAAAGAAGCCATCAGGTGCCCAGTTTAGAAAAAGAAGAAAAGAAGAAGAGGAGAAACGGGCAAAAGATAAACGTATGCAGGTCTATATGAGTGACGTTAATTGTGCATGTAATGACACAGTAGCCTATAGGCTAGTTATTAGCCTCTTGCTAATAAATAGCCTATAGGTCGTCTTCTGTGGCTAAGCAAGTAGCAACATATTTTGCTACTTGCTTAGCCACAGAAGACGACTGTGTTTGGTTTTTAGTTTTGCTGAACTACTGTTAGAATTTGAGGCATCATGTCATGCAATTAATTTCAACCATAGACTAGTTTGTGTTTGCAACACAACAAGTGCAAGTTCACTCAGGCCTGTTAGTCTAGGGATTTGGTAAACAATACGTCCTAACTGTGGAATATTTAATGCCATACATGGGTCAATGCTAACTTAAATAACATGTAATATACATTGACATGGCATTTTGTAAGCTATATGTGATATAGCTTTTTGAATAATTTGTAGTGTGTTATGCTTAGTTAATAGGATGTTAACAAATGTTAATAAATTGTGCATTATGATTTATTTTAATTGGGTAATTGCTGCATGTTAAATGTGATCTAACTTACATATTGTATCGTAATTGTAAATTCAGGGTCACTTCTGAAATATTTTGGCACACCCACTGGTCAAAATGAGGAGCCAAATACCTCCACAGCCACACAGGTAAACAGAACAAGTAATAAAACACAAATGAGACAGGAGTAGGGAGTATCAGTCACAAGTGTTCAGAATGTATGATAAAGAATACTGTTGCTTGAGTGTGTGGATGAGTAAAATGTATGATGTTTTGGGGCAAAACCTTATGTAGAATAAAAAATAAAGAAAAACTAATAAGCAATTGAAAAAGAAAGAAAATAATTAAAAAATAATAATAACAAGAACATTAATGCTTTTAAGATATCACTTGTCAGGTTGGGGGCACGGGCTCACAGGCAGCAAGTGTAGGGCTCTGAGAAGAAGAGGGGTCCAGGCTGCTTCAAAATAATGAGTTTGGTCTTGGAGAGTGGCTGAGAGCTTTTCCATAGATATGTATTCTGTAAGAATATTTAACCAGTGTGATGTGCTGAGTTTGTGTCTTGTTTTCCAGTTCTTGAGTATGGTCTTTTTGGCAGTAGTCATGGCTATAAGTATGGGTCTGGTATTAGTGGGTGCTGGGTTAATTACTGCAAGGTCTCCAAGTAAACAGAGTGAGGGGGATAATGGAAGGCTGCATCCCAAGAGATCTGGCATTTTTTCAACGACCCCCTCCCAGAAAGTTTGTACTGGGGGGCAGAGCCACATGGCATGATAGTAATTGTCTACAGTGTTTAGTGTACATGATGAGCAAATGTCTGTGTCTGTGAGTCCCATTTTATATATTTTATGTGTGGTGAGGTGAGTTCTGTGGATGACTTTATAGTGTATTAGATGTATATTTGTATTTTTTGACATTGTGAAGGTGTTCCGGCAGATTTGTGACCAGTAATCGACATTGGGACTGACCAGTAGGTCATTTTCCCATTTTTGTGTGGGGAGTGATATGGTTGTGTCTTGGTTTAGTAACAGTCTGTATAATTTGGATAGTAGTTTCTTTGTGTTTTTAATCTCTAATAGTTCTTCTGTCAGTACTGGAGGTTGTAGGTTATTATTAGTTATATTGATTTTGGCTTTGAGAACTGATTTTAATTGAAAATACTGAAGATACTGGTCAGTCCCAACGCCATAGGTGTGAATGAGATTTTCAAATGAGATTAGTTTATCATTATGGAAGATGTGGTGTAGGTGTGTCATTCCTTTTTTTTTTCCAGGTGATGAAATCTAGGGGTGAATTTTTCTGTGTGAAGTTCGGGTTATTCCAAATAGGGGTATATTTGCAGCGGGTTAATGTGGATTTGAAGAGCTTGTTGATTTTCCACCAAGCTGTCAGAGTTGTCGAGATTACTGTATTGTTGAATGTGCTGTGAAGTTTTAAACTTGGGTTGAGAAATGGGAGGTCGGATATTACGATGGGTTTCCACTGTGCTTGTTCTAGTTCTGTCCATAAGTCAGGCTTTGTTGTGTGATTAATCCATTTATAAATATACTGTAACTGGTTGGCGAGAAAACAAAAATGAAAATTGGGTGCCTCTAGACCGCCTGCTGTTTTACTTTTTTGTAATGTTGCAAGTTTGATCCTTGGTTTTTTATTTTTCCAATAGAATTTGTGTGTTATTGAGTCCAGTGATTGAAACCAGTTGGTAGTAGTTTGGATTGGGATCATTGTAAAAAGATAATTGATTTGGGGTAATATTGACATTTTGACTGCGGCTATTCTACCAGTGAGAGAAAGTGGCAAGTTCATCCAACGGTTGAGGTCGTCTTCAATGGTTTCGAGTAGTGGGGTGAAATTTAATTTGAACAACTCTGACAGCTTGGGGGAAAATGTTTTTACCTAAGTATTTAATGTTGCCAACAGGTACTGTACTTGTTTTACTAGATCTTAGTGCCGCATTTGACACAATTGACCATCAAATTCTGCTACAGAGACTGGAACATTCAATTGGCCTTAAAGGTTCTGCACTAAGCTGGTTTAAATCTTATTTATCCGATCGCTTTCAGTTTGTTCACGTTCATAATGAATCATCTTCACGTACTAAAGTTTGTTTTGGAGTACCTCAAGGTTCAGTGCTCGGACCAATTCTATTCACGCTATATATGCTTCCCTTAGGTAACATCATTAGAAATCACTCTATCAATTTCCATTGCTATGTGGATGATACACAGTTGTATTTATCGATAAAGCCAGAAGAAACGGATCAATTAACTAAACTTCAGAAATGCCTTAAAGATATAAAAACCTGGATGAGCACCAATTTCCTGATGTTAAATTCAGACAAAACTGAAGTTATTGTTCTGGGCCCCAAACAGCTCAGAAACTCTTTATCTGATGATATAGTTTCTCTGGATGGCATTGCTCTGGGCTCTAGCACTACCGTAAGAAACCTCGGCGTAATATTTGATCAAGATTTGTCTTTTAACTCCCATTTAAAACAAACGTCTCGGACTGCATTTTTTCATCTGCGTAATATTGCAAAAATTAGGCCTATCCTGTCACTAAAAGATGCTGAAAAATTGGTCCATGCGTTTGTTACCTCGAGGCTGGATTACTGTAATTCCCTATTATCAGGTAGCTGTAATAAGTGCCTGAAAACTCTCCAGCTAATCCAGAACGCGGCGGCACGTGTACTGACAGGAACTAAGAGACGAGATCATATTTCTCCTGTTTTAGCTTCTCTGCACTGGCTCCCTATAAAATCCAGAATTGAATTTAAAATCCTTCTCTTAACTTACAAAGCTCTAAATGATCAGGCTCCATCATATCTTAGAGAGCTCATAGTGCCCTATTATCCCACCAGAACACTGCGCTCTGAGAATGCAGGGTTACTCGTGGTCCCTAAAGTCTCCAAAAGTAGAACAGGAGCCAGAGCCTTCAGCTATCAGGCTCCTCTTCTGTGGAATCAGCTTCCTGTTTCGGTCCGGGAGACAGACACCGTCTCCACTTTTAAGACTAGACTTAAGACTTTCCTTTTTGATATAGCTTATAGTTAGGGCTGGCTCAGGCTTGTCTTGGACCAGCCCCTAGTTAGGCTGACATAGGCCTAGTCTGCCGGGGGACCTTCTATAATACACCGAGCCCCTTCTCTCCTTCTCTCTCTCTCTCTCTCCCTTGCTAGTATTCATGTCCTGTTAATGCATCTCTCTAACCCGGGCCTACTGCATGTCACTAACTCGGCTTGTTCTCCGGAGCCTTTGTGCTCCACTGTCTCTCAGGTTAACTTGTGTCGCAGCTGTGCCTGGATGGTGTGTCGTGGTTGTGCTGCTGCCGTGGTCCTGCCTGATGCCTCCCACTGCTGCTGTTACTATTAGTCATACCTGGACTATTATACACATATCATTATTGTCACATACATATATAATCATATTATTAATATAATATCTGTTTCTCCTTATGTCTCATTGTGTCATATGGATTACTGTTAATTCATTATATTGATCTGTTCTGTACAACATCTATTGCTCGTCTGTCCGTCCTGGAAGAGGGATCCCTCCTTCAGTCGCTCTTCCTGAGGTTTCTACCATTTTTTTCTCCCCGTTAAAGGGGTTTTTTTGGGGAGTTTTTCCTTAGCCGCTGTGAGGGTCCAAAGGACAGAGGGATGTTGTATGCTGTAAAGCCCTCTGAGGCAAATTGTGATTTGTGATATTGGGCTTTATAAATAAAATTGATTGATTGATTGAGGTAAGGGAGGGGGTGCTTGTGGGGATGCAGCCATCCAGTCCCCCCCACTCAATGGCAGGATGGTAGATTTGGTCCAATTTATTGAGTAATCTGATATTTTTGAGAACTGATTAATGAGCTTTATGACTTCTTGCAGTGAATTGGATGTAGACTGGAGGTACAATAAAATGTCATCTGCATATAAGCTAATCTTGTGATGGTAACTGGAAACACGAATGCCTTGGATATTGTGATTCTGGTGTATTGCAACTGCTAAAGGCTCAATGAATATGGCAAATAGTGATGGAGAGAGTGGGCATCCCTGTCTTGTTCCTCTCTGTAGAGCAAATAGTTTTGATATTATTCCATTGGTGATGACAGTGGCCATGTACACCATTTCAGAATCAGAATCAGAATGATTCTGATTCTGATTCTGAAATGGTTTTGATATTATTCCATTGGTGATGACAGTGGCCATAGGTGAAGAGTAGTGTTTTGATCCAGTGTACAAACGATTCTCCAAAACCAAATTTTTGTAGTGTTGAAAAAAGAAATGTATGGTTAACTCTGTCGAAAGCTTTTTCAGCATCAGGGGAGGTGATAATGGTTTTGAGGTTGTTGGATCCTGAAATGGATATCAGGTTAAAACGTCTGCACATGTTATCTGAGGAGTGTTGTCCTTTAATGAAATCGGTTTGATCAGGATGTATTATATGAGGGATTACTTTTTCGATGCGGATGGTCAGGGCTTTGCTTATTATCTTAACGTCTGTGTTGATTAGTGACAGAGGCCGGTAATTGGAGCATTGAGTTGGATCTTTGCCTGGCTTTGGCAGTAATGAGAGGAGAACAGTATTCATGTGTTGGGGAATTTTGGAGGTATGTTTGATTTCTTGGCACATTTTCATGAAAAGTGGTGAAATAGTGTTCCAGAAATGTTTGAAGAATTCAGCAGGGAGGCTGTCCGGACCAGGTGCTTTACTGTTTGGCATTTGGTTGAGTGCCTTAAAGTATTCATCTTGTGTAAATGGTTTGTCCAGGATAATTGCTTGATCAATTGTTATTTTGGGAAGGTTGAGAATGTCTAAAAATTAATCCATTTCTGATACATCTGGTTCATGAGCACAGGTGTATAGTTTACTGTAAAATGATTGAAAAGTGTTGTTTATGTCTTGGGCCGAGAACATTGGCCTCCCTGCTGAATCCCTCACTACGCATATTATGGATTTTTCTTTGTTACGTTTCAGTTGGTTTGCCAGGTATTTCCCATTTTTATTGTTATACTCAAATTTATCATGTCTTAATCTTTCTATTATAAATTGGGTTTTTTGTTAAGTATTTTGTCTAGTTGGAATTTAACTTGTCTTAGTTCATTGTGAATAACTTCGAATGGGTTATTTGCATGTATGGTTATTTTTGTTGAGTGTTAATGTTTCTGATGTTATGTTTCTTTACAGTGATCAGATTGAATAAAATGTCTTTATTTGCCATTCTATTTTGTTTTGTTGACATAATTTGTGAAATTAACTTTATATTTTGTTGATAGTAGCGAGAAACAGTTTTCTGTTTGGTTGATTTTTTGTAAAAAGTCACAATTGCTATCATGTTAATGTGTTTAGACTCAAGAGGGATTAAGAAATCTAGTATCAGAGCCTAAATATTCTTTCTGAATCAGAACGGAAACATTTCCAAACTTTCTAACATTCAAAAGTGAGTCTGTGTTGTCATCTAACTAGAAGATGATGAGGAGTGTTTGTGTCAGCAGTCAGTAATACCACTATCTAAATTCCCATAACTACCTATGTCTGACAAAACCCCATCCAGCTGCCTTGATATCCTCAGTGAACTGACCCCTGAAGCTCAGCTAACTACACCCAAATAATTATGTCTAGCCAAGTATCCTCTAGCTAACTAGGGCTAATTAACCAGACACATTCATTTAAAAGACATATTAAGCTACCACTTACTACATTTTCTTATCTTAATACCTTACTACATCTAGCCACCTGCCCTAAACTGGAAGTGGCAGGATAGTTAGCCATCGACCATTTCTAACACTTGCTAACAAATTCCTTCTGGCTTGCTATACACGCTAAACCTAGCTAAATAGGCTACAATTATCTCAATAACGAATCTAAATGCTCATGAATGAATGATCTTTATTGTCATTGCACATGTTACAGAGCAACGAAATTTGTTTCAGTTTCAGCCCGTCCAAACAGGAGCGGGAGAACTGTGGATCGCCATAAACGGCGCCCCCATGTGAACTCTAACTCAGAGACCTTGTCCAAACACCTCGATAATTTCTCCTGGCTTAATATTTTCTACCCACTAAACTCCTGACTACCTTAATTCAACACCTGGATAAATACATCTAGCTAAACTACTTCAGGAGCACAATCACTGTGGTGAACTTACCTTTTTATTGGTCCTTTTTTGTCCGTCAGTGTTCTCATAACTTCAACGTCTCAGATGCAAATACAGTGTGAATGAAATACATCATTGAAAATACGACCAAACAATCTTCAAGTGAAGGCAGCACGTGTTTCAACATTTCAAAATCACACAAGCAGAGAACAACTTTACCTTTCACAGTAAGTGATATGTTTTCAATAATACACCAACATTATTTTCTATTTACTGTGATAGGAATTTGTTTTTATTGAATGTTGTGTGTTTTCCATGTAAAATTTGGGGTCTGTAATTGTTACTGTAATCGTGTTTGTTTAATGTCTTGTTTGTGTTTTGTTTTGGGATTATCCAGTTTTATGTGAAGTGTCATTTTATTTTCTGTTTAATGTGTTTTCTGATGATAAAATGCCTCTGTGTTCTATTACTATGCCTTGTTTTGTGAAACACTTTCATATTGTCTTTACAGTGGATAGACGGTTTTTAGTTTTGCAGAATTTTTTTTTTTTTAATTGTTGTTTTTCTGTCTTTTTTAACTTGTACATGTGTTTACACTCGTGTTATTAGAATAAGTAGTGTCAGTCCATGTATTAAATATTCTCTTGGAATCAGTAGTGGACATTTAAAAAAAAATTATGACCCACAAATTGGTGTGTGTGTGTGTGTGTGTGTGTGTGTGTGTGTGTGTATATACATAACTATAAAGTCAGTCCTACCACAGCAGTTTTCAGGTGAAGACGCCCTCAGATAAAGAAGAACTGCTGGGAGACAAAGAGACGTCGTTATTTTACTGCACTCTTAGATGCAAAATAGAAATTATACTGATGTCTTGTAGATGTCCTGAAAGTTGCAGTTTAGAGTTTTAGATAATGTTTAAATCCAAAATGCAGAAAACAGCATTTTTCTAATGTATATGTGATGTCAGGGCTCCAGACTAAGTTTTGTTAGTAGGAGTACTGTAGCCCAGAGAGTGGATACCCGACCCGAGCCCGTCGGGACCATCAATTTCCTATAATGACGCTATGAACAAAGTTTGGACACATCCTGGTTTGAAAGCTAAAGGCCTAAAACAAATTACTGCTGCACCTGCTAGTTCAAGCGACCCAAATAAAACACACATGCAATGTTAGTGTGTACTCATAAGTCTGTGGGACGTTACATGCAGCCTGGAGGGGAAGATGGAGGACAGACGAGGAACGTTGGAGAGAAGCTGGACGCTGCAACAGTCCAACACCCAGGTCTGGACGGAGACAACAGTTGATAAGGAGGCTGTAACAGGCAGGAGACATCTGCTCCTCACAGGGTCCATGGACAGTGTCATGGTCTTCTCTGTCTAATGAGGACAAATGTCTCCTCAGTGTCTTTAATCCACCACCAGCTCATACACTTTATCACAGCTTCAGGTGTTAGCTACACCAGACACAGCACCACTAATGTGGACTGCTACCACACTGACAGCTAACGTCTGATAGCAACATGCTAACGCGCTAATCGCGATTAGCATCACAACTTTTACAAACTGCATCGAATTTGGAGCGTATTAAAAATAAAACACGACATACTTACCTTCTACAGATTACAATAAGTCTTCAGCCAGATGGTTTTACTCTCTGTTAACTGAAGTTATGGACATTAAACTTCTGCTAACATCAACCGTTTTCACACGGCTAAGCTAACGTTAGCTGCGTCTGCTTCAGTTAGCCTGTAGCTCACCTGGTGGTGTTAGCTACAGCATGGCTAAAAATTTAAAAACAGTGAAGAATATTTATGTGTTTTCAGAAAAGTATAATTTCTGGATGACTAAAGGCACAACTGAACCTCACAACACAACACACAGCGTTAAAACGAAGCGTGTAGATGAATCTAAAACTGTTACACTGCTATCAGAACCAGTTTAAACTGGTTCTGACCGGTTCTGAATGTTTAATATGTCAGTTTTTGTCAAGTCATCTTTTTACTATGAAAGACCATTTAAGTAAATGTTAAATACATAAATATGTCTATCAAATGAACAAATAAGAAATAGATCCTGAAATTATGAAATGAGGCAATAAATTCATAAATAAATGTCTAAACAAAAAGTTATTTTGATTATGTTTTATTAATTACTACTTTTATTTATTTCTGTGGACTTTTATGTCAAGATGCTACATTTATTTTACAGCTCTTTTTATTTCCATTTCTTATATTGGATCAGGAGGGTGAATAGAATTCAATAATAACTAGATATCAGACGCCAAGATGGCGTCTATTTACTCCAATGGGGCTGCTCACCTGGCACATACCTAAAAAATGTCAAGCTTCCCGGTTTCCGTCTACAGGATGTGGCCCACTGATTATACCCGTTACTGTTTCCCCACCAGTTCCCACTGGGCTTGTAGACTTTACAT
The DNA here is from genome assembly GCA_019142605.1 of Cephalopholis sonnerati. Lineage (NCBI taxonomy): Eukaryota > Metazoa > Chordata > Actinopteri > Perciformes > Serranidae > Cephalopholis > Cephalopholis sonnerati. Next base: position 37,367,508 of record JAGQAX010000019.1, read on the forward strand.
CGTTTGGACTTCAGATGTTTAAATCACTTTTTTCAGCTTGAGGAAAGTTTTGCGAAAATGAAACCTCCTTGGACAAAAAAAAAAATATGAATAAAAAGAGTAATAACTGTCATGTGAGTCATGTGAACTGTTTTGCAGAGTGTTTGTTGTTGTTTTCTATGGGTAGACTGAATGAGATGGTGTAATTACAATACAATATGCAGCTCACGCCACCTGCTGGCCAAAGGGACACATCACTGCATGTTCATCTTCCCCCAAGTAACAACTTTATGTACACTGAACAAAAATATAAACGCAACACTTTTGTTTTTGCTCCCGTTTTTCATGAGCTGAACTCAAAGATCTAAAACATTTTTTTTATATACACAAAAGACCATTTCTCTCAAATATTGTTGACAAATCTGTCTAAATCTGTGTTAGTGAGCACTTCTCCTTTGCCCAGATAATCCATCCCACCTCACAGGTGTGGCATATCAAGATGCTGATTAGACAGCATGATTATTGCACAGGTGTGCCTTAGGCTGGCCACAATAAAAGGCCACTCTAAAATGTTCAGTTTTATCACACAGCACAATGCCACAGATGTCGCAAGTTTTGAGGGAGCGTGCAATTGGCATGCTGACTGCAGGAATGTCCACCAGAGCTGTTGCCCGTGAATTGAATGTTCATTTCTCTACCATAAGCCGTCTCCAAAGGCGTGTCAGACAGTTTGGCAGTACATCCAACCGGCCTCACAACCGCAGATCACGTGTAACCACACCAGCCCAGGACCTCCACATCCAGCATGTTCACCTCCAAGATCGTCTGAGACCAGCCACCCGGACAGCTGCTGCAACAATCGGTTTGCATGACCAAAGAATTTCTGCACAAACTGTCAGAAACCGTCTCAGGGAAGCTCATCTGCAAGCTCGTCGTCCTCATCGGGGTCTTGACCTGACTGCAGTTCGTCGTCGTAACCGACTTGAGTGGGCAAATGCTCACATTCGATGGCGTCTGGCACATTGGAGAGGTGTTCTCTTCACGGATGAATCCCGGTTTTCACTGTTCAGAGCAGATGGCAGACAGTGTGTGTGGCGTCGTGTGGGTGAGTGGTTTGCTGATGTCAACGTTGTGGATTGAGTGGCCCATGGTGGCGGTGGAGTTATGGTATGGGCAGGCGTATGTTATGGACAACGAACACAGGTGCATTTTATTGATGGCATTTTGAATGCACAGAGATACCGTGACGAGATCCTGAGGCCCATTGTTGTGCCATTCATCCACGACCATCACCTCATGTTGCAGCATGATAATGCACGGCCCCATGTTGCAAGGATCTGTACACAATTCCTGGAAGCTGAAAACATCCCAGTTCTTGCATGGCCAGCATACTCACCGGACATGTCACCCATTGAGCATGTTTGGGATGCTCTGGATCGGCGTATACGACAGCGTGTTCCAGTTCCTGCCAATATCCAGCAACTTGGCACAGCCATTGAAGGAGTAGACCGACATTCCACAGGCCACAATCAACAACCTTGTGTATACAAAAAAAAAATGTTTTAGATCTTTGAGTTCAGCTCATGAAAAATGGGAGCAAAAACAAAAGTGTTGCGTTTATATTTTTGTTCAGTGTATGTTAATGTTGCCTAATGTCAAGTCTCTATTTGACCATGTGACGAGATGAGACGTCTGGTAGCTAGTTCAGGTACAAAATCTCTCAAGGTTGAAAAGCTGAGCACATGTACAAGTCCAGGGAGCAGTCATGTCTTTAAAACAGAAAAGCTGCAGTAAGAAATGACAAGAGAGGAATGAAGAGGAGGACAGAGTAGCAAAGCTCCCTCAATTAGATTCCTTTGGATCTTGTATAAACAGTTGGTGTGTGTGCACCTTATGACCAGTAGCTAGCGTGCAGTGGAGCCCGTCATAACCACCTTACACCACTGCTTTCTTTAATATTGTGACATAAAAATGAAAATTTTACAACTCAAAATGTAGTGTTTTAAGTATTTTCAGGGAGTTTATCAGAAATGTGACTTACCATGTGGTCAGACTGCAGACTGGCAATGATAAGCGGGGTGTCCTACGCAAGTTTGCAGGGGCTAATCTGTGGGGCTCACCCTGCCAGTGGGCAGGGGCCCAGCAGGCGGCACTCATTTAAACCTTAACACCAGTCCCAATGGATAACTAATATTATATGTCCCTCAAATGTTTGATCAGGTTGGGATCTGGGGTATTTAGAGGTCAGGTAGACGCCTTGAGCTTGAGCTCTTGCATTGTCCAGCAGGGGCGGCACTGCCATGAGGGGGTTATTTTGTCTGCAACAGTGTTTGGGTGGGTGGAGCACGTCAAGTGGCATCCACATGAATGCCAGGACCAAAGGTTTCCCAGCAGAACATTGCACTGTAACAAGATGATCAATGTCACTCACTTCACCTGTCAGTAGTTTTAATGTTTTGGCTGATCACTGTATATGGGTGTTTCTAGTTTCTCTGGTTATACCACATGAGTGTATCTATGTCACTGAGGCGAGGAGCAAGTCTATATAATAAAGTCGTATAATCAAATAAAATTAACAGAATAAAATAAATTTGTCTTTTCAAGAAATCTGATTGGACTCAAGATGCCTTTTGCAACAGAGACCTGAGAACAAATTACTTAGTGACAAACAACTGTAGGTATGTCCCTACCAATGTTTTTTAAATGTAAACTCTTGTCATGTGAACTCATCAGGCCACATAATCCCCTCAGTGATGAGGCTGAGTTGGCTCCCTCTAGCAGTCAGTGCAGAAATCACCAACAACAGAGTTTGTCACATATTCTACGTGCACTGTGATGCTCCGTCAGTTATGATGGTGGTGTGTGTTTCTCTGATGACTCAAATTAAACTGCAACTGTTTCAGTAACAAAGAGAAACAGACATTTCTTGAAGAAAGTTCAGACTCAAAAACCTGCTGATGATCCAGTGAAGACACTCTGAGCAAACTGACTTCATCAAGCACAGGTTTTATTAATGATTCACAGACAACAGCTCCAGTCAGGATGATTTCAGGTAGAACATCAGAATATGTTGCAATCACTAATAATATGACATAAACAGCCTGTGTCATCTGAAATATTTTAACTAGTCATCTCAAGCATGAATACACATCAACACACCAGGATATACGGTGTATAATAACATTGATTATAATACAAATCAAATGAAAATACATCAGACATTCTAAGTTCTGTGACATCGTCTGCACAAAATGATTAACATGAGAAGAAAACATCATGGTTAACTACTTTATATGTTCAACAGTAAATATTATATATGTCTCAGTGTTGTGTTACTGTCCCACCACCAGGTTACTGAGACTTCTGTCAACATCAGAATAAATCACAGCCTTGTACTGACTGAAAAACACATTGAAAAACATTAAAAACAAACAATGAACCTACACAAAGAAACTAAAGAAAAATAAATGTCCTGTTTGTGATAAAGAGGGAGGGAGCTGCTGTACTCAATGTTAAACAGCAGGGGGCGTCCTCCCTCCATTTAAAACCAGAGCTGTTGATCCAAACAGTTTTCTAATCTGTGAAGTAACTTCTGTTAAACTGTAAAAACAAAAAGGAAGTCATTAAATACCACAGAGGGCGCTGTTTCAGAAATTACACTTGATATTTAAAAAGGTGATTATATTTGAATGTTCTCATGTAGTTGTTACATCAACATCACACGAAATATATACAGAATGAAACACATTTCACCAGCAGTGTAGACTTTGTTTCCTACACACCTGTCTCCTCATCATCCTCCTGTTCACCTACAACCTACATCACTGCTGCTTTAATCCCTTTACCAGCTGCTGTTATTCTACCAAACCCGTACCACAGCACTGCCTTGATTCCTTCATTTTTATCCATTTGACCTTTCATGTCTTCCAGTTTCTGGACCTTCTCTGTGTCTCCTTTCTCCTTCATCTTCTCAATCAGGAGGTCCAAATGGACAAAGGTGGACAGTGAATCAACCTTCAGGGCCATCTGCTCCAGAGTCTCAACATGCTGAAACGACTCTTCCAACCACTGATCTTTTTCTTTCTCAAGATCTTCTATGTTCTTCTGAAGAGCTTCCAGAAGGCTCGTTGACTCCTCACAGCCTGCGTCACCCTTTTCATACTTCTCTTTTATTTCCTGTTTGGCCATCTGAACTTTCCTTATCTTGCTCACATATTTCCACATTTTTTTAACATGTTCTGATTCCTTTGTTTCACCCTTACATACAGGGCATTGTTTGCCTTCCTCATGGCCTAATCCACAGCAGTCATCCTCACATACAGTGCACCGTTTGTCTTTCACATGAACTGATACAGGACACTTCCCAGTACAGACAGTGCAGTATAATGTTTTTTCATGACCTGAATCACAACACTCGCCCTCACATACAGTGCATTTTTTTTCCATGATCCTACAGCTTTTTGGATACCAGGCCAGTGTGCATGGATAGTGACAGTTCTCCTTGCAGACAGTGCAGCAGACAGCTCCTCCATAATTTAACCCAAATGCCCACCATCTCCGCTCACTGACAGGTTCCTTAACTTTGTAGACCTCATCAACTTCTACAGTCAACTTCTCATTGTTCTTCATCTCTTGCTCATATTTCTTCAGAGCTTCCTGAGTCTGCTGGATTTCTCTCTTTTTCAGTTCAATAAACTCAATTCTCTCTTGCAGGTTGTGGATGCAGGCTGCTAGTCTGGTGCGGCTATTCAACACTTCAACCGTTGTTGTCAGGTTCTGAGATGAAGTGTTTTTCAGGAAATCAGTGAATTGACCCATCTGGTCCTCTGTGAAGCGCCATGCATTTTTTAGAGCAATCTTATTCTTCTTTGTTTTCTGTGTGCTCTGGCAGTTATCAAACATAAAATGAACCGGCTCATTCTCCTCATCTTTGGCACATTCAATGTTTGCAGCCTCAAGAGCTTTAAAGACATTTTCAGGTGTCACACCATTTGAGTGTGTGATGAGGGCAACAATGTTGTCCTTCATTTCTTTTCCAAACAGAGACACTACTGAATCAAAGATGTACCTCAGTCGGTCACTCAGTCGATTCTCACTCGCTTTCATCACCAGACCCACTGCATCAATCTCATGAACTCCATCGTCTGAGCGGAACAGGTCTAATAACCTTTCCCTGACGATAACATCTTTTTCAATCCCAGCAGTGCTCCCATATCCAGGAGTATCAATGATGGTCAGAGAGTAGGGCAGAGTGTTATTTTCAAAACCAAAGATCTCGTACACGATCACATCTGTTGTCTGACTTTCTGACTGACTTTTCTTCTTGTCTTCAAAGTCAGAAACATCTGTTGTCTGACTTTCTGACTGACTTTTCTTCTCATCCCCTACGATCTTAAACCAGACATCATCCTCCCACTTCACTCCCATGGCGTAGTTGACCAAAGCGTTGATCAGAGTAGATTTTCCTGTTCCTGTTTCACCCACAAGCAAGATGGTTTTGTTTCTCTTGTTTGGATCCTTTTCACCGAGAGTCATTCTTGTCAGAGTTCCAATATTCTCTTTCTTTGGTTTCAGCTGGTAAACATTAGGAGATCCTGATTGGATCAGATCTTTGCAGGTGAAGCGGTCATATCTGGAAGAGGTTTTCCTGTAGAAAAGTAAAGACATGAACTCAAAAACTACTGAACACAAATTTAAATAAATAAAATCACTGCACTAATCACAATATAATAACTAACAGGCAAAATAACTGTGTGGGCTTGTGTGTGTCTGCTACCTGCCACAAAGCACCTCAACTGACCATCATCTAAAGTTTGTATTTGGTCAGCAACATATCCATGCTTTTGATTGATGTCCGAGCCCCATTTTAACATCACATTTTGCTGCCACATTGCATCCCTGTGAGCACAGCAATGCACATACAGCTGGCATAGTGTCAGCTAGAAACACTTAGAAACAAACCATATGATCGACTGATGCTTCACTGCATCATTGGAGAGCTGAAAAAAGTTGAGGCCAGCTCAACTTTGATTTGTTGCATGTCACGCCCGTCAGCAGCAACAAATGTCGGACATCAGTTTGTTGTCACCAGCTTCTATTGAAAATGACTTGTAGCCTGTTGCTGTGCCGCTTTAAGTGTAAATGCAGCATTAGAAACAATAGTATTACTCACGTTGCCATGGTAACAGTTTTACAGGAGCTTGAGGATGGAGCACTTTATGAGTTCTCTGGATGAAAGAAAAACAAGTCAGTAACCTACATGTCCTGTCAGCTGCACTGGTGTCATGAAATACTGTATTGTAACTGACATGATTTAAGAGTGAGGAAACACAGCCCTTCAGCCTCTGCCCACCTCCTACACAGATTTTAAAATCAACCACAGTGAGTTCCATAAGATGGCTATTTACCAGCTCACTGATGACATTAAGTTAAGGGTTTTTATTTTCTACTACTACAAAAAAACCTTCACCTCACACAGATAAAGGCATCAAGAAAATGTTTTAAGGCCCAAATGCACTGAAGGCAACAACTGACGCGCTTCATTTGATGCACGTCAATTGATGCTTCTATGTTGCACTGCAGATGCAGAAGCACAGCTGATCATAACTCTGTTCTATGTTCATGAATTGCTGTTGCCAGGTTTATGCAGTCAGTAAGCATTCATGAAAACAGATTATATGGAGCAGGTCTGTTATGCTAATGTTACCACCAACAGTCTGAGCTTTTATTTTTCCTATTTTTAGTATCTGACACGTGACAGCACAATGGTTGAGCTCTGTAGAGGCACAGCTGTTGGCAGTGGTAGTTTTCATTATGCGTTGCAGGATTACAACTGTATTGTTTTTTAAGCTAAGTTAACCGAGCTAACAGAAGCTGTTGCCAAAACCTTCATTTTACCCTCCAATATCGAAACAATGTCGGAGTTAAGGCGTCAAAGCAGTCTGACGTGCCTCATAACACCTCAGACACTTTCAGTGGAGTTGGGAGTTCAGAGTTAAAACTGTTCACAAGAACTGCTGCAGTTTCTGCTGAAATATTGTCAATGTATGAAATTATTAAATTAATATTTTTTTCTACTTTTCTTAAATCTTTTAACCAGCTCCTGCTCGGGTAATACACACCAAATATTCATTCATTTTGCGGATTGTTAACCCTTTATATGCCATTTTCTTTACAAAGACTCACTGTTACTTTTATGAAAAAATATACATTCTGAATTATTTTCTATATACTAAATGCTAGAGGGATTTTTATTTTTATTTTTTTAAATATCATAGTCTGGGATATGTGAATGATGCAGTGTGTAACAGTATTTCCTCTCCATGTTGGATGAGTGGAATGATGAGTCAGCTGAGCTACATGCATTATAACTTTTGCTCCGACTCCAGGCGCATCAACACACTGATCCTCTCACCAAAACAAAGTCACTTTTATTTTTGTTTACTCCGTAGCAGCACCTTTGAAGCACCGTAACACGCACACACACACACCACTACAACATCACACACCCACTGAAATCTATACAAAAATGCACTGCACATATGAGTGTGTGATAAATTATTTTTTAATGAGTTTGAAAGCCTGCGTGTGCATGTGCATGTGCATGTGCGTGCATGTGTGTGTGAGTGTGTGGATGAGTGAAAGTGGGTGCATGATGTGTGTGTGAGAGAGAGGGAGAGAACAGTCATGTAACCTTGCAGCAACCTGCAGCTCATGATTTGTAATTTTAGCTTAGCAAACTTTGCATGTATTTTTTTTTTTTACATCAATGGCTTGCAAACCTCAATAACGACAAATTATGATAAAAATACAGGTAATTTTCCTGCTTATTATTTGGTGTGTGTGTACTCTGCTGGGGAAGCGGGAGAAAATGCATGATTCAGCTGGATTTTAGTAAAAAGATTTTAGTCATGCATCCCCTAACTCTGGGATGCATGACTAATATTATCAGATTCATGTTTCTAAGTTGCCATAAGGATGTGATGAAGAAATGTGGAATTTATGGCTTTTTATTGTTTTACATTTATCTATATTTTCACATAGGGATTTGACATTGTTTATTTTGAGTCCATGTACACACACACACACACAAACTAATACTGCAATATTTTTATACAGACCACAGTCACATCCTTATGAGCACAGCAAGACCATTTTTTGATCGACTCAGTATCCCCACCCCCATCAGGGGCCTATAGTGCCTCAAGTGGCCAAACCAGGAAGTGCACTGAAAAGACAGCGGGGCCCCAAAAATGGAAAATGTCGTTTTAACTAGTTTCAGAGGGGACCGTTATGGTCCAAGAGGGCATGGTGTCATACAAGGTTGCCATTTGTGTATTTTAGGCCCGATTTAGGAGCGGCCTTCTATTTTCAAAATATCACCAAAAATATGTTTTCTGACCAAATGCCATGCTATTTGCATGAACACAGCCAAAGTTATTTAAAAAAAAAAACCAAACAAACTGAGAAATGACTGAAAAGGACCATTTTGGTCCGAGGAGGACTGGAGGGTCAAATCTGGAAAACGAGAGGAAAAGCTTCAGTCTCTCTCATGCTCTCAAAATTATTAGATACTGAATTAAAACTTAATTGAAAACAAATCTTAGTTGATTCAAAGCTCTTATCATATTAATGTAATTCTAATATAAGATATGAATGACTCATATGAATGTCAGGTAGCAGCTCAGTTATCAGTTATATCAAAAACATTTCTCCTTATGCATTTCTATTTGCTGTTAACTTCTGATCTTAGCATTTTAAGGTATTTAATAATTACTGTCTTAAAGTGTTCTTACCTGTGGTGATGGTCCTGGATACTGAGGAGGCAGAGAGCAGACAGCAGTTTTTATATCAGCAGAGAGGATGGTCACATGACTTCACAGACACACTCTCAAAGACAAACAGGTGAGTCACTCTGCTGACTGCAGGTGACTCTTGGAGTACAATAAGAACTTTTTATCTGTGCTGTTTTGTGAATGGATGAATTTCACTTATTGTTTAAGATTTCATCATATTAGAGCCTGTAAATCCATCTCCAGTGATGAGGACTGAAATAAACACATTTAGATTAGTAAAAATATTCTTGTATTCTGTCAGAAGGGTTCATTGTCAACAGTGTATAGTTTATAATGTCAGCATGTAGTGCATACTACATTACATGTTTTAATCATTTATTTTCTTCACTGAGTTGCTGCAGCTATATCTGATTTAAAACTCTGAGAACTCTCCTCCCTCACTTCACTTCCTCTTTTTCTAACCACTTGAAGTCAGGCCATTTCTCTGAAATCACGTGACAACAAAATCCCATAAGCACTTTTCGACAACAAGGTAATTCAATGTGCCTTCCATAAGACAGAAAGACATGAAGTAAAGTTGTAAAACACAAGACAAATTTAAAAAAAGACAATATTAAATGACACATAAATAGGATTTAAAACAAGAGTAAAGTAAAATAAAAGAGAATATAAAACAATAAACTAAAACTGACAACAATTGGCAACGTTTTGAAAAACTGCCAGTTTACACCAATGAGACGGGACAAGATGGCGTACCGTCTCCATGGCAACAACTCTCTGTACATTCATTTTGTAGCTGAATATAATTTGTAGCTTTCAAAATATGAAATGAGGATATCAAGTAGTGATGAAACTATGAAAACCTAAACAAAACAACCTGAGCTTCAGATAGACAGTGTTCATTATAAATACACCACAATATTCTCAATAACCAGCACCGATAATCAGTCGATATGTAGGCCGTGTGTGTGTGAGTCATGCAAACAGCAGCAGTGAACCACCATCCAACACCGACACACCACAAGGACAGAGACCGACATACAGTGCCATGCACAGACATTTTGTGGGACAGGTGCTCAAGTGAACAGAAGGGCACCTCTTTCATGAATATTTTTTGAATGCAAGCTTTACTTGAGTGTGGGAAAGAGACTGTGCACTTACAAAGTGCTCCCTGCCAGGAAGTTTCTATGTGTCTGTCAAGGGCTCTTGAGGCCCAAGTACATACACTATATTTGTGCACAGTAATGAGACAGGGAAATGTCTATCTCGCTGACTGACATTTATTTATAACAGACAACCAAAAAAAACAACACCACATTGAGTATGCTTTTGTCACAGTCTGCACCTCTGACCAGTAAATTTCCTCTCATCCCACGTCTTCACCAAACCTTCCTGCCAGCCCATCACCTGTCCACACATCTCCTGCTCCTGCCAGTCCACCACACCCACCTCTTCAAGCCCAGTCTGCCCACTCATAAATAAAAAGGCAAATTGATTACATGACTCAATTGGATAAAAGTTCAGAGACTACTGACACAGGAGGGTTTGTCAGCCTGAGGAAAATGTTTGTTTTTTTTTTCCATTTCTGACAATGACGTTAGAGAAGGACTAACTTCCTTTTCTTAGTTCAAAATTATAAATGCAAAGTCCTCTGTTTCAGATTTAATAGCAAACCTGGATATTTGTTTTTCAGCCATCTGTATTTAGGTTTTGTTTTACACGTTTTTCTATATAATTTTGATCAGCATAGCATTTATCCATGCTCCTTCAGTTGACTGATATGACCAGACAATCTTCAAGTGAAGGCAGCACGTGTTTCAACATTTCAAAATCACACAAATAGAGAACAATTTGTGCTTCTCCTCAGTGAACTGACCAATGAGCTAACTACATCCTTATAATTCCACCTAGCTAAGCACCTCTAGCCAACTAGGGCTAATCTAGCTAACTACTTCAGGAGCACAATCACTGCAGCTCTAAATATTTAAAAGACACACAGTACTGTGCAAAAGTTTTAGGCAAGTGTGAAGAAATGCTGTACAGTAAGAATGTTTTCCAAAATATAAAATATAATTGTTTATTTTTATCGCTTTACAAAATACAAAGTAAGCAAAGAGAAGAAAAATCAAAATCAAGTCAATATTTGGTGTGACCACCCTTTGCCTTCAAAAGAGAATCAATTCTTCTGGGTACACTTGCACAAAGTCAGGGGTTTCATGCTGTTCTTGTATTCTGTCACAAGGATTTATAATGTCAGCATGTAGTGCATACTACATTACATGTTTTCATCATTTATTTTCTTCACTGAGTTGCTGCAGCTATATCTGATTTAAAAATGAGAACTCTCCTCCCTTCACTTCCTCTTTTTCTAACCGCTTGAAGTCAGACCATTTCTCTGAAATCACGTGACAACAAAATCCCCAGAAGCACTTTTCAACAACAAGGTAATTCAATGTGCCTTCCATAAGACAGAAAGACATGAAGTAAAGTTGTAAAACACAAGACAAATTTAAAAAAAGACAATATTAAATGACACATAAATAGGATTTAAAACAGGAGTAAAGTAAAATAAAAGAGAATATAAAACAATAAACTAAAACTGACAACAATTGGCAACGTTTTGAAAAACTTCCAGTTTACACCAATGAGATGGGACAAGATGGCGTACCGTCTCCATGGCAACAACTCTCTGTACATTAATTTTGTAGCTGAATATAATTTGTAGCTTTCAAAATATGAAATGAGGATATCAAGTAGTGATGAAACTATGAAAACCTAAACAAAACAACCTGAGCTTCAGATACACAGTGTTCATTATAAATACACCACAATATTCTCAATAACCAGCACCGATAATCAGTCGATATGTAGGCCGTGTGTGTGTGAGTCATGCAAACAGCTGCAGTGAACCACCATCCAACACCGACACACCACAAGGACAGAGACCGACATACAGTGCCATGCACAGACATTTTGTGGGACAGGTGCTCAAGTGAACAGAAGGGCACCTCTTTCATGAATATTTTTTGAATGCAAGCTTTACTTGAGTGTGGGAAAGAGACTGTGCACTTACAAAGCGCTCCCTGCCAGGAAGTTTCTATGTGTCTGTCAGCACCAGTACATACACTATATGTGTGCACAGTAATGAGACAGGGAAATGTCTATCTCACTGACTGACATGTCTCATTTATTTATAACAGGCAACAAAAAAAACAACACCACATTGAGTATGCTTTTGTCACAGTCTGCACCTCTGACCTGCCATACATGACATTCTCTCAGCTCACCCAGTAAATTTCCACTCACCCCACCTCTTAGGATCATATGATCCTCATAGGATTCAAACCAGTTCAGCACTGTGTCAGAATGTCCAACCCAGTTTTCAGCCTGTCTGGTAATACATTTTGTTTGACCATGATGAAAGCAGCACTTCAATCTGACAATACCAAGACTAAAACTTTTCCACACCTGTGTTTAAGTGGATGTCTTTCAGGAGCTTCACAGGAGCAAGTCCAGTCATGTGGTGTGGTCAAAATCCTGACTGGAAAACATCAAGACAATTATTTAGAGTCAGGAAGATGCTCAGATGTTGAAAAACAGCCACATCAATGTATCTTCTTTCTGCCCTAATGCCATCCTGACATTTATCAACATCCCTTTCAGTTCTTGTATGCCTGATCTCAGCTTGTTAGAGAGATGAGGGAGACTGATGACAGAGATTTCTGGTGACTTTGCTCACCTTATCAGCCTCATCAGCTCGCACAGGAGACAGAGCTTATCTCTCTTTCTGTCATCTACGTTATCAGAGAGTTTGGTGTTACAGAATGTGCTTGGCGAGTTTAAGGCCAGTGTGAAGGGAGGAGGAATTAGGAGACTGATCCATGATCTGGTTGTCAACACGCTGACACTGAGGCTGCTGGTGCTGTTGTGTGGCGGGATGCATCGTCTTAGGCTTGGTCGATGGGTGTCGGAGACTGAACCAAATATGGTCCATCCCTACTCTAGATCTATTTCAGTGGAGGCCATCTCTGAAAAGATGCCTACATCCCCCGAACAGACTGAAGTTACTGATGTAGTTGATTTCTTTCAGAAAGCAGTTTTTAATGAGCCACGTGTTGAGTCCAAAAAGTCTGCTGATAAAGTTGATCCTTCAGTTGACCAACATGACCCAACAAACTTCAAGTAAAGGCAGCATGTGTTTCAACAAAATCACACAAGTGGAGAACAATTTACACTTACCTTTAGTACTAAATGACAGGAAGAGAAAAATGTCCTGGCTAACTTTACAAGACCTTATCTAAACACCCACATAATTTCTTCCTGCTTACATCCTACTACTTACGACCTGATTAAACACCTTACTACCTCAATTCAATGTTTAATTTCTCATAGCTAACACCTGGATAAATACATCTAACTATTTCAGCAGCACAATCACTGTAAAAAAGTATGTTGATGCTGAACTTACCTTTAAATTACTTCGTTTGTTGGTCACGCAGCATCACTGTTCTCATAACTTCAACTTCTCAAACGGAAATACAAATGATGTGCTCGACATTCAATGTTGAAATTGTGGCCAAACAATCTTCAGGTGCAATGTGTTTCAACATTCAAAATCACACAAATAGAGAACAATTTGTGCTTCTCCTCAGTGAACTGACCCCTGAAGCTCAGCTAGCTACACCCAAATAATTATGTCTAGCCAAGTATCCTCTAGCTAACCAGGGCTAATTAACCAGACACAGTGATTTAAAAGACATATTAAGCTACCACTTACTACATTTTCTCATCTTAATACCTTACTACATCTAGCCACCTGCCCTAAACTGGAAGTGGCAGGATAGTTAGCCATCTACCCTTTCTAACACTTAAATTCCTTCTGGCTTGCTATACACGCTAAACCTAGCTAAATAGGCTACAATTATCTCAATAACGAATCTAAATGCTTGTGTGAACTCTATCTCACCAAGTCAAAATAACAGGCCCTACCCGACTTATAGAGACCTTGTTCAAACACCTAGATAATATCTCCTGGCTTACTATTTTCTACCCACTAAACTCCTGACTACCTTAATTCAACACCTGGTGTAGGAGCCAAATATGTTGTTGAAATAATCCCTGGGTAAATTGTAGTTCACTGTTTTGAACATGAGGTGTCGCTGCAGTGTTTCATGCTTGGGTGTTAAAGGTAGGAGGATTACTGTTGTGGGCAGGTGTTTTTGACCCAGAAGGGCAAAGGGTTTTTGACCGCTACGGCCACGAAATGTTTGTGACGCCGTATGCTGATTGCTATGTCTTTTTTGCCACGAAATGGACTTTGTTCACATCTGCATGGAAGAAATAAATTGCTTTTGCTGCAACAAGAACAACCGGTGAATTCATTTAAGACGCAACTCAGCGTACGGTAGAGCAACCTAATAGTGAGGCGCGTCAACAAGGTCACTCCTGGGGCAACATCTCAGTGGCAAGTATTAGGCTAGCTTCTACACCTGGATAAATACATCTAGCTAAACTACTTCAGGAGCACAATCACTGTGGTGAACCTACCTTTTTTTGGCCCTTTTTTGTCCGTCAGTGTTCTCCTAACTTCAACGTCTCAGATGCAAATACAGTGTGAATGAAATACATCGTGGAAAATACGACCAAACAATCTTCGAGTGAAGGCAGCATGTGTTTCAACATTTCAAAATCACACAAGCTGAAGAACAATTTGTACTTACCTTTCACAGTAAGTGATATGTTTTCAATAATACACCAACATTATTTTCTATTTACTGTGATAGGAATTTGTTTTTATTGAATGTTGTGCGTTTTCCATGTAAAATTTAGGGTTTGTAATTGTTACTGTAATAGTGTTTGTTTAATGTCTTGTTTGTGTTTTGTTTTGGGATTATCCAGTTTTATGTAAAGTGTCATTTTATTTTCTGTTTAATGTGTTTTCTGATGATTTTGTTTCTTAATACAGATTAAATTTGATAAAATGCCTCTGTTTTCTATTACTATGCCTTGTTTTGTGAAATCACTTTCATATTGTCTTTACAGTGGATAGACGATTTTTAGTTGTGTAGAATTTTTTTTTTAATTGTTGTTTTTCTGTTTGTTTGTTTTTTTAAACTTGTACATGTGTTTATACTCGTGGTATTACAATAAGTGGTGTCAGTACATGTATTAAATATTCTCTTGGAATGAGTAGTGAACATTTTTTTTAAAAATTATGATCCAAGAATTAGTGTGTGTGTGTGTGTGTGTGTGTGTGTGTGTGTATATACATAACTATAAAGTCAGTCCTACCACAGCAGTTTTCAGGTGAAGAAGTCCTCAGATAAAGAAGAACTGCTGGGAGAAAGAGAGACGTCGTCATTTTACTGCACTCTTAGATGCAAAATATAAATTATACTGATGTCTTATAGATGTCCTGAAAGTTGCAGTTTGGAGTTTTAGATAATGTTTAAATCCAAAATGCAGAAAGCAGCATCTTTCTAATGTATATGTGATGTCAGGGCTCCAGACTAAGTTTTGTTAGTAGGAGTACTGTAGCCCAGAGAGTGGATACCTGACCCGAGCCCGTCGGGACCATCAATTTCCTACAATGACGCTATGAACAAAGTTTGGAAACGTCCTGGTTGAAAGCTAAAGGCCTAAAACAAATTACTGCTGCACCTGCTAGTTCAAGCGACCCAAATAAAACACACATGCAATGTTAGTGTGTACTCATAAGTCTGTGGGACGTTACCTGCAGCCTGGAGGGGAAGATGGAGGACAGACGAGGAACGTTGGAGAGAAGCTGGACGCTGCAACAGTCCAACACCCGAGGTCTGGACGGAGACAACAGTTGATAAGGAGGCTGTAACAGGAGACATCTGCTCCTCACAGGGTCCATGGACAGTGTCATGGTCTTCTCTGTCTAATGAGGACAAATGTCTCCTCAGTGTCTTTAATCCACCACCAGCTCATACACTTTATCACAGCTTCAGGTGTTAGCTACACCAGACACAGCACCACTAATGTGGACTGACAGCTAACGTCTGATAGCAACATGCTAACGCGCTAATCACGATTAGCATCACAACCTTTACAAACTGCATTGAATTTGGAGCGTATTAAAAATAAAACACGACATACTTACCTTCTACAGATTACAATAAGTCTTCAGCCAGGTGGCTTTACTCTCTGTTAACCGAAGTTATGGACATTAAACCTCTGCTAACATCAACCGTTTTCACACGGCTAAGCTAACGTTAGCTGCGTCTGCTTCAGTTAGCCTGTAGCTCACCTGGTGGTGTTAGCTACAGCATGGCTAAAAATTTAAAAACAGTAAAGAGTATTCATGTTTTAAGAAAAGTATAATTTCTGGATGACTAAAGGCACAACTGAACCTCACAACACAACACACAGTGTTAAAACGAAGTGTGTAGATGAATCTAAAACTGTTACACTGCTATCAGAACCAGTTTAAACTGGTTCTGACCGGTTCTGAATGTTTAATATGTCAGTTTTTGTCAAGTCATCTTTTTACTATGAAAGGTCATTTAAGTAAATGTTAAGTACATAAATATGTCTATCAAATGAACAAATAAGGCCGTGAAATAGATCCTGAAATAATTAAATGAGGCAATAAATTCATAAATAAATGTCTAAACAAAAAGTTATTTTGATTATGTTTTATTAATTACTACTTTTATTTATTTCAGTGGACTTTTATGTCAAGATGCTACATTTATTTTACAGCTCTTTTTATTTCATTTCTTATATTGGATCAGGTGGGTGAATAGAATTCAATAATAACTAGATATCGGACGCCAAGATGGCGCCTATTTATTCCAGTGGAGTTGCTCACCTGGCACATATACCTAAAAAAAAATGTCTAGCTTCCCGGTTTACGTCTCCAGGATGTGGCCCACTGATTATACCCGTTACTGTTTCCCCACCAGTTCCCACTGGGCTTGTAGACTTTACATCGTTTGGACATCAGATGTTTAAATCGCTTTTTTCAGCTTGAGGAAAGT
The DNA here is from genome assembly GCA_019142605.1 of Cephalopholis sonnerati. Lineage (NCBI taxonomy): Eukaryota > Metazoa > Chordata > Actinopteri > Perciformes > Serranidae > Cephalopholis > Cephalopholis sonnerati. Next base: position 37,384,288 of record JAGQAX010000019.1, read on the forward strand.
TTTGCGAAAATGAAACCTCCTTGGACAAAAAAAAAAAAAGAATAAAAAGAGTAATAATTGTCCTTGTTTGCAGTGGGAGGAGTCATGTGAACTGTTTTGCAGAGTGTTTGTTGTTGTTTTCTATGTGTAGACTGAATGAGATGGTCTAATTACAATACAATATGCAGCTCACGCCACCTGCTGGCCAAAGGGACACATCACTGCATGTTCATCTTCCCCCAAGTAACAACTTTATATAATTATTAATGAATTCACTGAGTTTAATGTGACTGTTTACAGTCAGCCTTAGTTTTAAATAATAAATATCATTAACATAACAACCAATAAGAAGATAAATACATACTGAGACTCACTGAGTTTAAATAAAAATGAAATGATATATTTTTTTATGCCACCAAAGGGAGTCACAACATTAAAAAATACTCTACTTTGTTCTCTCTTTTAGTGAGTAAACTATGTTTCAAATATGAATAACAGCTGATATCAGTGTTTCCTCACAGGCCGATGTTGTCGAGGTACAAGTTGAAACATGAGGAGGGAACAACAACAACAAAAGGTGGTGAGTTTCTGTTTCTACCTCCTCCTAAATAATAAGGATAATTAAGAGGACTCTGGTCGTTGTAGAAATAGTTAGAAATATTGTAAGTTAAAAATATAATCTAGTCATACAAGTTAGAAATGAAGACAGAGTTCTGCTGGTGCCTCCAGGCGCCAGTGATGACCTCTGACCTCTGTTATCTTGTGTAATGAATTGAATGGCAGTGTGGTTGATAACGGTGGTTTAAGTGGCATCAGTTTGCACAGACAGGATATTTCCATATTCAATTATGTAGATGTGTTTGTGTGGCATGTTTCATGATTTTGTTTGTTTGTTTTTCACAAGAGAAACAATCTGTGTCTCAGTACAAGAATCCAGGGCTGTGTTAAGCAACGCTTCCCAGCTCCTCCTGGAGGACCCCGAGGTGTTCCCAGACCAGATGAGATCTATAATCCCTCCAGTGTGTTCTGGGTCTGCCCCGGGGCCTCCTACCAGCTGGGACCAGGAGGATCCTGATCAGATGTTGAACCACCTCAACTGACCCCTTTCAAAGCAAAGAATTCATTCTCATTCTTGCGGTCACTACCCAGAGCTCATGACCATAGGTGAAGGTTGGGACGGAGATGGACCAGTAAATCTAAAGCTTCGCCTTCCAGCTCAGCTCCCTCTTCACCACACATCCAACATGACTTTTTTTATTTGTGACCAAGATGTTCAACATGAGTTTTGTAGGACAATTTGCTGTCTAAATTAATTTCTCAGCGTTTAAATCTCCAGTTGGAGCACGCATAGGGAACATCAGTGGTTCACGCTGTTGTGAAATACACACAATTTTTCTTTGTCTTAACAGTTACATGAAACCATCAGGATCCACATCAGTGGGCTCACTTTAGACTGACATGGAGTTTCAGCTCACCTACAATGAGGAGTCAAGACAGAAGGCAGAGTGGAGTCACAAACTCAGAATAAACTAGCTGCACCTTGTTTTTTTGGAGTTAACATGAAATTACAGCCTCCATAAAATAACTTCAGTGTGACACTACAACATCTTGGATCAAATATTAAACCAGACCCCAGCAGTCCTACGTACTTTATATCAGACGTCACTGATTTTATTGTTTATGTGTCAGATGTTACACATTAAGCACATCACTCCACCAAATACACACTTTAAATAAACTAACAATGACATTTACTTCCCCTCCAAGTTAGAGGGACATTTTAACGTAGGGGGGTGGTTGTTCTTAATGTCAGCATGGCTGTGACTTGATTGTAGGGAGATAATCACAGTGCTGATATTCAGTATAACAGCAGTTCTACAAGCACCACCTATGATGAAACAGCAAGAAGTGACGACAGATTATAATTTGTTTGGCTCTGCCAACACAAGCAGTTCCTCAACCAGACTGGAACTGAACTCATGACAAGCAACACACTGAAGGGGAGCACCATCTGCTGCCAGGGTTACTTTTCTTTGTCCTCTTTTGACGACCATCTCTTATTAAACTAAGATGTTATTTGTGGAAATATGTTTCTCTTTGCAGTGCAAAGTTTGTTATGATGACCTATAATGTGGACTAATTAACGGTTAACGTTGTTAACAGTTAAGAACAGTGTGCTACATGCAGAGTTAAAAGTCCCAGTGCAGTTAAACTGTATATCAGCACTCATAAGCCCCCAGTTCAGTTCAGTTTGGTAAGGTTTGTTTCTGTTTCCACAGTGAAAAGTTGTGGATGGTACCAATAGAAGCGTTCCTTAGCGTCCCCATGTTTGGTCCCCCCTCTGTTGGGGTACCTAGCACACAGATCTGGTACTAAAAGGTGGAGCTGTGAACACTGCAGTCTGATTGGTCAGTAGAGGACGCTCACTCTGCTCAGGGCTGAGTTGTGTCTGGTTTTGAGGCTCATGTAACCACTGTTCATACTGTGGAGAGTTTGATTAGTAAACTGGAACTATAAAATGAAAGGATGTTTTGCTGCCTCTCACAGCAGCTGGAGTCGGAGAAAAAATCACTTCATTCACTGGGCCGACTGCCGGCAACTTTTAAGGTGGAACGTTAACTTGTAATGTTACTCAATGCATGAGTTGATGATGTGAATCCATCAGCACACCTTAAATTTACCTGTGACAACTTTGAGCATCACTTAAGTTTTTATATGACAGACACTTTTAGTGCTGACTTTAAAAATATAGATTGATTTGGAGCGGATTATGTGAAGGTCATATATTCTAATCCTCACTTCCTGTGGGCTCCAGCAACACTAAACCCCTGAGCTTGCCTGAGAAGGACTAAATGCACAAAGCTGCTATTTTGAAATATCCCATGGAGAGAGACTCTCACTGCAGCCTGTTGTATTTTGTTCTGAAAATGTGGGCGTGCAGCCTCGTTCTGTGGACCATAAACCAGGTGCAGACTTCCATCTGTGTCACCGCTGATGAGGAAATACAGCCAGTGCTGGACGGAGCAGTGAGTGACAACAACCCCGCCCACATTTAAGAGGACTGTCTGAACAGACCCAGGGTCTAGGTACCATGTCTGAAGGGTTACTGTTGGCTCCAAAGGGACTGTACTGAAAAGGTTTGGTGGAAATGGGGCTTTGGAGGGTCTCCTGTCCATCAAAATGCTTGGTTGGAACTAACTGTTATATAAAAAACATAAATAAACCTTCATGTCTCTGTAACACAAGTCTGAAAAACATCACATCCATAGGTCGTCCACCAATCGGGAGATCAGTGGTTTGATCCCCGGCTCCTCCAGTCTACATGTCGAGTATCCTTGAGCAAGAGCAAGATACTGAACCCCAAATTGCTCCCGATGATGCCTCCGTCAGTGTGTTGAGTAGCAGGTGGCACCTTGTACTGTAGCCTCAGCCACTAGTGTATGAATGTGTGTGCAAATGGGTGAATGTGAGTCGTAGTGTAAAAAGGACTTCGAGTGGTCAGATGACCAGAAAGGAGCTATACAAATGCAGGTCCATTTACCAGCTGTCAGTCAGTCACAAGTTTGTTGAAAACGTAGTTTCAGGGTTTTTCTTAACAAACTGGAGTCATTAACAGCTAAGACTCTGATCCTCCATTATCAGTGGCTTCACCTCACACGAACACTTAACAAAAGAAATGGCTTGAGGAAAACAATATTGGTTCTTTAGTAGGCTGTCCTATTTGAAGATGAACGGGTTCTTGTTGCTGCAAAGTATGCAAGGATTTATAGCAGACTATGACAGTACTATTCCGTGTCTATACTTTCTCTGATGTCTTTCAGTTGTCTCCTCATCTTTTCAAACTCTCCAACAGCTTTCTTAAACTGATCAGATATGCTTGTTATACAGTCTGAGGTGGCAGAGGTTTTGAGTTTTGCAGTATCATCCAACAGTCTGTTAATGTTGTCATTCAGTCTCACAATCTTTTCTTTTGTAGCTCCGACTGATTCCCTCTGCAGATCGTCACACGCCTTCTTTATTTCCTCCAGGTCACTTCGCAGTAACTCAACAATCTTCAGGAACTCCTTCACAATTTTTCTGCTTCTTTTCTGTTGCGTAAACTGTTTTTCGGTGAAAACTTCAGCTGTAGCACATGCGGCAACAAACACAGTTACTGCTCCAAGTATTGGGAAGCTGAAAGTTCCAGTGAGCAGAGTTGCAGCCGATACAACTCCAACTCCAACTACTGCAGAGGCCAGGCCTGTCAGTCTCAGACTCTTTGGTTTCTGCTTCATCCGTTTAACTTCAGCAGCGATCTTCTTAAGCCCACATACGATCCCTCTCATCCGTGGCTTCTTTCTGTCAAATACTTTGATGAATGAGTCAATCAATACATACTTCAGCTTTTTTGTAAGATTAGAAAAAGCTGGAGGATTGTCGATGCTCCACCTTCGTCTTTTTACTCTCGATGCCATTTTAAAGATGGTCTCTTGAACAAGTTTTACAATCTGCTGTCCATCAGGTCCTGTGGAGATAAACAAAGACATTAAAGATAATCCAGTGATCTGCTCTCAGATCAGCAGGTCAATATGGCTCAGCCTGTTTTACATATACGACAGCGATTTGAACCGCTAGCGTTAAACTTTAGTTGCGTTTTGGCTGATCGTTTACACGACAGCAGCGTTTTGGGTGCCTGAAAACACAACGATTTGAAAAAGAGTTCCAGAGTGCAATTTTTTGGAAACATCACCGTCTCTGTTGTCATGCAAACTTGCAATATGCAGTTCCTGTGAAAAAGGAGACTTTTTACACATGCAGATGTGTGTTGTCACACCGCCAACTACTGGCCTGGCATGTATACTAAAGCGTTTCTGGTCATTTTTGCGGATATGTGTGCACAGCCATTGTTATCGAAATGTTGTCGTCTGAACGCAGAGCTTTTTTAAAAAAGAAAACGAGGAACAATTCAGTTTTCAGCAGATCGTTTTCATGTAAACATGGCCCAAGGCAGTGGTTTCCGACCTTTTTCTCGAGGGACCCAAAAGGGCTTCGCGACCTCTCGTGGCTCTTTGGCGTCCCCCCTATGGGGGTCCTGCCCCCCCTGGTTGGGAACCATTGCCCTAAGATGCAAGTGCTTTTTCACTTAACTCCTCTGTTGGATGAAAAGTTGTCTCCTGTTTTGTGTTAGTTTCATGCTTACCTGTTTGTCCGGAGAAGCCAGAGCACACCCAGTCTTTAATGTTCAAACTCTCTGCAGCTCCGCAACCAGCCGTCTGATCAGTCTCAGGTCCATGTACGAGTTTCACTCATACGCTGCGACACAGTTCAATCACGCAGAACTCCAAAGAGGGTTTTGAACAAAGCAGGATGTTGCATCACTAAAAATGACACCTACTGTGCGTCCCACAGTTTGTTAAATCTTCCAAATTAAATCTATGATAGCAAGTTAGCGACATTACTTCCACTCAAGATACTTTGAGAGATGTTTATCTTGTCTGCATGACTGAACTGTCTGGAAAATCCGGCTTCTGAACTGTGGCACACCCTTTTACTGTGAAATCACGTGACCCTGACTCCAAAGTCCACCTCTTCCTCCTGTCAAGGTGAGCCTTAAGTAAATGCTGAACGTGCTCCTCCTCAAATGAGATGCTGTGATCTCACCGTCCAGAGTCAACCTGAGCTGTAAACCATAAACCCAACAAAAACACTCAGAGCCACAGAGTCTCTTACACTTTCTTTTATTGACACAACACTGGCAGCAGAGTAACAAACACACCATCTTTTTTTGTCCTAATAATTCACTACAACAAAGATCAACAGGTTATATCTACTCTGTGCTGAGATCAATAAATATATTGAGAACATAAAATAGTTGATCAGCAGAATCAGCAGTCGGATCAGACATGACTGAGATGAGGAAACATACAGTGTGAGGAGGAGTTACCAGGCTGCAGAAACACAATAAATACAAAGTCACTTTAACACCGTCTGTGGATCATTAATCAGCCCATATAATACAAAAAGATATCATACATATGTACACATACACTCACTGCTCTCAGGTCAGTTTCCTCCTCAGCTGAACCTGCCAGCAGGATCTCTTCATCTGCACCAGAGCTAACCACGCTACATGCTAAACACATTTAAAGGGCCAGGACCTGTGGTTTCATGTACGTTAACACATTAACTTCAAAGGCACACCTCAGTGCTCACATGGCTCTGTGCAGACATCACACACCAGCTCCTGGTTGTACGTTTGGACAGAGCCAGGCTAGCTGTTTCCATCTGTTTCCAGTCTTTATGCTAAGCTAAGCTAACGGCTGCTGGCTGTAGCCTCATATTTACTGTGCTGACAATCTGACGATCGGACTCTGGATCTGAGAAGAAGATTTATTTAAATGTTGATCCATTAAGGTCAAAGATATTTTTAAACTCTACAGCTTAAAAGGAAAAGTTCAGCAGTGATGTTAAGCTGAAATAAAACACAGGTATGGTCCTTTAAAGGTCACTTCTCTCTGTCCTGTCTTATATTTACAGTTCATGGAGGGGTGAGAAACATTTTCAAGGTAACAGGTTTTTTAAAAATGGCACGTTTGGAACCATTCGAACAGAAAACGGAGAAATAAAAACCTCTGAGGACTCGACAGCTTCAGATGAGACACATAATGATCACAACACTTTCAAACACAAAGGAAGTCAAATTAAATTAGAGGCAAACAATGACCAAACTATTTTGATCTAACAGGCAGCTGATTGTTGTTAAACTGTGATCACTTCTACAAACTTAATATTGATATTCAAATAAAAGTCAATGTGCTTTACTTTGAAAAACCATCTGTCTGAGTTTACACTCTGTGGTGAATATTTAATGGAGTTCACAAATCAAACTAATATTCAAGCTGTTTGTGTTTAACGAGTCAGATTCACGTCATGTGTTTTACATTTCTCAAATGTAAAGGTGTACTCCCGGGTGTGTCAGCACGCTGTGACATCACTGGTGGGTGTGGTTACACTGATGTTGAGTCGCTCTTTCAGTCAAGTCAAAGTTCAAAAGTGGATGTTGTCGAGGACAATCATTCAGCTATTGATTTGAACGGCATCGATTTATACCTCTGTGCTGAATCAACGCCGCAGCCTAACGTGCACCGCCCCATAAATGTGACTCCACGTCACAGTGACGCAGACCTCCTGTCTGTCTCTGTAAGCTGAAACCATTTCCCTCAGTGGAAACTAAACTTTGATTGACTTTAATTTCACAGATAAGAAACAATAAACTGTGAAGACAATAAAGCCTCCACACACTGTGTGTGATTTATCCTGGCTGAAATATGAGCAGAGGAAATCTCTGCTAGCTGCTAGGCTAATTTATACAATGTAAAATGCCATAGGCTTGTGCTAATAACGTTAGCATGTTGTATTTGTGGGGAAAACGTGTTTAGTGTAAGACAGTTGTTTTGTCAGTGAACCTTGTGAGCTGTAATGGAGCTGAATTTTGTCACATTACCTTTGTTAAATGTTGCTGTTGTCCCTGGTTTTATACGGGAAGAGGAAAAGTCCGCCAGCCACTAAGCTAATATATACAATGTAAAATGCCATAGGCTTGTGCTAATAACGTTAGCATGTTGTATTTGTGGGGAAAATGTGTCCAGATAAAGACAAGTGTTTGTCTGTGAATGCTGCGAGTAGTGTATATATATATTTTTTTATGATGTATTATCATATATACCACTCACTCACCGGCACCGTATCGCAGCGTTGGGCTATAATCGGGCTGATATTGTGTCGAGATATATTTATATATGTGTACATACACATTTGAAAATTCAAACCACATAAATTCAGACAGATGGTTTTCAAAGTAAAATAAAAGATTTTTTTAAAGTAAAAGATTAAATTCAGTTGATTTTAACATTTCAATTATTAGAGATAAATTTTATTAGCCTCCATGTCGGAGCTGCTTCGTACATGATTAGGGTTAAATGAGTTCAGACCTTCAGATGATGTTAAGATTATCATTACAATAAATGAACCAGCAGCTCATCAGACGCAGGTGTAACTCAGGTTAATAAATGACTGTTCCTATCCTGACGCACAGATAAATAAATCTACAACATAAACATTTAAAGAATAAAAACATGAATAAAGTCGGTGACTTGGTGGACCTTCACTGAACCTTTCATTAAAGTGACGTGTTGACATGCAGCTGCTGCACGCTCATGCTCAGACTCCCGCTGTGGCGACATGCAGCTCACACAGTAAACTCAGGAGAGTGATATCAGTTCATATCAGAGGGTTTATGGAACTGTTACATCATCAATATTCCTTCAAAGGTGCCTTCATTTACCTGCAGACGAGCTGGACGTGAAACCTGACGCAAAGACATTTCCAGAGGACTTCACTGATAACACGTGACCTGTGTTTATTTACCATGCATCCTGGGAGATGAGACAGCCGCTGAGCTGTGAGATGGAGGTCATGTGGTACATTCACTTCCTGTTGACGGCGACGTTCAGCTAACCGCTCCCCTTCAGACGTCGTCGAATATTCGGCTCCGAGACGACGACATGGACAGATATCGTCCTCCCGCGTGTCTGAAAAACACAAAACGCACGACTGAAAACACACACGTCATACAGAGAACACTGCTGACATCAGACCTGCCGACACACGTCAGTTGAAAGCTGTGAGAGTCAGAAGGACCGGACTCCAACTCTGTGGCGACATCAACTGAATGAAGTTTTTCGTTATTTGATATCAGACCCACTCTGGTCGTGTCGTCTACAAACTGAAGGTGTTGGAGCTGTGGGTGGGGGTGCAGTCACTGGTGAAAAGAGAGTAAAGAAGTGGACTGAGGACGCAGCCTTGGGGGACGCCGGGGTTGAGGACGATGGTGTCCTTGATCCTCAGACACGATCATCAGGTCGTCGGTGAATCTGTTTGCCTTGTAGGCAAACTGGTGTTGATCAAAACAAAAGAAACAAACATCCGCGTTCGTTTCTTGCTGTTTGCGTTTGCAACATGGCTAACACTAACGACATCAGTGGTTCCCGACTGGTCCAGCCACGGGGTCAAGATTTCACTTTAGTCATTAGGCCAAAGTCCACACAGTTCAATCGACTGTATATTCACATGGACGACGCCACTCCACTTACATTCATTCGGAGCCAGAGTCTGCGTGGTAGCGATCTCTGCTGTATCAAGTTTCGCACCCATACACCCATCCCACCAATCGTGAGCAGCGCCACTGAATTCAAGCCCACCAATCAACCATCATCATGTCGGCGATCATCATGTCGTCCATCTCTCTATTCAGTCTATAATTGAGCGTCATACTTGCATTTAGCTGTCTGTTCCTAAAACACTTCCTGTGTGCTCAGGGCCTTAGTGAGCACAGAATAATCCAGAATAATCCGTCCTCCTGACACGTGTGGCTGATTAAACAGCATCGTTACTACACAGGTGTGTCTTGGGACGGTCACAATAAAAGGACACTCTAAAATGTGACGTTCGCTTTAACAGCAGTAATAAACAGATTTATGATTCTAATAACAGAAGGAGGATGAAATGGCGTTTACCTGCCAGAGTCTGCGTCCAGAGGGTCGTCCGTTAGAGACTCGGCGTTGAAGTCTAAAGGTTCGGCGTCCTGCAGCAGCTCGATGCAGTCTCTCTCCGAGCGATTCCCAGAGCGAGAATATTTCGCCTCTGTTCAACAGACGACATGTAATTAACACGGTGTCATTTCTCTACGTAGCAACACAGACTCGATCTAAACTTTAGATCTTTTAACAGTTTTTGCTGAGCTTCGTGATGATGTCACTTACGCCTGTTGTTGCTGGGCGTCACGGTGTCTGAGTAACTGGTCTCCTTCATCTCGTGACTGCTCCTGTTCCTCGCGGTGTAGTCTTCTCTCTGGTTTCCATAACGCTCCTTCCACTCCTACAACACACACACATACACACGTTGACGCTGACCTGAAACACAGCACCAGGTCGACTGCACGCAAGTGATCGTAGTTTAAATCACCATGTGACTTCTAAAAGCATTCGTCTGCAGCGGTGATGATCAGGTGTGTCTGATTAAACCTCTATCAACACCTGTCTCTCAGTGAGCTGTTCCTACCTGTACTAGCAGACACCTTTGACAGAGCAGTGACCCCCACAGGACAAATGATCAACCTACACACATTTTACACCATGGATGGCTCCTGTCCACCTTATTCCTGAGGACTCGACTGTAGAAGTGATTATGTGGACCACTTCCTGTGAGATAGAGGAAGTAGCAGTAAGCTAGTTAGTCCCATAGACTGTCTGTGGTTAGTCCCAGTGGCTACTCTTGGTGGCTAACCGCCTACGCTGGTTCTTTTCCAAAGTAATTTGCCTTCAGTTTATTTTTGAACAAATATTTAACTCATGTTAACTCAGCATTTTCTAACATGTCTTTGTGGAGCTCTGGTACCTGTTGCACTGTCCGTGTCTGTGACGACTAACAACCAGTCTGAGCTACATTTGTGTCTTCAGCAACTGTGTGTTGAACATGTGACCAGAACAACAAGGGGTTGTCCCTGTTGCCATGGTTACCACTGATATGAGAAATAAAACCACAAGAGTTTAAATCAGAATGATCAGAAGAGAACGACACGTAGACTGACAGGTCGGTCACTCAGCGTCAGTACATGATGTCCCTGTCTTTCCCCGTCTGACTTCACTCTCAACCTACATTAGAAAATAAACTCAGCAACACACCTTGAAATATGTCTGTATGATTTCTTTTACTCCACCAAAGCTTCATGTTTCGCTCACAACAGTTTGTAATAAATCACAAGTTATAAAAACATGTAAACTGCGTGGTTAACGCAGACGAGCGGAGGATTAGCTGGGAAACATCCCATTGATTCACTTTACATGGAGCTACAGTTAATACTGAATGATGTGTTAGTGTCTCTTAATAAGTCATCAGAGATCATAAATCATCTTTAGAAGGAGCAGATGTTTACCTTAAGCTAGCTCGGGACATGTTCAAGCTAACTAGATTTTAACGGAGCAAGGTGAGCTATCTGTTAGCATGCTAACTGCTAGCGTGCTGGGTTGCTTTGAGATGGCTGTCAGAGATGGCAGAGGTATGATCACATGATCCTGTTTGAGCTATAACAGGTGGTGTGTTCCACCTTTTATTTCCCAGCTGCTCTTGGAAAGAAGAATAGAGGACTGTAAACAAACTGTAAACAAACTGTTACCATTGGAAATCACTGGTTTTGGTTCAACGCCGGAAGTTGCGCACATAATTTATGCAAGGTATCATGGGGGCTAGGATCTTTTCCTGGGTTTCTAAATACGCACAATTATATGTAAAAAAAAATGTTATTAAAAAATATTGTATGATTTTGTTGACTTTGCTCCAAAATTATGGGATGTCCTTTGAAAAGCTACAAGAGATGTTTGGCTTTTAATTGAAGTCATTCTTTTATTATTATTACTTTTAAACTGTTCTTACCGGACTCTATTCTTTGTACCATCACTGAGATATTTAATCACCTACTGTGTTTATTTATTGTCTAATATGTCGTCCTTTTTGCATTTGTTTCCATGTGTTGTTTCCCTACTGTGAAGCACTTTGAGCTACATCTCTCGTATGAAAAAGCTCTATGAATTAAGTTTATTATTATTGTGTTGTGAATTCATTTAGATCAGCTTTCACTTTGAAATTGTAGGCTCTTTTTCTGTGAAATTAAGATAAGATAAGACAAGACAGACTTTATTGTCCCTAAGTAAATTTGTCTTGGATACATGGACTACCTGCCCTGTAAAAATTACTATTAATTATTATTTTAATAAAAAAATAAATTTAATAAAATAATACACATATAAATCTACCTTTGATTACATAACCTGCATGTCTTTCATTTTATATATTTTACATTTTACATTTTATGGACTTGAAACATGCTGTAATTCAATAAAATAAAAAACAACTTCCGACTGGGCTAAATAATTATCATAGGACAAAGGCATTATCATGTTGTGTCAGTTTCAGTGTTGTCCTCTCCTCTAAGAAGACGGCTGAAGTTTTTAAGGTTTAATCAACATTTGGACGATCTGCACGAAGACAAAAACTTTCCAAACATGTAATTCTATTTAAATAAAAGTCTCCTGGAGCTTCGGAGGAGGTCTGTGCTGGATCGTTACTCACCCTCCGTCTGTTCTCGCCGTCTTCAATCCTTTGCCGCTTCCTTTTCTCTGTAACAACAAACACATTTAGAGTTTAACCGCCACCACTGACCACACCACACGCTGCTGTGCTGTGTGACTGTGAGTGTCGTTACCGCGGCGGATCAGCTCCTTGCCCTCGTCGATCAGGTCCGACGTCATTTCACTGTCGCCCACAAACTGCTGGAAGCCCAGGAGGTTCAGGCAGCGAGTCCCCAAACTGAAGAAAAAGGTTATTCACACATGTTAACTCGTCACAGCAGGTCTTAAAGGGACAGTTCACCCCAAAAATCAAAGACACATCTTCTTCCTGTTTGTATCGGGAACTGTTTTCAGTTTGATTATGTCTGCTGTGTCTGTCCTTATCCAATAAACCATCAATAAACACATCACTTTGTCCATTATGATACATAAAGAGCTTGAAACTTAACACATCTGAGCACCAAAATACGCACAGACACGTCTCAGAATCCAAACCAAACGGTCAGAGTGCTGGTTACTGCATGAAAACAGAGCCGTGAAACGTTAAAGTATTGAGAGTGTTCAAACTGACCTGAAGTAGGTGGCGATACAGAGGATCACTATCAGCATGGGGTAGTAGATGTAGAAGCCATTAGCGATGAAAGAAAGAACACGCATCGATCCCATGATCTGAAACACAAACAGCAGTCAGACAGTTGATCCTGTGCAGTGTGTGTCACAGCTGTGTTCAATGTTCCAGTGTAGGGATGTCACCAGGACAGATACTCCAGCACCAAGTCAATGCTAACACTCTGAAAACATTACTCATTTTTCTCCAGTAACGTAGGTACCAGGACGTCTTCTGGACTTGACGGGGCAGCGTACACACCTACAAGTGGTGTTTTTTTCTGGAGGCCGGGGGCATATTCTGTTCATCCTTTGCAATGAGAACGGCGTGTATTTACACTCAGCTACAACACCAGCAGCATGACGAGGCGATGACCTCGTGGTCAGCTCTGTTTCACATGTATCCGCAAGCTTTCAGAAAACAGGCACAAATAAAGGAGGAGAAATGAACGCAGGGTGCGGACAGACGGCTCCGTCCGTCTCTGTAGAGATATCTTATGTTTACTATCACACAGTGGATGAGGGGCGGGACTTAAACCACAAGGACCGACCTTCACATCGTCACAACATTGCTGGACAACAATGGAGGAGAAACATTTTTCATATAGACCCTTTTTGTTGACGGGCAGTGGCGGCTGGTTTTGAGCCATGACTCCTTCTATTCTGGCTCCCAATAACACAACAAGACCACATTTGAAGACTCCTATGTAGCCTTATTGCGTATCAAGAATCACAGATTTTCACTGGTATTCGTATCGACTGCTAAATTTCTGGTGTCGTGACATGACTATGACAGTGTGTGTGTCACAGACTGGTTACTACAGTGTGTCTCACGTGTCACTGAGGTTGACTTACGGAGGTGTACGCAGTCTGTTCCTTCTGCTGGTGGGAGATGGCCGAGTCCATGTGGATCAGACCCAGGAAGTTCAGACACAGAGGAGGCGTCAGACGACAGAACAACCTGCACAGTAACGAGTCTGCATCAGATATCATTTATCAGCATAAATCTGTTTATGCATCACACATCATCCAACCCTGCTCTTTTCGGGCTCCTCCCTGAAGCAGCAGGACGTCCATGATGCTGAGTAAATCTGTCCTGAACTCACATTCATGTGTTTTTATTGTGTTTTCAAACATTCACACGTCATTTCAAAGCCTCTAGTTCTCATAACTCATCTCACAAAAACACAGCCACAAGGAAAAGGAAAAAATATAATTTAAAATGATTCTACAAGGCCGTCGTTTATCAGTTACAGGTTACATTCAGTTAGATTTATTTATGTAGAGACATTGTATAGTCCTCCAGGATTAATATAACCAAGCCCTGAGTGGTGTTTCGAAGCTTTTCTTTCTTCAGAGGCCACAGCGTCAGCCTGAGCTCCAGAGGGACTCACATGCCACGGTTAAAACCTGCTTCTGGGATTATGAATTTGGCCGTGGTTAGACTCCTCTTTTACATATGTCTTAACTGATCGGATGTGTCAGATCAAGACTCATCTGCGTCACCACCTGCTGTCTCAACTCAGTATCAGCATGAAGTAGTAAATAGTGGAGGATTTTAATTTATTCTGTTTCATTTTGTGATTTTCTGCTATTGAAGGTGTTTATTTTTAATGAAGCTGCTTACTTAATTTCTATTTTTCATTGTTTTGTGATGCACATATAACTTCCTGTCACTTACATGCCGCTGAACTGGAGGCTGTAGGCGTCAGTCTGGTGATGGGAGGCCAGATAGTAGTAGTTGAAAACCCGGATGCGGAACACGGTGGAGTAAACACAGGTGCACAGGAAGAAGATTGTGATGAAGCACGCCATCTGGTGGAGACAAGAGGCATCGTCACAGGCCTGTCAGATAATGTGGACATGTCCCAGCTGGACTTCTGCTCTGTACGTGTGATCACATGTTTCACTGAGTGAGCAAAGCTGACCTAAATGTGTGTGTGTGTGTGTGTGTGTGTGGGGGTGTGTGTGCGTGTGTGTGTGTGTGTGTGTGTGTGTCTCACCTCGATGTACAGGTAGTTGTAGTCTCTCTCAGCCAGCTGGATGAACACAGCGAACAGGGAGAGGACGGGCCGGGTGCTGAAGAAGGTGCACTCAGACCAGACCACGGCCACGCTGAACAGGGTCAGGACCACCGACAGCAGCCGATAGAACCAGCGCTTCAGGAGACACTCCCAGTACCACTCTGTACAAACACACAGGACATGACTGCAGGGCTCAGAGGCACTGGGGCAGAGCTTTACTACACTATGTTATCACTGTTTCATGCGGGCAGATCACATCACTCAGTACGTTTACATGCAGTAGTGGAGCTAAGCTCATAGCTCGGCTAATCAGTCCAGTCGGACTTCTCATCTTGTCTGAGTATACATGCAGAAGAGAAAATCGAATTTCTGACCGAGTACGTCTGACTCCGCCTCCATAGGTGGCGCTGTGCCCTTTTTAATATAGTGTGTATTGAACTAGTTCCTGTTGACCTGAAGAGGAAGCTAATGATGAATGAAGCATGAATGTAGTTTCCTCGTCCGTCCAGAAGTGCGTCTTCTGCTTCTCGGTCGCCATGGTGTTTGTTTGTTTGTTTTTCCGGGAGTGAACTGCTGCTACGTCATCTCCTTCTTCTTCAGGGTGAAAGCCCGCGAAAGAAAAAGTGGTGCATGCGCAGAACCCCAAGTCTGACTGCAGTCAGACTAAGCTGTTTACATGCATTAAGAAGTCCGGTTTCAGTCGGACTGAACTGTTTACATGCATAAGTCTGTGGATATTCTCATTTATCCAGGTCAATTCCATTCTGGCAACAATTGAATCATAGGCAACTGGACTTAGATTTGTCTAGAAGACGTTTCGCCTCTTATCCAAGCGGCTTCATCAGTTCGTAACGCAACCGGTCTGACTAGTCCCCACTAGTCTGACAAACAGTGGAGTAAGACTCAGGTTTTTAACCTCTGTGGAGGTGTACGCCCACCACTCTCAAAGGACAATACTTCGTTAGTGGAGTTTCACTGGACCATTGTTTGGGTCCGGAGAGTCACACTAGTGAACGACAGTCGTCAGGAGTGAGTGGGGCCACTGGTGAACAACAGTCGTTAGGCATGATGTGTGGTTACCAGTGAACGACTGTCATTATGTTTCTTTGAGCCACTTGAGGTTAGTTTCAGGCAGTCTTTGTTATTCAATCTCCTAGGTACAGTAGCAAGAGCTGCATTGTAGATGGGGGATAGGTGATGTCGCAAGCCACCTCCCCTGTTTAGAGACGGTTTCTCTATTCTGACGTAGATGGATTCTTTTACCCCTCTTTCAAACCATCTGTCCTCTCTGTCCAAAATTTTCACATTGCTGTCCTCAAAGGAGTGAGCCTTCTCCTTTAGATGTAAATAAACAGCAGAAACTGGACCTGAGGAGTTTGCCCTTCTGTGTTGAGCCATGCGCTTGTTTAATGGTTGTTTGGTTTCACCAATATATGAGTCCTTGCATTCCTCACTGCATTGGACAGCATATATCAAGTTGCTTTTCTGAGAGTGTGGTACCCTGTCTTTGGGGTGTACCAGTTTTTGCCTGAGCGTGTTGCCTGGTTTGAAACACACAGGAATTTGGTGTTGGTTGAAAATTCTCCTGAGTTTCTCAGACACCCCGGACACATAGGGTATGACAATGTTCCTGCGCTTGTTTCCTTCCTCAGCCCTCTCTGAGTTATTGTTCTTGTTGGATCGTTTTGTTCTGTTAAACGTCCAACTAGGATAGCCACAAGTTTCCAACGCCCTCCTCACATGTTTGTGTTCCCGTTCCTTTGCCTGAGTGGTGGTTGGTACATTATCAGCCCTGTGCTGTAAGGTTCTGATAACTCCCAATTTGTGCTCCAGAGGATGGTGTGAGTCGAAAAGAAGATATTGATCTGTGTGTGTGGGTTTCCTGTATACCCCAATGTGGAGGCTCCTGTTCTCATCCAAGTGTACATCACAGTCTAAGAATGGTAGGTGGTTATCATTAACATCTTCTCTAGTGAACTTGATGTTTTTGTCCACTGAGTTGATGTGCTCAGTAAAAGCCTCTAGTTCTTGGGATTTGATCTTCACCCATGTGTCATCCACATATCTGAACCAGTGGCTTGGTGATGTACCCTTGTAAGAGCTCAGTGCCTTTTGCTCCACTTTTTCCATATATAGATTTGCCACAATAGGGGACACTGGTGACCCCATAGCACAGCCATGTTTCTGTCTGTAGAAAATGCCGTTGAACTGAAAGTATGTGGTGTTAAGGCACAACTCCAGCAACTGACAAATTTGTTCTGTGTTGAGATTTGTTCTGTCCGGTAACGTTCTGTCCTGTGTAAGATGATGCCTCACCGTTTCCACTGCTTCCCCGGTTGGGATGCAAGTGAATAGGGATGTTACATCATATGATACCATGGTTTCATCCAGTTCCAGCCTTAAACCATGGATTTTGTCTGCAAAATCATGTGAGTTTTGTATGTGGTGTGGTGTTTTACCCACCAGCGGAGCTAAAATGTTAGCTACATGCTTTGCAATATTGTATGTCACTGAGTTCATGCTACTGACGATGGGCCTGAGTGGAACCCCTTCTTTATGGATCTTGGGGAGTCCATATAGACATGGAATGGTGTCTTGTGGGTAGAGTCTGAGGTACTGAGGCCGGTGTTTACATGCATTTAAAAGTCCGGTTTCAGTCAGACTACGCTGTCTACCCGCATTTAAAAGTCCGGTTTCAGTCAGACTAAGCTGTTTACTTGCATTTAAAAGTCCGGTTTCAGTCAGACTACGCTGTCTACCTGCATTTAAAAGTCCAGTTTCAGTCAGACTAAGCTGTTTACATGCATTTAAAAGTCAGGTTTCAGTCGGACTACGCTGTTTACCCGCATTTAAAAGTCCGGTTTCAGTCAGACTAAGCTGTTTACTTGCATTTAAAAGTCCGGTTTCAGTCAGACTACGCTGTCTACCCACATTTAAAAGTCCGGTTTCAGTCAGACTAAGCTGTTTACATGCATTTAAAAGTCCGGTTTCAGTCGGACTAAGCTGTTTACTTGCATTTAAAAGTCCGGTTTCAGTCAGACTACGCTGTCTACCCACATTTAAAAGTCCGGTTTCAGTCAGACTAAGCTGTTTACATGCATTTAAAAGTCCGGTTTCAGTCGGACTAAGCTGTTTACTTGCATTTAAAAGTCCGGTTTCAGTCAGACTACGCTGTTTACCCGCATTTAAAAGTCTGGTTTCAGTCGGACTAAGCTGTTTACATGTTTACATGTTGTTTTGTTACATGTTTACATGCATTTAAAAGTTTGGTTTCAATCGGACTAAGCTGTTTACACGCATTTAAAAGTTTGGTTTCAGTCGGACTAAGCTGTTTACATGCATTTAAAAGTTTGGTTTCAATCGGACAAAGCTGTTTACATGCATTTAAAAGTTTGGTTTCAGTCGGACTAAGCCAATAATTTGATTTTCTCAAGCTGCATGTAAACGTACTGACTGACACTGAGAGACCTGTGTGTCTACAGCTGTGAGATGTAACTACGTATATTTACTCATACACTGCACTTAGCTATAAATTCGAGGTACATAACACTACACATACAACTAAACTTAACGAGGACCCACTCTAAAACACATTCTCCCATAGCTCTACTTGTGGTCAAAAATTAACCCTTTAACCTGTGAGTTTCTGGTTCACAGTTGTGGGTTGTATGTTATTAAATGGAAAGGAGACAATGTTCAGTTGAAACAACGGACCACCTGACAGGGACTCAAACCCACCTACAGTCGGCGTGTACACGTATCTGCTGAACCAGCCGGCTGGCTCAGAGGACGGGAAGCTGTGGACGAACTGGTGGGTTGAACTGGTCTCGTTCTTGGCGACGTCCTCCAGGTGGATGGCCTGCTTCAGGAGGATCTGCCACTGGACACGAGTCCTGTTGTGTCTCTGAACTGCATAGATCACCTGGACACAGAATCACACGCGTGGTACACCTGGAAAACTCAACTGTGAGGCACTTATTCAACATTCTTAAAATGACATTTTAGAAATATTTCAATCTGGATTTAGGTCTCATCGTGGCGAATAAAATGCTTATCCTGGTGACATGGTTTTACTGGACCTTAGTGTTGCCTTTGATACGGCTGACTACAGCATTTTGTTTAATCTCAAGATGGAGGCCATCCCTAACACTGCCCTTTAAATCCTTTCTCAACCACTGAACGTTCTTTATCCTTCTACTGCCCATCTCACCTGTGGTGTACCACAAGGCTCCGTTTTAGATCCCCTTTGTTTTCTGTTTACTTGCATCCTCTTTGGGACATTTTCACAGTTATTAGGGGCATTACTATTCTCCAAATCCACAACGTGTCTCCAGCTGCTGTAAGCCTCTGTACCTTTCTTCCTCTCGTACCTGTTTATGAAGCTTCACCAGGCTCTTCTCACTGGGATAAGTGTTTTGTTTGTCGTCAAAGTCCTCATAGTCGTCCATGTTCCTGCCCATCTTCTCTTGGTAATCCACCGGACACTGAGGGAAGACGTCAGATCAATATATCTGATCCACAAATCACAACACTGAGCGCTGCTGTTAACGTTGTATTCCACGTACCTTTCTGAGGATCGTGTCGATGTACTTCCTCAGCGGATGGTTATACTTGATGGATTCACTGACTTTTCTCACCTCCTGCAGAAAATCAGACGTCACAGTAAAAACACTGAAATGAGCCAAACATCACACGTGACAGTGACGTCCACCGCCTGACGCCCACCTCCATGACATCCTCCAGGTTCTCCTCTGCGTCCGCCTTCTCCGTCATCAGCTTGGAGGCCTTGAAGTAGGTCTTGATGAGCAAGTGTCCGTGTCGTGAGGCGTTCCAGTAGGAGCGAGGGATCTCCACCAAACCGTAACCGAGCAGCAGCACCAGCAGGAACAGACCCCAGGTGTTGGCCGCTGTGATGCCGATGGTCTGCAGCTCGTACCTGAAACACACAGAGGACACAACCATGAAGACACACGGACAGCTGCCTTTCTCCTGAACCATCTGTGGTTAGTATCAACCTGTTGTTGACATTAGAAGCTGACATTCTTCCAGAATCCTGAGTCATAGGATTCCCATGGGACAAGGAAAAAGTCAACATAATCGAGCCAAATTTTGTAACATTACCTTTGTTAAATGTTGCTGTTGTCCCGGGTTTAAAATGAGCAGAGGAAATCTCTGCTAGCTGCTAGGCTAATTTATACAATGTAAAATGCCATAGGCTTGTGCTAATAACATTAGCATGTTGTATTTGTGGGGAAAATGGGTCCAGATAAAGACAAGTGTTTGTCTGTGAATGCTGCCAGTTATAGTGAAGCTGATTGGTGTTTGAAACTGTCTCTATGAAGCCATGTTTAATGTGTGTTTAATGTGTGTTTTGAATCAACTAAACTTTACAGCACTTCACAGTAACCCCGTCGCCGACTAGTGTTTTGGAGGTGTAACTGCAGAGTGACACAGACACACCGCACAAGTATAAATGCTCACAACAGCGTAGGGTCTGCTGCACAGGTATAAATTGCGCTTAAATCCATCTGCTTATTTTGGATGCTGATATTTTGGCGGCACAGTAGTGCAGTGGTTAGCATTGTCACCTCAGCGTGGGTTTCCTCCGGGTGCTCCAGCTTCCTCCCACAGTCCAAAGACATGCAGGTTAATTGGTGACTCTAAATTGTCCGTAGGTGTGAATGTGAGTGTGAATGGTTGTCTGTCTCTATGTGTCAGCCCTGTGATAGTCTGGTGACCTGTCCAGGTGAACCCCGCCTCTTGCCCAATGTCAGCTGGGATAGACTCTACCTCCCCATGCTACCCCCAAGAGGATGAGCAGTTACGAAATTTAAAAAAATTATCACTTTAAATCATATCGTTACGTGGCTACAGATTTCCACCGCTCAGGACACCAGTGGACATCTGCGAGACCAGAAACAGGACTGATGTCATGAGACAGTGACAGCAGCTCCTTCCTCTGCGTCCACTCACCAGGACAGGTGCCACTCAGGATGAACTGCCACGTATATGAGCAGAGAGCCGAAGATGAGCAGGTAGGTCCCGTAATAAATGGCGTTCTCTATCAGAGCGGTTTTTATTTTCCCGGTGATGGAGAAGCCTCCGGAGCGGGCGTAGGACTGCATGAAGGGCAGCAGCAGCCTGGAAACACAGGAACACATCAGTACGGTGATGACTTCCGTACAACAAACCACATCACGTGTTGATCATACGGACCATGTGAGACACTGAGACGTCCAGTACACCACCCTCCAGAACACGGGCATTATGCCGTCAGGGATGTAGCTCCACGGCTTGTAGCACGGCTTCGGGACGCTGTCAGAGAGACGAAGGAGAGGAGGGTATGAGCAATGATCAGGGTTTACCACACATTCACAGAGAGGAGACAACACTCACCTCTTGGTGGGTGTAACAGACGTGTTAGCGGTGGTGTGATTGGATGGTAACAGGCTGGCGGTGGGGACAGCGGCGTGCTCCTCATGGTCTATCTTACACTGCTTATAGATGGTCTGTAAGAACACAACAAAGGTTTAGTCTCATGAATCTGAGGGACAGAGGTGTGGCGTCTCCGCTCAGTACTGACCGTGCTGACGTCCAGAGGTAATATGAAGACGATGAGGAAGCACAGGTACCAGGCCAGCAGCGTGCCGAACAGCACCATGCGCTGCTGCTTCTTGAAGTCTCCATACCGGTGCAGCAGGAACAGCGCCAGGAAAAACACCACCACGATCTCGATGCCCAGAGCAGCTCCGCTCATCCCGCTGCGCTCCGCTCAGCAGCCCCGCAGAAACCTGAAAGACACGAAACTCCAGTTCAGCACGCTTCAGGGCTCCGTCACACCTGTTCACCTGGTCCAGATCACGTTCACACTGATGAACCAGGAAGAGGAAACACACAGACTGACAGGTGAGTCCCAGAGAGGACAATTAGACTTGACTGGTGTTTTAAAAGTCTTAAATCTAGTAATAAACAAACACCCTTTTTCATTTCTTTGTCCTGTCCGACAAAGTCATTGTGAAGAAAGGTGTCCCACAAGGATCAGTGTTGGGACCCTTTCTTTTTTTTTTAGCTTATACTAAAAATATCTGTGATAAGCTCAAATTCTGTAAGTGCCACTCAAATGCAGATGCACAGTCGTGTACTCCTGCGCCCCCACTGCAGAGATGGCCTTTTACAAATCTGCAGATTGACTTCAACACAGATCTGCGGGGATTTATAGTTGTGCGGCAGACACTACGTCGTAACCTACGCCGCTGTGAGCATTTATACTTGTGAGGTGGGGTGTCTGTGTCACTCTGCAGTTACACCTCCAAAACACCAGTTGGTGGCCGTAAGTGCTGTAAAGTTTACTTGATTCAAAAACACATTAAACACACATTAAACACACATTAAACACACTTTACACACACATTAAACACACATTAAACATGGCTTAACAGAGACAGTTTCAAACACAAGTACACAAATCAGCTTCACTATAACTGGCAGCATTCACAGACAAACACTTGTCTTTATCTGGACACATTTTCCCCACAAATACAACATGCTAACGTTATTAGCACAAGCCTATGGCATTTTACATTGTATAAACTAGCCTAGCAGCTAGCAGAGATTTCCTCTGCTCATATTAAACCCGGGACAACAACATTTAACAAATGTAATGTTACAAAATTCGGCTCAATTACAGCTCACAAGGTTCACTGACAAAACAACCGCACACCTGTTCATGTTTTCACATCACAGATGATGAACAAAGTCATCAAAACGTTTGAGAGCGATGTAGCTGCAGGTGAGCTGAACTGAATTATATATTAATAATATATTTCTATAAATCCCAGGTGAGGTGTGCTGAAAGTAAAACATCAGTAATAATGTCGAGTATTCATAAAAATAAAAATATGAATCACGAGCAGATGACAAATTAACATACCCACTCTAGGATCGGCTGGTTTAAACCATGTGACCACATAAAAATATAAAATACTGCTTGTGAAACTCTGGCTGACTGCAGTGATGATGATGATGATGATGATGATGAGACAAACACTGCTATTCTTCATCCAATTACTGCTGCTCTACATCATAATAATAATCAGTGCTGTTATTAAAGACACAGGGCTCTCCAACAGAGGCTGAAAGGCTCTTTTGTGTCGTCCCACAGGGAAACAAACGTCTTTAAATATTTGCTGTTGAGACTCAATGGTGTGTGATCAGTGACCCAGAGAGGCTGCTCATGCTCTGCTGCGACGACTCATTACTGAGGACGGAACGCTGCACATTTACAACTCAGCAACATCCTGAACGTTTACATGTTTATATTTATGATCCATACTGCTGACGGCTAACTAAACCATAGGTCTCACTTGTACCAGATTGTCTGTGAATCATCATCATTTCAATTTGAAGATACTGACCGATTAATTTTAACGGGGGCGTGGCTCAGCACATAAACAGACCTAATTCCATAACCATTCAGCCAATCATCACAGGACAGGTCCACAAAAGCTCCTTAAACATATCCTGAAAGTTTCATTCAAACTGATCTTTATTGTAGTGGATATTCATTAAAGGAGCCGCCATGTTTGGACCACTGCACGTCATCGCCTGGGCTTTAAAAACAAGTTATTACATCTGTTTCACACATTTCTTAAACCATTACAAAGTAAAACATCTTTAGAAAACAGCTGTTAAATATTACTTTCTTAAGGCTTGACACATTTTAAATAAAAGGTTTTTTATAAATGCATATGCAAACACAAATATATGGTTTGAATCCAGGGTATCACATGAGGAGACCTACATAATTAAAATACATATAAAAATAAAGATAAACATGGTACAAGCGTACAGAAAAAACAGGAATATTCAGAGGATTTGGGGAAGAAAGTTGCATAATTATTCATAATATATGGATATATTAAAATTGGTATCAGTTATTGTCCAAATGAGTTGTTAAATATCAGCGAAAAAATCCTGTATTGTGCATCACTAATGAATTCTTCCTTTATGTGTTGGGAAATTCTCCTTAAAGCTAAATTTTTTATTTCCAGAGAAAATTTAAAAGTGTTCGCAGGAAGTACTACAAATTAAAAGGCAAACACTTGTCTTTATCTGGACACATTTTCCCCACAAATACAACATGCTAACGTTATTAGCACAAGCCTATGGCATTTTACATTGTATAAATGAGCCTAGCAGCTAGCAGAGATTTCCTCTGCTCATATTTCAGCCAGGATAAATCACACACAGTGTGTGGAGGCTTTATTGTCTTCACAGTTTATTGTTTCTTATCTGTGAAATTAAAGTCAATCAAAGTTTAGTTTCCACTGAGGGAAATGGTTTCAGCTCACAGAGACAGACAGGAGGTCTGTGTCACTGTGACGTGGAGTCACATTTCTGAGGAGCTGTTAGCAGGAAGTATTACAAATGAAAAGGTTAAACTGAAAAGATAGGTTGATGACAACAAGTTAACCTTGAAGGGAAATTAAAAAAATAAGTGTGAGGTTTCACTTATAGACCATGATGCATTGCTGTACATTAAACTACCCATCAGGATATAAAGGAGCTCAAAAAATGAACGCAGCAGGAAAATGAATCCAAAAAAACATCAGGGTAGGAACAATGAGTACTTTTACTTTACGTACAGTACAGGCCAAAAGTTTGGACACACCTTCTCATTCAATGCGTTTTCTTTATTTTCATGACTATTTACATTGTAGATTCTCACTGAAGGCATCAAAACTATGAATGAACACATGTGGAGTTATGTACTTAACAAAAAAAGGTGAAATAACTGAAAACATGTTTTATATTCTAGTTTCTTCAAAATAGCCACCCTTTGCTCTGATTACTGCTTTGCACACTCTTGGCATTCTCTCCATGAGCTTCAAGAGGTAGTCACCTGAAATGGTTTTCCAACAGTCTTGAAGGAGTTCCCAGAGGTGTTTAGCACTTGTTGGCCCCTTTGCCTTCACTCTGCGGTCCAGCTCACCCCAAACCATCTTGATTGGGTTCAGGTCCGGTGACTGTGGAGGCCAGGTCATCTGCCGCAGCACTCCATCACTCTCCTTCTTGGTCAAATAGCCCTTACACAGCCTGGAGGTGTGTTTGGGGTCATTGTCCTGTTGAAAAATAAATGATCGTCCAACTAAATGCAAACCGGATGGGATGGCATGTTGCTGCAGGATGCTGTGGTAGCCATGCTGGTTCAGTGTGCCTTCAATTTTGAATAAATCCCCAACAGTGTCACCAGCAAAACACCCCCACACCATCACACCTCCTCCTCCATGCTTCACAGTGGGAACCAGGCATGTGGAATCCATCCGTTCACCTTTTCTGCGTCTCACAAAGACACGGCGGTCGGAACCAAAGATCTCAAATTTGGACTCATCAGACCAAAGCACAGATTTCCACTGGTCTAATGTCCATTCCTTGTGTTTCTTGGCCCAAACAAATCTCTTCTGCTTGTTGCCTCTCCTTAGCAGTGGTTTCCTAGCAGCTATTTGACCATGAAGGCCTGATTCGCGCAGTCTCCTCTTAACAGTTGTTCTAGAGATGGGTCTGCTGCTAGAACTCTGTGTGGCATTCATCTGGTCTCTGATCTGAGCTGCTGTTAACTTGCGATTTCTGAGGCTGGTGACTCGGATGAACTTATCCTCAGAAGCAGAGGTGACTCTTGGTCTTCCTTTCCTGGGTCGGTCCTCATGTGTGCCAGTTTCGTTGTAGCGCTTGATGGTTTTTGCGACTCCACTTGGGGACACATTTAAAGTTTTTGCAATTTTCCGGACTGACTGACCTTCATTTCTTAAAGTAATGATGGCCACTGGTTTTTCTTTAGTTAGCTGATTGGTTCTTGCCATAATATGAATTTTAACAATTGTCCAATAGGGCTGTCGGCTGTGTATTAACCTGACTTCTGCACAACACAACTGATGGTCCCAACCCCATTGATAAGGCAAGAAATTCCACTAATTAACCCTGATAAGGCACACCTGTGAAGTGAAAACCATTTCAGGTGACTACCTCTTGAAGCTCATGGAGAGAATGCCAAGAGTGTGCAAAGCAGTAATCAGAGCAAAGGGTGGCTATTTTGAAGAAACTAGAATATAAAACATGTTTTCAGTTATTTCACCTTTTTTTGTTAAGTACATAACTCCACATGTGTTCATTCATAGTTTTGATGCCTTCAGTGAGAATCTACAATGTAAATAGTCATGAAAATAAAGAAAACGCATTGAATGAGAAGGTGTGTCCAAACTTTTGGCCTGTACTGTACATTTCACTGATACATATTTGTACTTAAGTAAGGTTCTGAATGCAGGATTTTTACTTGTACTGGAGTATTTTCACAGTGTGGTATTAGTACTTTTTCTGCATTAACAATACTTTTACTTTAAGTACATTTTCTGATACAAACTTGTACTTTAGTAAGGCATTTAATGCAGGACTTGTACTTGTAGTAGAGTATTTCCTCATGGTGAGTATTGGTATTTTTAATGCACAATGAGTACTTCTACTTTGAGTACATTTTGCTTATACACATTTGTACTCCAGTAAGGTTTTGAATTTACTTTAACTACATTTTGATGAAACATTCTTGTACTTAAGTTAAGGTTTTCAAAGGCAGGATTTTTACTCACAGTTGAGTATTTTCACAGTGTGGTACTAGTACTTACACTTTAAGTATATACTTGTACTGCAGTGAGGTTCTTAATGCAGTATTTTTACTTGCAGTGACGTAGTGCTTTTACTGCACGAGTTCTTTTACTTTAGGAATATTTTCCTGTACTGCCTTTGTACCTGAGTGAGGTTCTGAATGCAGGACTTGTACTTGTAATGGAGTATTTTCACAGTGTGGTATTAGTACTTTTACTGCTTAATCAATACTTTAACTTTAAGTACTATGTTCTGATACATACTTGTACTTAAGTAGGATTCTGACTGCAGGACTTTTACTTGTACTGGAGTATTTTTTCACAGTAGTATTAGTACTTTTTCTGCACTAACATTACTTTTCCTTTAAGTACATTTTCTGATACAAACTTGTACTTTAGTAAGGCATTTAATGCAGGACTTGTACTTGTAGTGGAGTATTTCCTCACGGTGAGTATTGGTATTTTTAATGCACAATGAGTACTTTTACTTTAAGTACATTTTGCCTACACACATTTGTACTCCACTAAGGTTTTGAATGCAGGATTTATACTTGTAGTGAAGTAGGATTTTGACTGCGCGAGTACTTTTACTTTAACTACATTTTGATGATACATACATGTACTTCAATGAGGTTTTGAGTGCAGGATTTTTACTAATAATGGAGTATTTTCACAGTGTGGTATTAGTACTTATACTGTAGGTACATACTTGTACTTCAGTGAGGTTCTGAATGCAGTATTTTTACTTGCAGTGATGTAGTACTTTTACTGCACAAGTACTTTTACTTTAGGAATATTTTCCTGTAATGCCTTTATACTTGAGTGAGGTTCTGAATGCAGTATTTTTACTTGCAGTGATGTAGTACTTTTACTGCACAAGTACTTTTACTTTAGGAATATTTTCCTGTACTGCCTTTATACTTGAGTGGGGTTCTGAATGCAGGACTTGTACTTGTAATGGAGTATTTTCACACAGTAGCATGTGTACTCTTACTGCACAATGAGTACTTTGTTGATACATATTTGTACTTAACTACGGTTTTAAATGCAGGACTTTTTACTTGTAATGGAGTATTTTCAGTGTGGTATTAGTACTTTTACTGTAGGTACACTTTGTTTACACATACGTACTTCAGGACGGTTTGGATGCAGGATTTGTTTACATGTAGTGGAGTACTCTCTCACAGTAGTATCAGCACTTTTACTGCACAATGAGTACTTTTACTTTAAGTACATTTAGCTGATACATACCTGTATTTAAGTAAGGCTTTGAAAGCAGGACTTTAACTTGTAATGGAGTATTTTCTCACAGTGTAATATTAGTACTTTTGGTTCCTCCTCCACAGCCTGTGGTAATATAATGACAGTAATGTGATTACTCGTCACGATGAGACCTGACAGCTGCTGTGTGTTCATAATAATGACCTCAGTAATCAGCCTCACACACACACACACACACACACACACACACACACACACACACATGACATCACGAATTAACGGTGATTCATCCTGAGCACAGAGGATGTTCATGTATCAGAGGAAACATCACCGCCCAGCTAGCTTACAAACACAGCTAGCTGACGTTGGCTAGCAAAACAATGACGTGTGTGTCTCACCGTGACGACCGCGAGTGTTTCCCGCTCCTCTGAGGTGACGGTAAGACGGTCCGTGAACTCTCCCGGTGCCTGTGTGATTATATTCCGCCGTGTTTCACCGTGAAAATCCTCCGTATCCTGCTGCTGGATCGATGGCTGGCAACACCAGTCACATCCGGGTTCTCTGCACCGGGAGGAACTCGAAGGAGAGGGCGATGACGTCAGTGCCAAGCGAACTGAACCCAGCGCATGCGCAGTGTCTTGAGTTGTCTTCACCTAGTTCTGTCTTCTTCTAAGGTTTTTTTAGCAGTGTAGGCTGTACGGTGTGTTTACTGCCCCCCACAGGAGGAGAAGTGAACTACTACAACCACAGTTAATGCTGTTAATGATCACCAGAGTTCATTGATAAAGATAAAACCTGTCTGCTACACAAACACTCTGCTGCTGGTGACCTCCTGTCAGACATCAGTGATCATTGCCCAAAAATATGTAGCACAGATACAGACCTGCCCAAACCTCTGTAATCCTTCAGCCACTACTACACATTTAATTAATTTTTTCCCGCCACATGTTCGAATAATTAAATAAAAAAACAAAAGTTATTGTTTTTTATACTCCTGATGTCTCAGTGGTTAGAAATATTTTAACTTGAATTCAACAATGTTTTATGTCTTGTGAAGTGCAACCTTTCAACATATTCCTAAATCCTGTCAAGAAATACAGAATTATTCCAACCACAGGTCAACATAAAGAAACTGCACATCAATTCAAGAACACTGGCAGACTACAGCGAGTCTGGTAACAAACTTTATTGTCCTGCAAAATGTTTGATGTGGCAGAAATGACAGCGATATTACTGTATATTCTGTGTGAAATAAAAGTCAGACATTGTTGAATATTTGAGGGAGAGGATGACAGAGGAGGCTCACAGGCTGAGATCAATGCCAAAACAATGTCAGGATTTTTTCAAAACATCTGTGCACAAACAGAAAAGTGCTCAAACTGCAAATAATAATAATAAAAAGTAAATAAAAACAGCAGCAAACATTTCAGTCCTCGACTATCATCACTAGTTTTATTTCTTCTGCCGTCCTCTCCTGATTGTCCATCGCACCGACACACCCAAGACAAACTTTTTTTTATTGCCCTAAGTGAGCGCAGTTTCACAGCAGCCTCAAGACTTTGAAATATTTGAGAGGAAATCATCTGTTTAACTGTATTTATAGCAATATGGACTAAAATCAGATGATGTTGTTAGTTTTTACTGGAGAATTACAGAATCAAACATCACAATGTGTCGGGGACGAAGTGGAAATGGTGAAACAATACATCCACGATACATAAAACAGTTTAACAAACTAAAGAAGCATCGAGGTGAAATAAAGCATCCTGAGCAATGATCATATAAATAACAGGGGAAAAAAAATCAAATCCAAAATGTATAAATCAGCCTCTCACCCTCTCAGGTGGTGTCTGTGTCATCCTCGAGCTGGGTCCTCTACCAGAGGCCTGGGAGTTTGAGGTATCTTAGCTGTTTCCAGGACTGCACACTTCTGGACTGAGGCTTCAGATGTTGTTCCTGGAACCTGCCGGAGCCACTCTCCCAGTGAGTGCTCCTTCTACCAAGGGGACCACGTCAGCTTTGACCTTCCACATCTGTTCCAGTTGTTCTTTCAACTCTTGATACTTCTCCACCTTTTCGTGTTCCTTCTTTCTGACGTTGCTGTCGGCTGGAAGCTGAAGTCCCACAGGATCTCAGCCCTGTTGTTCTTCCTGTGTCCCATCAGGATTTGGGTACTTTGCGTCCATACTGGGTCCAGATGTTCCTGTACACTCTCCCAGTCACTTGGTTGTGCCTCTTCATGTACGCTGATCCTGCCTGCATCTTACACCCTGCCACTATGAGCTGAACCGTCTCAGGGGCATCTTTGCACAGCCTGCACCTTGGGTCTGATCTGCTGTGGTAGACCCTCTGTGGCCCCTGTGGCCCCTGTGGCCCCTGTGCTCAGGGTCTGTTCTTGTGCTGCCATGATTAGCACCATGTCGGGGCTTGTTCCTCCACATATATATTACATATATATACATATGGAGGGAGGATAGGGAGGTAGAGGGGATGGCGTGTCACCTGAGACGCCTGCAGAGCTGCAGACCACTGTTCAAGGTTTCAAGGTTCAAAACAACTAAACTGATTATGAATCACTGAGTCACTGCAGGCTGTTTCTCTCTGCAAGGATTGTGTCCTCCTAAACCAGATATTTTAAGCCAAAACATGATCTTGTCCTGAACATAAATAAGTGGTAACATTAACCACAGCATTGTTGAAACATAAAGAAACGTGAGGCAGTCCCTCCAGGATCTCGCGGCCCAAAACCCTTGAATTTGCGGACAATTTTGTCAAAAATCACATAAAAATTGCTGCATTTTTATGTGATTTTTTTTTGCCGGAAATTGTGGCTAATGACAAAAATTGCGGCTAATGCCAAAAATTGCAGCTAATGACAAAAATTGCGACAAATGACAAAAATTGCGGCTACTGACAAAAATTGCGACAAATGACAAAAATTGTGGCTAATGACAAAAATTGCGACAAATGACAAAAATTGTGGCTAATGACAAAAATTGCGACAAATGACAAAAATTGCAGCTAATGACAAAAATTGCGGCTACTGACAAAAATTGCGACAAATGACAAAAATTGTGGCTACTGACAAAAATTGCTGCTAATGACTAAAATTGTGGCTAATGACAAAAATTACGACAAATGACAAAAATTGCGGCTAATGACGAAAAATGTGGTAAATGACAAAAATTACGACAAATGACAAAAATTGTGGTAAATGACAAAAATTGTGGCTAACGACAAAAATTACGAGAAATGACAAAAATTGTGGTAAATGACAAAAATTGTGGCTAACGACAAAAATTACGAGAAATGACAAAAATTATGACAAATGACAAAAATTGCAAGTCAGGAGAAAAAAATTTATTTTATTTATTTATTCACTTTTGTTTTTAAACTAGTGTCTCCAAAAAATAAGTGATGTAATGACTTGCTATAATAATCATAGTGAATATTCCAAAAACAGCTGCAAATGTTTCAGTTCTCTTCTTTATATTATATATTAGTTTTATTGAATTAGTTTCAAAACATGGACTCCAATAATGTTTTCAAAAAATCCCAAGAGTACCTGGCTGCAGACCTCCAACCTCCACGGGTGACAGGAAACACGTCACATCCACAGCGGAAGATGTTCTTGTAGCGGCGGACCTCCGGACTTTTGTTGTATATTATTGTATATTTCGTAAATAATAATGATTTAAAAAAATACTTACTGCGTTAGCTCAACAGCGGAAGATGTTCGTATTCCATGTACTCGCGTTTTGGTTCTTAAAACTTGCAACTTTAACAAATAAATTATAAATAAAAATATGAATGAATAGTAACACATTTTATACACACACACACACACACACACACACACACACACACACACACACACATATATATACCAGTGTACAAAATTATTATGAAGTAATAATTATATACAATATAAAAATGACAAAATAAACAATTTCCTATAAATAATACAATAATTAATAACAAACACATCTTTTGTTTAAGGTAAATTGATGATTAAAACCTATAAAAAATGACTGTAAATGAAATTACATTTAAATAAATTGAAGTTTTGACAGCACAATATAGCAGTTTTTCATCCAAAATTGCTGTGATTATATGATCCTGCATAGTGATGTATGAGGATATATGTGTAACATATTTTTTCTTTGCTTGCTTGTTTGTCTTTTTCCCTCTAGACTTATTTGTTATTTTTTATTTATGTATTGGAGTCCACCTCCAGATTATATATATTATGCTTTCAAAAAGCAATAAAAACTTGAAATTTAAAAAAATATCAAAAATTGCATGAGACATATCCCCCTTATTCATCAAAACAAAGAGAAAGAAACAAGACACTTCACTACAGTTCAACATTATTTTTATTAGTGCATTTTAAAAAATTTAACAACACTTTTCACCATTTTATGGTCCAAACAACTAATCGACTAATCAAGAAAATACTGACAGATTAATCAATAATCACAATAAAAGTTGACAGTTATTATGGGCCAAATACTGGCCTAGCCCTGCTATATCTGTCAATATTGGTACCAGTGTATATTTTGTCAGATATTATATTACAGAACATGCAAATTGTTGTTCTATAAGCAGTATTTTATGCCTGTATGTTTTTGATCCTTTTTCTTAATTCAAGTTGTTCTATTTGTTATTTTTATTAAAAATACCAGTGAAAGTTGCCTGTTTCACTAAGGACAAGTCAGTCTTATGTACCCTGTAGGACCCTGTAGTACTGTACTGGTACAGATATGACAGTGTCCTGGATGAATGTGTAACAGCCTCTCACAGCCAGGAATCCAGACAAAGTTCAGCTGTTGCCAACCCAGGGAGAGTTTTAAATTCATGTACTAACTTTTTTTTATGTGCCAATTTTAAGAATAAAATAGTTACACGGGAAAAAAAAACAAAAATAAGAACATCTTCCGCTGTGGAGGTGACGTGTTTCCTGTCACCCGTGGAGGTTGGAGGTCTGCAGCCAGGTCCCTCTCAAAAATCCTGAGTGAATATTGTAGCTCTCAAAGCAGACAATGTGACTGTAAAACAACATGTAAGCTACATCTGCTGTAAACATAACATTTGAATCAGTTCAACACATATTGTATGCATTTAAACAAAGGGACAATTCTTATGTCAACACAGAGCGTTCGGGCTCGTGTGTGTATGACAACAGATTGAAAAAAATTAAATTGAATTTCCCCTCAGGGGTTAATAAAGTATATCTTCTTCTTCTTCTTCTTTATTTTTATAAACATGAATAAATAAATCAGTAGTTTACATGCAGTGATCATCACACGTCGTGTTATTCAGTCCTCCTGTGTTTCTGTATTTGGCCTCATCAGGTCAAAGTGAATCCACACACCTCCAGTCGATATCAGTCGGTATCAGCGCGTACAGACGAGAGCTGAGCCGTACAAAACGCCGTGTGCAGCTGGGACTGACCTGCCATTCACAGTTATCTCACAGCAGCTTGTTTCAGTCACTGTGACGAGGAGAGCCTATTTTCAGGTCACAGATCCACACATGGTGGTGCAGTCAGGGTCAGAGTCCTCAGCGGGGACGGCACGTATTAACTCCTAATAAACCCACTCTTTCTCCTCTCATCGTCATCGCTCAATATCACTGGACAAATATTTACAGGATCAGACTCAGCAGGCTGCTGCTTTGTCCCACAGAGGCCAAAATAAGCCTTCCTGGTACTGGTGCACTTACATAACGTGATGTCATGCCTCAACCTGTCAGTGTGTCGCTCTGTCCTGCAGTGTGCTGGATTATATTCAAATTAAACTGGTGGTTTTACTACATTTTGTTGTAGCTTGTTGATAATTCAACAAAATTCATATTTGCATCTTCATTCACTCCGACATCTCTCCATTTAATGCATGTATAGGTCCCGTTAGTGCATGTGTGTGTATCTGACAACAGAGTGTAAACATTGAAAATGGCGTTACTCCTAGCTGCAGACGACTGTTCAAGATCAGCAGACAACACCGAAAATGTATTTTAAAGGCAAAAGCAGTTGTTTTTTATTGAGACATTGCTGTGTTTCCTGCCAGTAAAGTGCCACGAAAAGTGGTTGTTTTTTACTTTGTATTTCAACCTCTTTCAGTGTGATGTAATTGCTGGCTTGCAAAGGCATCGCCCACTTCTAGAAGTGACAGTTTAAAATTTCCTGGGGCTGTTTCCAGAGGCCACTGCACTGTTTTAATTATGTTCATGTCTATGTATGTCTGATTAATGATGACTCAGTAAATAGTGACTTGCATTTAAATTGTCGGTGTTAGCATGTTAGCATTAATCAAAATACATGTATTTAGGGATTATGAGTTAAAGCTAATTAAAACATTTGATGTCATCAGTTTAAAAAACTGATGTCATGTCCCCTAAGATGCAATTCTGAGCTTAATTTAAGCAAAGTTTTAATTCTTGGTGTTTTTGCACAGTTTTATTGAACGTCAGAAAGTTAAGTAAACACAAAGTCAACAATTCCTTACAGAGAATTTATTTTACAGGTAATTCAAATATTGAGAGGATAATAAGGGAAAAAACGTCAGCTGGTGGTGTCGTACAGACGTAGTGCTTTTATTTTGAAAGAGACTGTATCAAACTGTACATTTCCTGTGAAAACAGAAGTGTATTTTGAAAACAGACGATGCATGTAACAGGCTGAAGTTGACACGGCGTCCCAGGGCGTCAACAAGGTCGGTTCACTGAGTTTAAAGTGCTGCAGTCGGTCTATAAATGTCTCAGTGGCTGACCGCGTGTGACCATCTGAACCTGCGGGCCTCTCAGGTCATGAGGTCACCGGGCTGCTCACTACACGTGGAGCGTTCAGTCACCGAGCAGCACAGACAGGAGCTGATGTTTTCACGTAAAACACTGCTGCTGTGTGTGAAATAAACTTGTCTTACCTACTTGAGTAAAACATACGCCCCACTGTAAGTCAACGTTCTGCCTGCAAAATCTGATCTAGTAAAAGTACTGAAGGAGGTTCAGGAGTGGATTTCGGTCCCTTTCGATCCCTCAATATTTAGATCCTGTGCATTAGAGTAACAGAGGACTTTTCTTTTGACAAACTTAAAGGCATTGACACCATGAAGTGGAGCAGAAAAGGCACATCATGGTGCACAAACATTCACCAGCATTCAGGACTTGAAGTGTTTGATGCTCAAAATGTTCTGGCAGAGGACCTCAAGCCATGGACGCATGATGAGACAACAGGCCCCTGGGGACAGATATGCAGAGGGCCCCACCTCCTCTCCTTCACAGGAGCAAGACACACAGACTCTGTGGTGTTTGTTGTCTCTTTGGGGTAATTGTGTGTCTTTAAGGTAATTGTGTGTCTCCTTGTGATCGTTGTAGTCATTCTGTGTCTCCTTTGGTCACTGTGTGTCTCTTTGAAGTCATTTTATGTCTCTTTGTATTCACTATGTGTCTCTTTGCAGTCATTCTGTGTCTCCTTGTGGTTGTTTTGTGTCTTTTTTTAGTTGTTTGTGTCTGTTTGAGATAAATGTATTTCTCTTTAAGGTACATTTGTCTCTTTGTGATCATTTTGTGTCTCTTTATGGCTGTTTTGCCCATTTTTCTGGTTATTTTGTGTTCCTTTGCATCTCTTTGTGGTTGGTATGTGTTAATTTGACCTTTGACAGATGAAGGCCAGGGGGCCCTGGACACTCTGGGCCCCTGGGCCATGCCCCAAACCCCCAAAGTCCTATGTGTCCCTCCCAGTGTTGAAACAAAACCTATAAGCCTGTCAGAAGACGACAGTGTTGATGTTCTGCAGCGGGGAGATCTGCAGCTTCTTTTTAACCATGGAATTAAGACATGAAATGATCCGACTCATCTGTCTGACATTAATCATAAGAAATAATACAAAATGCACGTAAATAATCAAGATGTCTTTATTAGAGGTAAAAGTATTATCATGTAATCTGCAAATCATTCATTGATCATTGAGTATATTAAAGTCCATGGTGACAGTTTGAATGTCTTTAGTCTGAAAATAGAAATATTTAACTGACTTTGATATCAGACAGAAAAAGCAGCACATTGTCACTCTTAATTTAATCTTTTATATCATGATGTAAACAAGTGTTTGGAGCCAGGATTCTGTTTTGTTTCTGCGATCTCGTCGTACGTCCTGTAACGAAGCTCGTTCAGTCCCAGATCACAGCAGGTGTTTACATGTTGTCAGCCGTCGGGGCTCTCTGTGAGGACACATCGTCTCTGTGGTGGAGGACGGTTACTCTACGTACAGCTCCGTCCGCTGGACTCCTGCATTGGGACACGGCTGTGGACTCTGGAATTTATCAGCTGACCACCGACTGCAGTTGTTGACTGATCCCAAATCAGATTGGCAGCATGACAATCATTCAAATTTGTGGACAACATTTGCCAACTCCAGCATGTAGAAATATCACTATCACCAGTGTCACCAGTATCTCCAGTATCAGCAGCAGCTCTGAAAGCATGAAGTGATTATCAATATCTCTTAAAGGCTGACTTTGGTCTTTTCAACCTGGATTCTACTTTCTCATGTTTTTGTGTCTGAAGTGGGAACAGCCATGTTTAAAACTGGACAGACATTCAGAGACACACAGGCAAAGAAATCCGTCAGCGTGCGTCCACTAACAGTGTTTGTGTTTGTCACTGACAGGCTCAGATTGTTATTCTAAGTGTGTGACAGCATGATGAAAGGATCCCTACAGAGATAGAGCTTTGTGTTAAAGAGTAAGATCCTTTTAGTTTAACCAGAAACAGCCCTGAAATCACCATCACCAAACCCACCAGACTCCATTTAAATAAACAGTCATTCTATCATCATTAAACACACTTCATTCAGAGTCAACAGAAACTAAATCAAACTCACAGAAACCATCTTGGTTCATCTCTCCACTGTTCCAACAATCAGCAGCTCTGGTTTGGTTGAAATTAACCCTTAACTCACCCAGTTAGATGTGACAACATGCTGCCTCTATACACACTGAACATGACTGTTTATTTAAATGGAGTCTGGTGGGTTTGGTGATGGTGATTTGGTGATTTTGTGTCCTGGATTCATGAGTAACACCATTTCGTTCTCTGTATGCTGCTGTGTGTCGACGATGATAATAATAAATGAAATAAGTGTTCAGATCTGTTTAGATGAACATCGGCTGCAGTGTTTGTAGTAAAACTGTGACTGAGTGGAATCTGAAACGTGAGAGTGAATCGCAGCGGCAGATTCCTGCAGCTATAATTACTCACTGACATCACACTTCCTGACGGGTGTGATTTTGGGTTTGTCCGTTATATTATTAAATTTATTCTATGGAACTGCATCTTAAAGCAGCAACAGTTTTATCTCTGACTTTGAAAACTAATTTATTAATTTCTAAATGTTTATCTACCAATAAAATACAGGCCCATCTTCACCAGAAGAGAAAATAACAGCTGTGCAAGATAAATATTTAAAAAATGTAGTTACAGTTGTGAAATTACAAATATGTGGGAAAAAAAAAATTAAATTTTAACACCAAATTGTCAAGCACTTGTCTTTTTTAAATGAAAATTTGGACCTATTAAGTCAAATCATGAGATAATACATGAAAAAGTTAAAGGTCAAAGTAAAAATTTACTTCGTACAATAAATAAAAATATGACCATAGTCAAATTTTTGAGACTGGAAATGATGAGCCACTGGGTAAAAATGGATCTGAGCCAAAAAGTCAAAATAATGATCGCAGGTTAAGTGACATTTTTGACACAAATGAGCTTCCATAATTTTTGAGATGGCTCATTTTCATGAGCAGAAATTTACATCAGAAACTTTTAATACTCAAAATAATGAGCTACTAGGTAAACCAAGTCTAAGCCATGCATGCAAAATAATCATAGTAGGCTAAGTGACATTTTTGACAGAAATAATTTTAATTTGAATTGAGTTTTTTTTTTTTTTGAGACTCAAAATGATGATCTACTGAGTAAACTAAAGCTCAGCCATAAATTGAAAGTAATCTTAATAAGCTAAGTGACATTTTTGACACATGTTAACTTCCATAATTTCTTCAGATAGTTAATTTAAATTGAGTCAAATGTTTTGAGACTCAAAATGATGAGCCACTAAATAAAAATTTACGCTCTAAAGTCAAAATGAGATACCGACTTTTACATTTTTTGACACAAATGATCTTCTATACATTTGAGATTTTAAATTCTGATTTCAATTTTAATTAAGTCTAGTTTTTGAGATTCACAATGATAAGCTACTGAGTAAACTGAGTCTAAGCCATAAACTCAAAATATTCACAGTAAGCTAAGTGACATTTCTGACACATGAAATTCCATTTAAAAGTCAAAAGTTTGAGACTCAAAATGGTAAGTTAAAAATAAGTTTAGGCTCTAAAGTAAAAATGAGATATTTTTAAGTCAAAATAATCATGGCAGACTTAGTGGCATTTTTGACACAAATGAGCTTCCACAAATTTTGGGAGCTCATTAATTTTAATTAAGTCAACTTTTTGACACTGAAAATGATGAGCTACTGGGTAAAATAAGCCTTAGCCATCACGTCAAAATAATCATTGTGGGCTAAGTGACATTTCTGACATAAATTTGACATAAACTTCCTTAAATTTTTTAAATAATTAATTTTAATGAAGTAAAAAAACTTTGACGCAAAATGATGAGCCACTGGGTGAAATGAGGCCAAACCATAAAGACAAAATGAGACACTTGTAAGTCAAAAAGTTAAACTTTTGGGACTCAAAGTGATACGGTCTTCAGACATGTTTGACATGAGTGAGCTTCCATACCTGACACATGAAACAAAGGGAGGACCCACGCCGCTCAGGGCGGCGCTCAGACCTCCGCCGACGCGTCGATCACTCCGTCAGCGCGCTCTCTGATTGGCTGCGTGAAGCTGTTCACGTGAACTCGGCGTGGATTTTGTTTCAGGGAGAGAAAAATGTGCAACGAGCTCAAAGTATGAGGAGACAGGAGCTCGAGACCAGAGCCGTTAACACCGGAGCGATGGTGCCTGCTGACCGGAGAGCTGCCGCGTGACGTCAACGGAGAGTAACCGTCCAGGTGACTTCAGCTCCAGGTGATTCCAGGTGATTCCAGGTGAGTGCTGCTCTGTCTTTAAATGAGGTCATGAGTATCATCATCCTCTCTGTGCCGCTGCAGCTGCTCGTCATTGTGACCTACTTTTATTTCTGCCTTTAATATCTGAGCAGCCAATTAAACATCGACATCACGTGCGTGACGTAGCGTCCAGCAGCTCGCGGCTGCAGCGTCATACAGGTGTGTGGAGCTGCAGAGCAGGGACAGAGGCGCAGAAACGACCCGGTGCCGTTATTAAACTCTGTGCAGCGAGCAGAGGGGGGTGTGTTAGCTGCAGCACCGACACTTTTTACAGCGGACAGGTTGTGGAGAAACTTCCGCATTACCTGTGTGAGGGTTAAAGGTGGACACAGCACATTAAAAACACTAAAAAATAAAATTACAGACAGACAGTAAAGGCTCCAGGCTTTCTGACGTCACTCAGCAGCTCAGCAGGTAGGCTGTGAGATTTTAATATTTGATTAAAGTCCTTCCTGTCTCCGTGTGTCCTGCTGGGACGTTGATCAGGAGACGACTCTTTATTTACTCTAAATATGTTTCATGTTGTTGTTTACATGATGCACCTGAACGCAGCTCATGTCTGTGGGAGAATCAGGTCCTTGAAGTTAATGTTTGGTGATTTTAAAGGAACGCTTCACACACAAAATGACCAGCTGTATATCAGAGACTCTGACGTCTGTACGGCGAGCAAAGAATCAAAACAGCTCAACGTTTGTCGTGAATGAAAGTAATCAGGGTCAAAACTTCATCAAGACGTGTGTACAGACTCCCACACACCTCCTGCGGCGTGAGCGAAGTCTGATTTATCCTGTCGTACGTTGACTTTTCACTAAAACATCACAACATCAATCGAGACCACTGACGAGCGGCGTCCCCTGAGCCTGTCCTGGCACGCTGCTCGTCTGCGAGACCATTTTTGGACGTGGTTTTAAATGCTTGATTCCTGTGTGTGTGACTCAGGGAGGAAGAAGGTTGTGTGACTACAAAGTCGGTCATGTAAAGGCTATAACTAGGAACTATTAACACACCTGTACCAGTTTTGATTCATGTACGGAGGCTCTGAGAGGCAAGCGTGGAAAAAATGACATTGTGTGAGTGTGATTTTAAAATAGTTTTCTTTCCTGTGTTTGTGTTTAAGATGAGGTGGGACAGAAATGTTTTGGCAGGATAATCTCTCAGACCCTGTGTCCTCGTATGAGGACACCTATCACTACACTAATCCACGTAAAAACAAGATGGCAGCCATTTCTGCCAAGTCAGTCTGCAGCTGATCCTGACTCAAAAGTGGACAAGGTCCAAAACCTGATCACATCTCATGACTGAGATTTGTTTATATATGTTGAAGAATGTTTGTAGTTTGAAAACGAGAACAAGATAAGACGCTGTTAATTAGGAAGTACTCGTTTGAGGACTTCGGGACTTTACTATCATTGACAATGTTTAGTTTTTTATCTTATCAGGTCCTACTGATCCCAAATAGCAAGCAGAAATTAAAAATGCACTCAAAACAAAAGTTCAGATCTCAGGTTAAACACAATTGAAGCTGTAGATTTTATTTTCCAAATTTAACAGGATAGTCCAACATATCATACACCAAAATGATCACCGCAGGTGACGTGACATTTTTGACACACATGAGCTTCCATAAATTTTTGTAGATAGTTAATTTTAGGTAAGTTAATTTTTTGAGACTTGAAATGATAAGCTAGTAAAATGAGTAAGATGAGTCCAAACCATAAATTTAAAATAACTGTAGTAGGCTAAGTGACGTTTTTGACACAAATGAGCTTCCTTTTTTTTGTTTGTTTTTGAGATAATTTATTGAGCTACGTAGTAAATCTAAAGTCAAAATGAGATACTTGTAAGTCAAAATAATCCTGGCAGGCTGAGTGATATTTTTTTGGCGCAAATGAAGTTCCATACATCTTGAAATGGCTGATTTTAATTCAGTCAAATTTTTGAGACTGACACTTTGTTGTGCCATCTAGTGGCAGTAGGAGCACAATACATTGATTTATGTAAAAACAAGATGGCCGCCATCTCTGCGAAGTCAGTCTGCAGCTGATCCTGGCTCAGAGTTTCAACCGTAAAACACAAATTTTTGTTTATTCATGATATATGTTTGTAGTTTGATATGGCAACAAATTTGACCAACTTTAGCAACAGTAACAAGATACGACACTGTTAATTAGGAAGCACTCATCTGAGGACATTGGGACTTTGTTGTCGTCGACAGTGTTTAGTTTTTTATCTTATCAGGTCCTACTTATCAGGTCTATAGCACGTCCGCAATGCTACAACAAGTAGAAAGCATCAGAGTTCACCGAGTGGAGCCGACACTACAGGGTACGTTAACGTCACGTTGAATTGCCTTTAACCTTAATCAGCGACTGCTAGCTGAGATTCAGAACGCCTAAAGAACGTACGTGTGTTGTGGCTTATAATGGCTGAATGATGACAGAAATCAGTGCGGCGGCTAACGTTAGCGCCGATGTTTAATCTGTATCAGCCAAGTTTTGCCAAAGAAAATGGCAACACGGGGAAAATACAGTGCTGCAGTCAGTTTGTTAAAGAATGAGCTTCGCTCATGTTGTCATGCTCATTTCTCTCATTTCAGAGACTTTAATTATTTCCTCTCTCATATATTATCCTTGCCCTTAAATAAAGCTAAAGTTATTTAATGAAAACAGGCAGTGTTTCTTATCTGATTATTTGATTAATCGCCAGAATACTTGATTACTGAAAAGATTAATAGCTGCAGCCCTGATATATGTGAGTTATTATATTTTTAGTGGGACAAATCGTAGGTACTTCTCACTGTCACTAACTTCAGAATTGATTTTAAGGTTCTTTTAATGTCTTTTAAATCTCATCATGGTTTAGCCTCCAGTCATACAGCTGAGCTTCGACTCCTTATCTCTGGGATCCTCGAGCCTGCTCTCACCAGTCGTCCTTCAGTCAAGGCTGATAACTAAAGGTGGCTTTTGCCATCAAGGCCCCGAGGCTCTGGAACTCTCTGCCTGAGATTAGACTGCACTTTATATTATTTTGAATCATTGCTTACAGCATATTTTAATTGTAAAGTTTCCCTTTAACGCCTGATTTGTACTTTTTGATTTGTAATTTTGGTGTTTTATTTCCTTTTGTTCTGTGTTTGTCTCGGTGCGCACCATTCTCCTTCGCTCAACAGTTTTTGCAATTATTCTAATTTTATTGTCGTCTTATTTCGTGCAGTTAGCGAAGCATCTTGTAACCTTGTTTAGACGAGTGTGATACAAATAAGTTATTATTATTGTATGTAAAAACAAAGTCGTGAACTCTGAGCTCACTTACGAGGTGGAGAGTACCCCAAGAGGGGGACGAATACGTGGTCTGTTCTCATGAGCACGTTAAACAAGACCCCATTTGAGCGCAACGTGTTAGTCGTCTCTTTCTCTGGGATAGAAATGTGTGTTAATGGCATAACATGACCGAAAAATAACGTTTGTTGATCTTGAAGAAATCCGAGATGTACGCATGGAGCCAGAGTGTGCCACACTTATTTTCTATCATCAGATCTGTCACTAGTGATCAGCACCTCATCATCATCCTTGATGTGTGTTACGGTTATATTTTAAATGACACGTATAACATACAGAAAAGACAGATTTTTTACGAAAACCTTTTTTCCACTTTGATCAGGAGCGTACCTGTGTTCCCACGGTCGATATCCTCTTGATACGACACATTAAAGACACCTTTCAAAGGGTTTAATGTTCTCAGAGATGTTTCCCCTCAGACAGGTGTTTAGTTTTTGTTTCCCTGCAGGTCGACATGTTCAAATCACCTGCAGCTGATGTTATACTCTGAAACTACGCCCTCAAATTTGTCTTGACTTCAGACATTGATGTCTCCACAGTGGTTGAACAGATTTGCATCTGAAACATCAACCTCCCTTCACTCTTTTGCAGTTTGAACTGCGAAGCTATCCCTCACCAGTTTCTTACTCTGTTAGTTAATATCGAGAGAGATAGGACCTTGGGAACATTTCATCAAACCAACTTTAGAGCTGTCAAACACCCTAACAATAATCCGTCTTCTCTCTTTTTCAGAGCACTGTTCCTGTTTCCTCCCGAGCCCACCATGCCGATCGACATGGCCTTACCTCTGTACCTGTCCAAAGAGGAGTTCGTCTACAGGACGTCTCCCAAAACATGCAAACCTGCCCTGAGCTCCTGCCTGAGATTCCAGCGCTCGGCCTGCGTGGAGCAGACAGAGCCTGAGGATGGGAGATCCTCCAGGAAAGACTTGAGAAAGGCCAAGAAGCAGGTGACGTTTGCCGACCACAGGGGGCTGTCTCTAACCAGAGTGAAGCTCTTCTCCCAGTTCACCGACCCCATCGATATTCCCGTGAACATCCAGGAGATGCTCAGCTCCGCTCTGTCTCTGACGGCTGAGGAGGACAAACTGGTGCTGGACTTCACTCAGCCCTCCTCGGACTACCTGCACTTCCGTCAGAGCCTGGAGAAGAACTTCGTCTGTCTGGAGCACTGCGTGTTGAAGGAGAAGTCCTTAGCAGGAACCGTTAAAGTCAAAAATGTGTCCTTTGAGAAGTCCGTGAAGCTGCGGGTGACGTTCGACAGCTGGAGGAGCCACACGGACGTGGACTGTGAGTACATGAAGGACACGTATCCCAGCTCATACAGCGACACCTTCTCCTTCAGGGTGTCTCTGCCGGATCAGCTGCTGCCTCACGAGCGAGTCGAGTTCGCCGTCTGTTACAAGGTTGACGGGCGTGAGCACTGGGACAGCAACAACGGGAACAACTACCGGATCGTCTGGTCCTCCATGAAGAGGAGCCAGCAGAGCGCCTGCAGCCGCCACTCTGATTTTGGGATTCATTTTGACCGATACGGCAGTCCCACCTGCTCACATGGGATCTTCCCTGATTGGCCGAGTTACGCAGGATACGAGGATAGCGGCCCGTACTACTGAACAGGAAGCTTGTGGTGTTTACGTCACATGTTGAGCTTCTGTTGATGTTGCACATCACACACCTGCTGACTGGCCAAAGTGTGGACGAACTTCTGAATTATCTTTGTCATTGTGTCAGGGGTTACCTGGGCTTACCTCACCAGGTTAATATTATGTAACCTTCCTGTTCCTGTCATGTCATCGCTGCTCGACCTGCTGATGGTTATTTTCATTTTCAATTTATCGTTTTATTATTTTCTTCATTTTTTCCAAGTCTTCAGAGATCTTATTTTGTGCAGTCAGTGGTCTCAAACTCACATATATTCAGTTTATTGTGATATAAAACAGAAAAACAGGAAATGTTTGACATTTTTGGCTTAAAAAAAAAAAAAAAAAAAAAGAAACCATAAATATATAAAATATAAAAATAGTTGCAGATTAATTTTCTTTCATGGCTATGGTTAACAGCGCTGATGCTAATGCTAATTTTCACCCAGGAAACATCCAAAAACATCCAACGTAGTGGATGATGTTGACGTCATTTGCCTCGAGTTTGACAAATTGGTCATCGCCATCTTTGATTTTAGGAGCCACAAGTGACCGTGCACATGGCACTAACCGTAACGCTAGCTGCTAGCTTGGTTAGCGCAGTGCCTTTCCAGCAATGCTAATGCTTAGTATTGCAAGTGATAAACAAGCCTTAAAGTATTGAAAACAAATGTATGTTCTGAAAAAACTGAATTTCCAGCGTAGCCACGTTGACGTAGCCACAGTGACAGATTATTTTATGAACTCTTGTTTTGAAGCCTCAAGTTTGGCATTTTCGCCATCGCCATCTTGTATTTTTGGAGCTAGAAGTGTATGATCACTAACGCTAGCTGCTAGCTTGGTTAGCACAGTGCTTTTACAGCTGTAGTTAACAGCAATAATGCTAATTTCAATTTTTGCTATCAAAAACAAGTTTAAAACAAAATGTATTTAACGTAAACACGGAACGACTCTTCAGGGAAGCTTTTATTTCAAACAAATGCTGAACGAGACTTTTTTAGGCAACCAAAACATGAAGTTAAAATTTCATAAACTGAAAACACGCT
Organism: Cephalopholis sonnerati; assembly: GCA_019142605.1. Taxonomy (NCBI): domain Eukaryota; kingdom Metazoa; phylum Chordata; class Actinopteri; order Perciformes; family Serranidae; genus Cephalopholis; species Cephalopholis sonnerati. Next base: position 37,429,098 of record JAGQAX010000019.1, read on the forward strand.
GAAATAAAGCTACAGCTACACCTGTACTCTGCTGATCTGTGGTAAACTGTGGTGGCGACTTGTCAATGGACAGCACCCACCTGTAAGTCAAAGTGGCCACGCCCTTAATTATGCGTAACATTAAGCTGTAAACGACAGAGTCAAATATAAAAATTCATCCTCTGTACAGTATGAATGTTGAAATTGTCTAAACTGCTGTAAACATGTTTATTTCTGCTGTAAAGTTGGACATTTTAACACGGAGGTCTGTGGGGATTGACTCGCTCTTGGAGCCAGCCTCTAGTGGACGTTAGAGGAACTGCAGTTTTTGACACTGAGGCGTTGGCTTCATTTTTCAGCCCTGGATGATGCTGCTCGGTAGACGTTTATCTGGTTTCTTTTCCACAATAATGCACATCAGAGTCTCCACACAAATACATCAGATGAATTTTAAATGTGCAATTCATGTTGATTTTATGATTATTTTATAAAGTTAAATGTTTACGGTCATGGTGTTGATTTGAATGAGATCTGAACTTTCAGGGATGTTTCACTGCAGCGACTCTGAAGTTGAACCTTCAGCAGCTTTTATTTGAACAAGCTGATGTGCTGGTTTTGTTTGCACAAGAGAACACTAAAGAGAAACAACGTTTGCTCATGTAAAACACTAGTTTAGCCAAAGCATTGATTTCTTTTTTTCTTTATCTTCTTTTTGTGTGTGTGTGTGTTAACATCAGTGTTGAGGGATCGAATGTGTCTGAATTGTTTTTTTTTAACTGGGTCTAATCTCAGAAATACTGGTCAGTAAAGCCATACATTTAATGTTCTCACATTTAATGTTCTTACATTTAAAGTTCTCATTATATGTTTTTAAATGTTTGTGTGTTGTGTAACCAAAGAATCTGCTGTCCGGAAAAACAATAAAATTACATATTTTTATAATTTAAGATCGAATTATGTTCATTTGCGCAAATTAACAAAATTCATACCAAAAACAATGTCAATGTCAGTGTCAATGTCAGCTGTATTTATATAGCACATTTAAAAAGCCTGTGGCCAACCAAAGTGTTTTACAGTAAAATAATCATCAACAGTAAGAAACAATAAAAGCAAAACAATAAGACAGTTTGTAGGAAGAGGGAGGATTACTTTGATCATTTTTGTCTAAATAATTTAAAATAAATTCATATTGTATTCACAAATAAATATTCTGTGACACTTAAAAAAAAGTTTTGTGTTCATTAAGGATCCCACAGCTGAATACAAACTATTTTATTTAGTGTCAAACTATTTATTTTGGCCTCAAATGAAAAAGTTTGGGATTCAAAGTCTTTTTATTTCAGCCGATTCACCAGTATAAATGTTGGCATTGAACATTTCTGCAAACCAAAGAAACGTCACATTTGCTTCATGTCTTAACAACACTGTGTTTAATGTGCGGTTATACTTGATCATGGTTATGAAAAGTTCATATTTCTGCACAAAATACCAGTTTTTCAGATTTTCTTGCCTCAGCAGGAGACGCAGGAGACGCAGTATGTCTCTTTAAAAAGTGACCACTCTTTGTGGCTCTATACCTGCAGAGAGTGTGGAGATGTCTTGGCAAAGAAAACTGTTTCTCATCACCGTCTCGGCAGTAACGCAGTGATGTATCTGTAAAGAACAACCACTTTCTGTGGCACTATCTCGGTGAGAAACACGGCGATGTCTTGATGAACAAAACAGCTTTTCTTGCCCTGATCTCGGCAGGAAACGGTGAAGTCTCGGTAAAAAACAACCGCTATTCATGGCACTATACCCATAGAAAACACGGTGATGTCCTGGTAAATAAAACTGCTTTTCTTGCCCCGATCTCAGCAGGGAACGTGGTGATGTCTCTGTAAAAAACAACCACTTCTCGTGGCACTATACCTGCAGAATAAACAGTGACGGGTTGCTAAAAAAACTTGTTTGGTGTCTTAAAAGCTGCTCTTAACGTCAGTGACTGACTAAATCACACCTGGATTGTTGGTCTTGAGCAGCAGTCTGCAGCTCTGCAGGCGCCTCACCTTGTGTTTCAACATCAGCTCATATGTGACGTAGCTTTAGAAACGTTGATGTGATTTTTAATGAACATGCAAATGTAACAAATCTGTTGTTTACAGAAACATATGATGCCAACATTTTGCTGTAGCGACTGGGCTGCTGATGACGTGTAGCTGTTTTTCGGTCCAGTTCCTCCTTGTTGTTCTACAGTAAGGTCGCCCGCTGTCATCGTGTCGTCTGCATTGAGCCTGCATGTCTAACCTGCATGTCTCTGCTCGTATGACCCTGAGAAAGTAGGACAGTCTCATGTGAACGTGGCTCTGAAGCCGCTGTGTTTGCCCTGCAGGTTAAACAGGTTCACTTACGTAACCAGACTGAGCTGTGTGAGCAGAGCCCGCAGGAAGCTCTTATGCTCCTTTAAACAAAATGGTACTGATCATGCAGTCAGATGAAGAGATAAATACAGCTGTGTGTGGATCTGCTGCTCATGAAGACGCTTTAAAACCATCACATCATAAAACTGATCCTGGATCTGGAGAAAAAAAAAACATGGTCTCTACACATGTGAAATTTAAGACGTAATTTAAGATACTTTATTTAAAACAGCATCTGATTTGTTTTGTTTACGAGGCAGGTGAGAACACGCTGCTCATGAAACTGCTTTTAGAAGACTGTGACCAAATCTGGTTGGACTCACCTGCAGAGAACCTGAATTCAGATAAACCAGGCAGACAGACAGCAGTGATGTAAGCTGTGAGATGATGATGTGAAAACTGACAGGAGAACAGATACAGATACAGGAGCAGGTACAGGTACAAACAGGTAGAGGTGCAGGCCTGCAGGTGCAGCTGCGCGTACAGGTGAAAGGAAACAGGTAAAGGTACAGGTAGAGGTGCAGAGACACGTACACAGGTACAGGTAAAGGGAAACAGTTACACTTGGACTGATGCACGTGAAGGTCCTCTCCTTCACTTTGGCGAGCGAAGAACATCACGCTGCTTTTCTGCAGCACTTAGTGGTGGATTGGCTCCTTAGAAGGTATTCACATTGTAAAACTGATATTAAATGTCAACAACTGAAATGATTTCCACAGTTAAACTTCAAAATCGGATTGAATATATGTTATCAACTTCTATTCTCACTGATAACTCCATAGAGGACAATACTCATTCCTGTTACTACTCCTCAGTCCTGTTACTCTTTATAGAAGTAACAAGACTGAAAGGAACAGGACTGAGTTTTTAGCAGAGAATTAGCAAAGACACAAAATATAGCCACATAACATCTATGCTAACAGCATGCAGTCACAGAGCACAATGTTGTGATCGACCCAAAAATAGTATTTCTAAAAGAAACAAACAGCATCTAAAAAAGAATTCAGGTAACAGGACTGTAGGCCATTAATGAGCCATTCACTCAGAGCTAACACATCATCAAATATACAGACAAGGAAATGAGAGAAGTTATTGTTGGTCTTCCCATGGCCTTTAGAAGATTCAAATGAAGCAACTTCCTGTTCAACATGTGACTTAAGGAATGTTCCATGTTTTCCAGAAGGTACGAGGTGTTAGGGTCACAGGACTGAGTGACAACTGAGGGACACCACTACAAGGCATAATTTAACTAAAATATTATGGACTTTTTGTCAATAAAATGTCTGCAAAGCAGAGATTGGATGTAGAGTCACACAATAATGCAAAACAAAAGATTTCTGAAGGATCTGAATGATTATATTTCATGGTGAAGTGTAGAGTTAGAGGCTGGGGACATGCCAGTGTTCTAGCTCATTTATTTTAATGCTTGAAATTATATTTCTAAACGTTGCATTTGGAACAATGTGCAGGACATTTTGCTTCATAATAAAATGTCTTTTACAGTTAATTTTCATGCATATTTACACATGTAATGTCCCGGGGACGGACGTGGCACTCATTGGGTAGAATCCCTGAGAAACTCTGAAAAGGTCGAAACACATCAAAATAAAGAAGAAATCTCTGCTGCACAGCAGCTCAGACGAAGGTGAGATAAACGACACCAGATGATGATGATGATGATGATGATGGTGACAAGAATCTGTCTGCTGATGTTCTCCAGAAACAACTGAAACCACAAAAACTCAGAGGCTCAGTCAGAGGGGAGCAGATGTTCATATACTGGGACGATGAGTAGGAGACTGGATCTGTTAGAGCTGCAGGAATTTGTTCTTCATTTTAAACTCAATCGGAAAACTTTGGCTTTGTTGAAGAAAACTCATCTTTAAATAAAAACTGTAAGAAGTTATTTGGTGTTGGTTTTGTCTTGTTTTGCATCAGTGGAGCTGTTTACATCCACGTGGTTACACTCACACGTCATCGTGGGAGAGTTGAGCAAAGAGACCACTGTTTGTGTAGGAGAGTCAAATTTTAAAAATGGTTTAGTTTAAATTAAAAATATATATTTATATTTCCATGGATGCACAACATCCTGAAATGTATGTTCACACCTTAGTTGGAGTCATTACTGTCATGAGATCTTTCACACACTGTCAGTTTGGACTCTTATTCAGTGTGATGTAAAAAGGAAAAATGCTGCAATAATTAAAATGTGTGTTTAAATCCAGAGTCAGAGAGCCTCAGCTGTACATCTGGACTGTCAGCCAGCCATTGCTTTTTATTTCTGTGTACAGCTGACCACAGTCAGTCTGTATAAGCACATCAGACTGCTGCTCATGGACACATCATGTCCTGCAGATGGAGACAGAGTCTTTGCTGTGTGAGCAGCGGAACAGGAAAATAAGTCACTTCAGTTTTCTACTGTCCTTCTTTACTGTTTAACTCAGGTTATAAAGACTCTTTCATTTGTTTGAGGCATTTATTTAAACATATTTAACCTGTTTAAAGTCTGAAGTTATATTAATATATTTAATAAAATCAACAGCTGGCACTGTGAGAGTGTGTGTGAAAGTTATGAGTGTGTTATTTTAAAATTAATGCATTTCTGTGCTGATTTGAATCAAGTTTGACCTGGTCAGAACAATCACTTTCTCCTCTGTGCTTCCTCCTCCTCCTCCTCCTCTCAGCAGCAGGGAGGAGACAGGGAGGAGGAGGAGGAGGAGGGTTCACAGATCTGACGCAGTGTGAGCGGCTGCTTCACTTCCACTCCCCGCTCCCAGGAAGAGACCCAGCGGCTCAGGAAGCTCCCACAAACACAGATATTAACCCGGGGACAGAGCTCCAGAGGACGGGCTGCGGCGGCGATGAGGACCCCGGTGAAGGACGGAGCGCAGCCGCGGCGCCGGAGCTCGGATCAGGGCTCGGAGCCGGAGCTGTAACGGCGGAGGTTTGTTGTCATTGTGTGCGGAGTGGCGCAGGAGAAAAGGATGCCTCCGCGGCCGCACACACTCCTCCTGCTGCCGACGACGAGATTCATTATCCCCCGACACAAACTGTCCTTTGTCTCCTCTGTGACGGAGGCTCCGCTGCCGGTTTCTGAAGCACACCGTCCACCATGCTGCCCGCTCCGTCTCCATGAAAACTCTCCATGATAACAGGGAGGAGGAGGAGGAGGAGGAGGGTTCCGGCTGCAGCGCCATGGAGGACAAGGAGAACAATCTGAGGACGGCCAGGTTGTGGAGGGATGCCGCCCTGCGCTCCAGGAAGCTGCGGAGCAACCTGCGCCAGCTCACCCTCTGCTCCAAAGACAACCAGATCATACTGCCGGAGGATATCGCCGAGATAGAGGTGCTCAACCTGGGCAACAACTCCCTGCAGGAGCTGCCAGACGGGCTGGGATCCACCCTCAACAACCTGCGCATCCTCGTCCTCCGCAGGAACAAGTTCACCTCTGTCCCCCGGGTGGTGTTTGAGCTGGGGCAGCTGGTGGAGCTCGACATGAGCCACAACTGCCTGAGGAGCCTGTCTGAGGGTGTGGGTCAGCTGAAGGCGCTCAAGAAGCTATGCATCAGTCACAACAAAATCCAGAGCCTGCCTGCTCAGATCGGGGCGCTTCAGCTCCTGGAGGAGCTCGACATCAGCTTCAACGACCTGCACGACTTCCCCAGGTCCTTCTGCGGCCTCGCCAAGCTGCGGACTCTGGATGCGGATCACAACAAGCTGAACCAGTTCCCCCCCGAGATCCTGGCCCTCGGCGAGCTGGAGGAGCTGGACTGCTCCGGGAACAAGTTCGAGGTGTTGCCAGCCGACGTCATGAAGCTGCAGTCCATCAAAATCCTGTGGCTCAGCAGTCTGCACATGTCCACGTTACCGGACACTTTCTGTCAGCTGCAGCACCTGGAGAGCCTGATGCTGGACGGGAACGAGCTCACGGCGCTGCCGGCGGCGTTCGGCCGCCTGCAGAGACTCAAGATGATTAATCTGTCCTCTAATGAGTTTGAGAACTTCCCGCAGGTCATTCTGAGCATCACAGGGTTAGAGGAAATTTACCTGAGCAGGAACAAACTGACTCATATCCCAGAGGAAGTGGGGCAGCTGGTGAAGCTGGCCAACCTCTGGCTGGACAACAACAGCATCACCTACCTGCCTGACTCCATCGTGGAGCTGGAGAAGTTGGAGGAGCTCGTGTTACAGGGTAACCAAATAGCCATACTTCCAGATAATTTTGGAAAGCTATCCAAAGTGAGCATTTGGAAGGTGAAGGACAACCCTCTCATCCAGCCTCCGTACGAGGTGTGCATGAAGGGGATCCCGTACATCGCAGCCTATCAGAAGGAGCTCGCTCATTCGCAGCTCGCTGTGAAGCCGCGGCTGAAACTGGTCCTGATGGGCGCGAAGAACGCTGGGAAGACCCGGCTGAGGCAGAGCGTGGTGAGCAAGCAGCAGGACGTGAAGGGCGTCCAGGGGAACAAAGGAATCGAAGTGACTAACTGGGTGGCGGACGCTGAGCGCTGTCTCACGTTTCTCGTGTACGATCTGTCAGGGAAGCAAAACTACGACCTCATCAAACCCTTTTTTCTCTCCCCCGGTGCTCTCTACATCCTCGTCATCAATCTCAAAACATACTCACCCAAGAACTTTTATGCCCACGTCGGGTATTTCCTCCACCTCCTCAGTGCCAAAGTACCCCACGCCGTTGTGTGCTTGGTGGGCACGCATGCGGACCTGTGTGGAGAGGTGGAGCTGGAGGAGAAGAGTCTGGACATTCACAGGCAGATCGGCCTGCAGGAGAAGAGGGACATCCAGGTCCTGAGGAGCCTGGCTCTGCAGGTGGACCAGGCGCTGGAGCAGGGCTACAACGTGCGCTCCTCCAGCCCTCACGTCCTCTTCTACGGCGTCTCAGACAGGAACCTGAGGCGGAGGAAGTCCCAGCTGCAGTACATGCTGAACCACCGGCTGCAGATCTTGTCTCCTGTGCTGAGCGTCAGCTGCACGGAGACGCAGAGGAACATCCAGAGGCTGAGGGAGAAGCTCATGTCCGTCGCAGACCACAGGGACATCTTCCCCAACCTCCACCGCGTGCTGCCAAAGTCCTGGCAGATGCTGGAGGAGCTGCACTTTAAGCCCAAAGACCTGTGGCTGTCGTGGTGGGACTCGGCCCGTCTGGGCCTGCAGGCGGGGCTCACGGAGGACCGGCTGCAGAGCGCCTTATCCTACCTGCACGAGAGCGGGAAGCTGCTCTACTTTGAGGACAGCATCACTCTGAAGGAGTATGTTTTCCACAATCTTCCACGATTCATCGCAATCCTCAACGTCTTCTTCCAGCGGGACGAGTCCTCGCTGCTGGACCGGCTCCTGTCGGAGGGGGAGAGGGGGGACAAAGGGAGGGTGAGTCTGGTCATAGAGGACGAGAAGGGAGAGAACCTCAGGGTGACCCATCTGCAGCACCACGTGGAGGGCTTCCTCCAACACGGCCTTCTGCCCTCCAACGTCATCCGCCTGCTGCTCAGGCCGCTCATCCAGACCCAGCAGGACCTGCACCTCATCATGGAGCTGCTGGAGAAGATGGGGATCTGCTACTGCATCAACAAACCCCGCAGCAAGCCTCTGAACGGAGCCACGGCCTGGTACAAGTTCCCCAGCTACGTCAGCAGCGAGGAGCCCCGGGCGGAGGCCTCGGCCGGCGGGAGCTCTCTGCCGCTGTGTCACTTCTTCTCCGTGGAGCAGCTGCACATCCAGTACAGCTTCCCCTTCCTGTTTCCTCCCGGACTGTTTGCACGCTTCAGTGTGCAGATAAACAGCCACGTGGTGCAGAGGTCGGACGGCAGGCATCAGATCTTCGCCTACAGAGGTAAAGTCCCCGTGGTCATCAGCCACCGGCCCTCCAAAGGGAAGCTGCAGGTGGAGACTCTGTCCATCGCCAGCCACGCCTCGCTGCCCAACATCTGGACGGCGTGGCAGGCCATCACTCCGCTGGTGGAGGAGCTGAACGTGCTGCTGCAGGAGTGGCCCGGTCTGCACTACTCTGTACATATTCTCTGTTCCAAGTGCCTGAAGAGAGGGTCGTCCAACCCCCACGCCTTTCCAGGTAAAACACCTTTAATTCTTCTTCTTCTCCGTCTCCTGCTCTGTCCCTCTCTGTCTCCATCAGGCGGGGTCTTTATTGAATATAAATCCAAACACACAAGAACACAAAACAGCTCAAATCATCATCTCACAGACTCTCTGTGGGTGCAAACAACCTGACAGGAAAGACTTCAATTATTATTTTCTATCTTTATTTTTTAGATTCATTATTTTGTCTTTAAAATGTCAGAATATGTTGTTTCCTCTCAGAGAAAGTAGATTTTAAAAAAAGATGGTGATGATGTGGTTTTGTGTACTTGTATCCATGGTGATCTGCAGGTCACATGACGGATGAATGGGCTGCACACAGTGTAAAGAAACCTGAAACTGGTTGTTTGGTGAACACAGGAGGAAAGTTTAAGGTTGATAAACTTGTTTTGAAGCTCATGCTGTGTGTGTGTGTGTGTGTGTGTGTGTGTGTGTGTGTGTGTGTGTGTGTGTGTGTGTGTGTCTTACTGAAGACTGTAATTTGACATAAGTCCTTGACAGGAAATCACTGCAGCACCATCACTTGTTAAATATAAAATGTGACACCTCGATTTTGTACTCAGATGTCCGTTAAGTGCTGAAGGTAATTTATGACGCTGCTCCTCCACATCTGAAGAGCTTCGTTCAGCTCGGCTCTGAACAAATGAGCCGACCAGAAAATAAATGTTGGCAGTGTACATTTCTGCAAACCACAGAAACAAAACATCACAGCTGTACGTTATGATGTACCAGCTTAAAATACCTGCTTTTTTAGCACTATTCTGACAGGAAACACAGCAATATCTCTACAAAAAAAAACAATCACTTTCTGTGGCAAAGTCCCCGCTGGAAATCCAGATATGTCGCCATAAAGAACAACTGATTTTCGCAGCAATATCCTGGCAGGAAATGCAGCAATGTCTCATTATAAAGCAAACACTTTTTGTGGTGCTATCCTGGCAGGAAAAACAGTGACAGGTCGCTAAAAATTACTCATATTTGGTGTCTACAAAGCTGCTAGAAACAGAGCAACAAGTTGGTAAAAAACAACCTCTTTCTGTTGCAAAGTCCACACAGGAAATCCAGCAATGTCACAGTCAAAAACAGTCGCTTTTTGTGGCACTATCCAGGCAGTAAATGCAGCAATGTCATTATAACAAACAAACATTTTCGTGGCACTATTCTGGCAGGAAAAAACTGACACTGTCACTAAAAAACACTCATGTTTGGTGGCTAAAAAGCCGCTGAAACCATAGCAACAGGTCAGTGGCCACTGACAACCACTTGTGGCAGAATCCCCGCTGGAAATCCAGTGATGTCGTGGTAAAAAACAACCACCAGGAAAAAAAGTGACAGGTTGCTTAACAGGACGTTTGGTGGCTACAAAGCTGCTGGAAACACAGCAACAAGTTGGTAAAAAACAACCGCTTTTTGTGGTAAAATCCCTGCTGGAAATCCAGCGATGTCATAGTTAAAAACAACAGTTTTTTGGTGTTTGTTATCCAGGCTGGAAATGCAGCGATGTCACGTTAACCAACAAACATTTTTCATGACACTATTCTGGCAGGACACACAGCTACGTCTGAGTAAAAACCAGCCATTTATTGTGGCACAATCCTCGCTGGAAAGTCAGCTATGTCTCTGTAAAAAACAACTGCTTTTCATGGCACTATCCAGGCAGGAAAAACAGTGACAGGTGGCTAAAAACACACGTTTGGTGGCTAAAAAGTTGCTAGAAACAGAGCAACAAGTCGGTAAAAATCAACTGCTCTTTGTGGCAAAAATCCCTGCTGGAAATCCAGCTAAGAAAGAAATATATGATGCCAACATTTTGTCACACAGCCCCTCCACAAGAGACATCAATATACTCAACATCAACATTTGTATTTTGTTTGGAAGTTATTCAAACCAGTCTCTAAATCTTTCTCTTGTCAAAAGATGTCGTTTTAATTTTAAATCGAAATGTTCCTGTTTTCTTGTGAGACGTAGGGAGTAACTCTGTTCATACACAGCTCAGCACATGACCGTCAGAGTGTGAGTCACGTCTACCAGATATGCGTACTGAAGAACATTATAATTCCCTTAAAATAAGCTGACTGTTGTGACACTGGGCCACGTTTGTGTTTTGACTGTTGAAACGAGCGTCCTCAGCACTTATCGATCAGATTCAATCACTGACTCAAAACAAGCGTTCATAAAAGATGCAGAGGATGAGTTCTTCTGCCGGGAAGCCCAGTCAGTGTCGGTGTGTGTGTGCAGGCCGAACAAAGACCGCTGCTGCTGCTGCCGATATGAGATCAGACAGGGAGGAGGAGGAGGAGGAGGAGGAGGAGGAGGGTACAGGATACAGGAGTAAACAGAGATAATCCTCAGCGCTGGTTGTGATGGATGAGGTCGTCATGGCAGCTTGACCTGCTTTCACTGTTTGTCTCAGACTGTAGTGAGGACGTGTAGCTGCTCTGTAACAGTGTGATGTCACGTGATGCATCAGGGCGCTGCAGGGAGGACGTTTATCTGTAGGCTGACAAGGAAGTTAGCATCGCCCTGGTTCCTTAGTCAAAAAGTCAAAGAGACTTTTTTAACTGGATTTTGGATTATTGCAGAAAATAAGCTCTGTGGCAAACACTTATATAAATGTATTTATCTTTTAACCAGGTAGGAGACGCATTGAGATTTAAATCTCTCTCAAGAGCGACCTGGCTGAGAGGGCGGCGTAAACTTTGTTACAACGATAAAAACAAGCAGACGACTACAACTGTGACTCGCCATAAATGAGTGAGCACGACATCCAGTTAAAAAGCAACAGTTAAATACACACAGATACAATTTCTAAAATGATTTCAGTGAGAATTTGAGTAACGATCTCACTGACTAAAGACTGCTGTTTTCACAACTCTTAAAAAAATCGACTTAAATTCCTGACAGTAATCAGCTCAGACAGTTTCACGTTACACGGCCTACACGATTTGTTCAGCAAGATAATCTTCACGAACACTACGAGTTTTATGAGCTCTGAAGTCTAGATGAAATCACCAGAGTAAAAAAATTAAAGCTGTAAACAGACAGCACCACGATCACATGATTTAATGTCACCACAACGTGGCCATAAAGCCGTGCTCGGCGAGATGACATTTAGTAGACTCATTTAGACTCTTTCAAGACACAAAGGCTGCGTTCACACCTGCCCTGTTTGGTTCAGTTCAATCAAACTCAAGTTGGTTTGCCCCCTCAGTGCGGTTCGTTTGTGCAGGTGTGAACACACCAAAACAACCGGACCGAGACCCTCTTGAAGAGGTGGTCTCAGTCTGGTTCCAAAGGAACTCTGGTGCGGTTGGTTTGTGGTGAGAACGTGTTCCGACCTGGATCTGAAGCAACTGCAGTCACATGACACATTGTTTGGGTTAAACATGAGCATGTTACAGTCCTGGAGGATTATTAATGTGCGCCTCCTCCTGTACTGCCTTAATATGCACATTCAGCACATCCAATGCATCAAAACATTGTTTTCTAGTTGGAGCCGCGCCTTGTTTTCAAACTGTATGCTTTGACTCAAATGAACAATGACAGCAATATAGTCCACGATGAGCAGCGCTAAAATCAACCTGCGTAGGTGTCCCTCCATTGTGACATTAGAAAGTGTCACATTTATCTTGACAGTGTACTCTTCTTCAACGTTTGCTTTACTTCCTGGATTTTTCCCACATGGAAATTCTGACCAATCAAGAGCAGCTTTCTCACACAAGGCATTTGATCTGGTCCGCTTGTAAATGCTGCCGTGAGAACACCAACCAACTCTAGGCAATTATACAACTTTGGAACAACATGAGTCCCTGATTCAGACCAAAGGAGACAACCACAGGTCAGACCCAGGCTAACAGTTTCCCTCTGTTTCCAGTCTTTATGCTAAGCTAAGCTAACCAGCTATCATCAGTCTGAACTCTCAGAGGAGAAGATGATGACGTGATGAAGGTCGTGGAAGTTCAGCAAAGCGCTCTGAAGCTCTCTGCAGGATTCCTCTGATTAATTTTATTTTGCTGTTGATGTATTTTTGTTCCACACAGTCTCTCCGTCCATCCTCTCTCTTCGGGTTACTTCCTGTCGGCAGAGTTGCTGCTGAGGCACTCAGGTTTTCTAAGAGCTTTTATTGTGGCGAGCTGATGTGATTACACTGATAGATAATCTATAACACATCATCAGAGTCAGTCTGTCGGTCTGCAGCAGCCTCTGAGCTCTGCGGGGTTTCTGGGAGTTTTTTTTTATGCACCTTTGGAGATAAAACAAACATGTGAAGGATGTTTGAGGCTGATGTCTAGTCTTCGAAACGTGGAGGAGAATTTGCTTTGAAATAATTTTCTGTCTTGTTTTGAAAGGATCAACACGTTGGGTGTTCAGAGTGTGCGGCACATTACCAAGGCAGAAAATGGTGAGAAGCGTGTCACTGTGTCGGCGTCTGACCCTCGACGTGATAAAATAGTCTGAGTGTGATAACAGCCGTGATGTGTAATGAATCATTTTATAACTGGACTCAGATCTGCCGCCTGATAACACAGAGGAACTCTCTCTGTTCAGCAGGATCAGGAAACACTTTGTTGATTCTCTCAGGGGGGGACGAAGAAAGAAAACAGATTTCTATCAGGTTTTGTTCTCAGGCTGCAGCTGTGGAGGAGTTTCCTCACTGTGGTCGTGAATGTCGGAGCCTTAGAGTTTAGGAACGTTGACTTCCAGGACGAAGTTTAATGCAGAGACAGGAAACGGGCTCAGTGTTCGGAGCGTTGGAGGAAGAAGGTGGATGCAGGTTTGTTGATGATTAGAAAGTCAAGCATGGAAGTGTTCAATACAGCAGACCATGCATTGATTTAGTCAAGTTCAAGTCAGAAATAAACAGGAAAAGATTTGAAAAACTCACAGAGACAGAACTGCTAAACGTCAGGCGCACCAGTGAAAATGTTTAGTCGCACTCTTGAGCATCAGGAGACGAAACTGTACGTGTTGCTCCACTACCTTTGTCTGTAGTTACTGTACAGATTCAGATTATTAATACTAAATATTATCAGCTAATTAATGATGATGTATATTTTAGGGCTGCCCCCTGACTAAGAATGTTCCTAGTGGACCAGCAGTCCTCATCAGGGTCCATCAGTGGACTAGTGTCCCTCATGTCTGTGATATGAATGTAATGATGAAATGATATATTTTGGTGGTTTGAGTTGAAGGTGTGAGAAAGAATAGTCTCAGTAACATTGTTAACACTGTGCTACATTACAGAGAAATACAAACCGTACTAATGAACCTTCATTAATATAGGCCTATATTTTATCTCCAAGTGCACGTCACACACTGAGCGAGCCGCCTGTTAATGACGCTGTGGGCTAATGGGCATGTAGCTACTTCCATGTTTCACATGATACGTCATGTTTGTAGTGGACCAATGAAGATGAGTTTACATATCACCTTGGGTTGGTCCTTCACCTTCTCAAAATGATCCCACACTTTGGATTTCCTGCCCCACATGTTATTAACTAGCCTGTGGAATAACCACAGGTACCAGCCCTGGAGATTAACCTGACTCCACTTCCTGTGTCTGTCCTTTCAAAGTAAAGTCCCACATGGTCCAGTCACATAGGTTTGGATTTATTCTGACAAGGTGCAGCTCCTGACAGAGTTTCATGTTGTTGTTTTTTCTGCGACTAAGCAACCAATGAAATCTTGATGACTAATGACCTTTCTGGTCGACTAACATTTGGTCGACTGTTAGAGGGCGGCCCTAGATTTTTTACAGATTAATCTACTCAGCAGTAGATTAATCTGTAAAAATACAAACAATCATTAAAATGAGCTCCATCTTTATAAAAAATATTCTGCATAATGAGAAGTTTTACTTTTTGTTCTTTAAATATATTTAAGTCGAGTCCATCGATTTATTTTTTTATTATACATTTATATTTTAATTACTTATATTACAAATATAAATTAAAACTTTAGGTAACCACTAGAATAATATAATCAGTTGCAGTGAAACATGTTGCTGCTGAAGTGAGATGAACAGACTGAAAACTGTTTGATAAAACAGATGTTGACACAGTTTTCCTTTGGAGACGTAATTTACAATTAAAAAAATATATTTCATTGCAATACTCAGCATATCACAGCTTATTTAAAATCCCAATAATATTGTAGTATTGGTATGTTTACTGAAGTGAAAGGTCTGAGTACTTCTTCTACCTCTGATGTTTTCGTCTGAGAGAGAGTGCAGACACAAATACACATTTAATGAACACAGAAGAAGAATCTGAAAAAACAAACATGACAAAGTTAGAAAGAGTTAACGTCAGAGGTCACAAGACACAACATGCAGGTACGCTCACATCCTTCAGTCACACACACACACACACACACACACACGCACACACGCACACACACACACACACCTTTGCACGCAGAGCTCTGTGTTTGTCCTTTTATGGACATGATATTTCTGGCTGCAGAGTCGAGCAGACTAAACACAGTTGTTAGATTTCAGAGACGCGACCTGGACTCAGTTCGATCATTCAGACTGTTGTTGGTTCCTCAGGGTGAAGCTGTAAACATGTTCTTCATCACTCTGAGAGATTCAAAGACCTTCCTTCAGCTTCACACTCGGCAGACGTTATAATGACTTCATAACATTTTAATTGATCCGTTTCATTCTGACTCTGCTGTTGAAAACATGTTCCTGACAGACACTGATGTCTACACTGATGCACAGCACTCGGTTTGAGTCGACGATGTCCAGACGCTCAGTGTTTTTGTCAGTGAGAGATGTTTGTCGAGTTGTTGTGTGTTTTCAGGATACAATTGATCATTTGTATTGCCCTTAAATCTGATGATTGCTCTCCTGATAAGACTTTTTTGTCCCGAAGGAAATTTATCTCGGGTACATGCGATACCTGCACACATCTGTTATATGTAGTCATCGTAAAAATGACAGGGTTATGTTAAAAATAAAACACAGATCAGTTCTGCTGGGAAACCTTGGGTCCTTACATTCCTGTGGATGCCAGCTGACACGCTCAAAAAACTGCTCAGGTGATGATGCTTTGCTCAAAGGTAGACTGCAGTGCGGCGTGCTGCCTGGCCCCGTGGTTTTCATGGCTCCCTGCATGAGCCTGGTGATCTGAGCCTTCAGTCGTACACTGAGGTCAACAAACCAGGCTGAGATGCTACACCGCGGGATGGTGGAGGAGGAGCAGAACTTTCTGGTTGACTCCAAAGACCCTCAGCCTGCTAGTGCAGACGTTATCAACCTGAACACTCCGTGTTGGTTTATGGTCGATGTGTACGCCCAGGTCTTTATGATTGAACCTGATGGTCCTGGATAACCACTGGTGATGGTCTCCAGTAGATTTGGGGTCGAATATCATCTCCTCTGTTTGTCGCACCTCTGGACTAAATTCTGGATCTCATGTCTGTACACAGCTGTGTCACATGTGTCAGACATGAGCCCCAGGACAGGTGAACTAACACACCTCTGGGGCGTGCCAGTGCTGATAGACGGGGGGTGATAGATTAGTTGACTCTGAAGAGTCTGAAGTGAAGTCTTCAACCAACAGTCT
Source organism: Cephalopholis sonnerati (assembly GCA_019142605.1). NCBI lineage: Eukaryota > Metazoa > Chordata > Actinopteri > Perciformes > Serranidae > Cephalopholis > Cephalopholis sonnerati. Next base: position 37,445,158 of record JAGQAX010000019.1, read on the forward strand.
GAAACCCAAAGAGATTCATCGAGATATGAAACAAAATATTTATGTGGAGAGGCTGCAGCCAGAGAGTGATTAAATATTAGGTCTCTTGAGTCGCGAATTGATGAATAATTTCAGTGCTAATCCTCAGCAAAACGTTTTTTTTTTTAAGGGCAACGACGTCTCAGTAAAAAATAACCGCTTCTCTCTGCACTGTCCCTGCTGGGAAAACAGCGAAGTTTGGTGGATAAAAACTTCATTCTCTGTCAGTCAACTAATGCGTTAATTGCCTTGTGTAGTTGTTGGAGTTGAGAGGAGGTCCGTGAGGCCGGAGCGTCGCAGCACTTTCACTCTTGCTGCGGATCTCCTCTCTCAGTTTGACTCCCTGCTGCTCCTCTTAATCCAGTTACAGGATTAAAGTCGGGATTAAAGTTACAGACTCAGTTCATGAACAGCGAGGCTGTGAAATGCAGTGCAGCTTATTTACAGGAGAAGAAGAAGAGGAGTGGACCTACCTGTCCCTCAGGTGTCTCTTTGACTTCCTGTAGTTTTACCTGCAGGCCTCAGTCTGCTGCCAACATTTGTTCTACATGCAGGTGTATTATAAAGGTATCAGTTTGAACATGTCGTGACTCAAAGTAACCCTGAAGACTCCAGCTTCACACTAACACCCTGAACCGTCAGCTGAGCCGCAGTCTGACATTTATTACACCTTAATCGAATGTTAAATCTTTTCTTATGACAGGTTACTGCTGTCTGCCCCGTGGTGACACATTTTAGTTCAACATGAAGAGATTTATCCTCAGGAGGAGCTGATGGGTTGTTGAGTTAGTATTTTAGATTTTAAAGATTAAAAGATGTTATTGATCAACCCAGTCACCAGAAAAGAAGGCACAGTGCCTGCTGATAAAAGCAGCGTTGTCTCGGTAAAATAAAACACTTTTTGTGGCACTATCTGCAGCAGGGAAACAGTGGCAGGTTGTTAAAACCAACCCACACTGGGAGGCTAAAAAGCTGCCGTGAAAGTGCCACAAGTTGCTAAACCCCTATGTTTGGGGACTAAAAAAACACGAGAAAAATAGTCACAGGTCACTCTAAAATACCCACGTTTGGGGACTAACAAAACGCTATTAAAACAGCTATGAGTCACTTAAACCAGCACACACTGGGAGGCTAAAAAGCTGCTCAAAACAGCGACTTGTTGCTAAAAATCACCCATGTTTGAGGGATAAAAAATGGTGGAAAAGGGCCACAGGTTGCCAAAAACGCTCATGTAACGGGGCTAAAAAGCTGCTGGAAATACGGCCACAGGTTGCCGAAAAACACTCATGTTTTGGGGCTAAAAAAGGCACTGGAAAAACAGCCACAAGTCACTAAAACCAACCCACACTGAGAGGCTAAAAAGACCCTGAAAAAGGGCCACAGGTTGCTAAAAAAAATCCATGTTTGGAGGCTTACAAATGCTAGAAAAACAGCCACAAGTTGCCACAAAACACCAATGTTTGGGGGCTAAAAAGGCACTGGAAAAACAGCCACAAGTCACTAAAAACAATCCACACTTTGAGGCTAAAAAGACACCTACATTTTGGGGCTATAAAAACGCTAGAAATAACCATGGGTTGCTACAAACACCCACATCTGAGGATGAAAAATCAGCAGGAAAAGTGCCACAGGTTGCTAGAAAAACACCCAAGTTTGGGGAAAAAACATGGTTTGGGAGGAAAGAAATTCTCATGTGGTGCCTAAATGATGCTGGAAAAACAGTCACAGGTCAGTAAAAAACAGCTACATTTAGGGGCTGGAAACAGCTATTGTTCACCAAAAACACCCACGTTTGGTACCAGAAAAGCAGCTAGAAATACAGCCACAGGTTGCTGAAATGTCCGCATTTGGTACCTAAAAATTTGCAGGAAAAAGAGCCACTGGGTGCTAAAAATCACAAATGTGTGGGGGCGGCAGGAAAAAGAGCTGCGGTTTGCTAGAAAACACCCACATTTGGTGCCTAAAAATCCGCTGGAAACACAGTGATGACTGGGTACATCACAACTGGTTTTGTTGTTTGCTGACTGTTTGTGTGAGGTCCACCTGGTTTTTAAAGGAAATGGGAGATGACTCTGACCGGATGAATTCATTTTACATCTATGTTTAATTAAGGAACTAAATACAACCCTTTTGCTCCTTGCGCCTCACTTTGCAGATCATGCGCTGTTCTCCAGTAAAGTGGAGTTGGACACGCCCTAAATGCACTTGGATCATGCAGTGTAGACAGTGTAGTACAGATTGTTTGAATCAGGCTCTGAATGTTTGTTTGACTAAAAGCCGCCTGTAATCCGTCAGCGCTGAGCGGCCTGTTGAAACACGTCTGTCTCATTCCACCGGAGCTGCTTCAGTTTGACTCACCTCAGACAGGAAGTGACAACATGATGAGAAACATGATGGAGATGAAGAGGAGCAGTGATTGTTTCTCTGTTGTTGCTGTTGGAGTATTACCATGAGTGAGTTGTGTCGGTGAGTAAGCTGACGATCCTGTTACATCACCCTGCAGTAAGCTGCTGCATTATCTCAGACATGTGACCGACACTGTGGTGGAGGCACGTCAGCCTGCAGGTACATGTGGACACGTCTGCGGGGACATCCTCAGCTGTGACGTCACAAGAAAAAGACAGCTCTGTACTTGTCTGGTTTATTCATGTTGAAACTCAAACACAAACTAAACTGCAGTTGGTCACAGTTGATGGTTTTTAGACTCAAACTGTCAACTGTGGATGCAAAGTAAGTTTTGTCGGGTCATTTCACAAAATATTGTCATGGTATGACTGGTGGTTTGGGTGCCAGTTAGGTCACCTTACAATATTTTCATCAGGTTTTTAAATCAGTCATTTTAACTAAGTCAAGCTGAGAGTATCTTAAAACCGTCAAACACACATCCCAAAAGCAAAACATGGTGTAGGCCAACACACAGTAAACATCACAACAGATGGATCTCAGTTAGAGATGTAAGCTTTGGCTAATTTTGCGGCGATTACTGCTCTTAATGCTGTCTGGTTGGAGGGACATCATTGCTGTGGAAACATTGTGTCCACCCTCTGGTAATTAAGCGGTCTCATTTTGAGTTGCAAACCCCTTTAGCGTTGGTAGGTCTGTTAGCACCACGAGCCGTGCTGACACTGATAAAGGTGCTAACAGAGTTCAAAGTGAAGTTAACAAAGCTAAATGGGGTTCCTGATAATGTGACTGGCAGTTGAATTCCTCCTGCATGTATACAGTCAGTCAGACCCAAAGTGGCCGAGGCGCTCTGAGCATGCTCCACAGTTTCCGCCCCGGGCTTTGACCCAGAAGTCCAATAGCATTAAATGTGTAAGAGAAGAAGAAGCCGGTAACAACATGGAGAAATCTACATCCAGAGCCGTGACTTTTTGGACAGACCAAATGTCCAGAGCTGTAAAGTTGTCCACCATGGTACCAGTTAGCTGCTAGCTAACCGTAGCTAACTTGTTTGTCCATTGTTTGGTCTGTGACGTAATAGGTCAACAGGAAAAAGGTCCAATACTAACAAGCTGAAAGGGGGCATATCTCCACCTATCAGAGAGGAGTCGCACATACTGAGGCCTCCCGTGCTTGTATACTGGGACAAGGACAGTAGTCCAGTTAAATGTCCTCGTCCAGCTGGGACTGTAGCTCCACTTCACTGTGTGCAGCAGTGCAGTTGGGTTGGGATGCCCTTACAAGCGGTAATCAACCAATGATTGGCGTTGCTAGCTAACCTCCAACAGCCCCAGTTGGTGCACAGTGCAGTAAAATTAACCTCTAGAATGACATAATGGCATAATTGGTCAGAAATATTGTCTGTGGTTAACTGATTAACAGGTAACAGTTAACATTTCTACTCCTGTGATAATCATTACAGAGTGCTACAGTATGATCCCTATTTAAACGATCTGGTCTAAAGTGCATTTAGGACATGTCCAGCTCCACTTTTGCTGGTTACATGGTGCATAATGTGGGTGCAAAGTCAGGCGTGAGGAGCAAAGGGGTTGTTTTTAGTCCCTGAATAAATCATAGGTGTGTTAAGGATGCAACATGAATGAAACTAATTCAAGAGTTCCCTTTAAAAGCCAAGTGTGCTGCTAGAAGTGATGCTGAGAGTAATGCAGTCAGAGCAGGGATGTCACTGCAGCAAATAACATATGTTTAAAAACTTGACAGAGGAAACAGAACTCAACTTTTAGCTTCTGAGATAATCAGTGAAGTTATGCTGCTTCTTGTGTGTCAATATGCACAGTGTCTCTCTTAATGTGGAGTCAGACAGCAGCTCCGCTCTGATCTCTGCTACGTTCACATTCTACAGAATGTCATTCATACTGTCCTCATTAATAATGTATTATTTCACCCACACGCGACCCATCCACGCGTCCCTGTGTGTGTGTAACAAGCAGAGTGTACACATGTTGTGAACCCGCCTATGTAGGAGCATCTTACTATCTGAATAATGCGCTCTTTAAATAGCAGGAAAATACTGCACCAGTCTGACTGTAGACCAGGTTTTTATTGCTTCATGGTGCAATCACTCTCTGCTGCCTCAGAATAGCATCATGCCAGCAATGTGTCTGACCACACCTCGTTTTAAGACCTACACACCCGTGGGTGCACAGATGGGTGCAAGCACATTTGCTCCTCAGACAACATGAACATGGGCGCTGGCTGTGAAAATGACAACTGTCTGAAAGGAGCCATGATGTGCAACAAGAAATAGTCCTGCGTCTGCGTGCTCCTGTGTGTCTTTAGATACTGAAATATTCCTCACAAATCTCCTTCTTGTTGAAAACAGGAAGTGTCTGTGTCGTCCTGACTGCAGAAGCAGGATTTGAATTTAAAGTTGGGAGGTTTCCTGAGCTCTGAGTCCAGACAGCAGCAGAGAGACCACGACGAGCTGTTTGGCTGCTGAATGCATGTCTGCTCACCACAAGCGGCCAACAAAGTGTCAGCAGCACACAGCGCAGTAAATCAACAGTGTGTGACAGGCGTACGATCTTCACTCTAAATAGATCTTCCTTTACATTCTGGAGAGTCTGCAGAGTGGTTAGATGATTGTAGTGGGCAGGCTCAGTTTGAAAACCTCAAGCCAGACCCAAAGTTTCTGTGAGGGCCTCAGTCGTCCTGTCAATAAGATCAACACAGTCACCACAGCAGTGTGCAGGCTACGTCTACGAGTACGTGACACTGGAATGTTTTTAAAATGTTGTTTTACAATGTGCATCCCCACAGAGATAAGATAAGATAGAACTCTATTTATCCTGAGGGAAACTGCTGTGCAGCGGTTACTGTACAGAGTCAGAGGAGTGCAGATGCAAAGTGTGCAACATACAAGGACTAAAATAACAATGCAGAAAAAGCAAATGTAAACTAAATATAAAACCAGTCAGCAGTAAGGTGCGAAATATAAAAACTGGCTAACAATAAGGTGCAAAATATTAAAAGTAGCAAGCAGTAAGGTGCGGAATATAAAAACTACTGTGCAATAATGTGCAAAATGTAAAAACTAGGTAATAATAAGGTCCAAAGTGAGAAAAAAACAGACAGATCTGTTTCGCGTCGTCTTTTCTCAGCTTGCGAACTGCGTACTTTATGCTTCAGTAGTACCTGAATGCAACACGTCCCTCCACCAGTGGTTTGTGTTGATGTCATTTATAGTTGTTCACTGTTTATTAGTCGAAGCTCAGAAATCCAACGGCGTTCTGAACGTAAACATCACATTCACAAACTGTGATGGGGAATGATTGATCCAACATGGCTGCACATAAATGCACCATGCACTTCTAACACTAAAATGATGGCGTTTTAAAAAAGTTACATCAAATACCAAAAAGCAGATGAATGTTTTTGTGTGTGAGGCTCAGTGTTGGAAAGGAAAGGCCGCACACTCTGTGAAGAGAGAACGTTTGATTTCTGTTGGTTGAGTTTGACAGTCGGATCAAACTGCAGCTGAACGTCTCGTCCTGAGTTGCTCTTTATCTTCAGCGGCCCCTCTGACTGAAATATCCCCAACGTGTTGCACTGACACAGTTTCCATCGTGAACATGAGTCGGTGTGAATGTGAGGACGAGTTGTCTCTGTCAGTAGAACTGAAGGTCCGGCTGCTGTTACAGAGATCAGCTGTCAAAATGTGTGTCAGTACATCACAGAGATACGTGCAGGAAGATCCCCGACAGCGTGTTGGTCATGTGATACAGCAGCAGTGTAACTCTGAGCCAGCAGCCCGTTAATCACCATAAATAAGGCTGATAATTATAACTCATGCATTCCAGTTATTATCAGAGTTACAGAGACACACACTGCAGGGCTCTGACCTTCACACTCACTACTTCCACTTTCTATTTTGAAACCTCTTTGTATTCCTGTAAAAATCACCTCAAACACAACAAAACAGACACAAAGAAAACCATTTGGAGTATATAAACCAACACACACACACACACACACGCACTTTTGATAGTGTTATAAAAATGAAGAGTTTAATGATGAAAACATATTTTCAGAAACATTAAGACAAACATGAACGCAGTCTTTTCTTCACTTGATCTGCGTTTAGGTTTCTGCTGTAAATGTACTCAGACAGTCTTAGTGTGTAAAAGATCAGCAGGCAGTTTATCTCATTACACTGCAGATGTTAGCAGCTGGAACACATACACACACACACACACACACACACACACTGAAGGATCATTAGCGTCAGTTTTCAGGGGAATCCCAGCAGCTTTGAATCAGCAGCGGACGTCAGGAGTGATTCAGACTTTTCTGAATAACAGAAGTAAAAGTTTGATCCTTGGTGAGATCAGTCATCATCTTCAACAGTTTCAGTTCTTAAATTTGGGCTCTGAATATTGAGTTTTTCTTTTGGCCCTCTGCAGTCTGCTGAGTGGTTCGATTTATGAGGTTTAAACTGTGATTTGTCGGTCCACAGTCTGTTCAGCTGATAGTCCAACAGTGCTAACCCCAGACTAACCTTCTGTTTCTATTGTGAAGTTTGAAGAAGAGCTTTTCTAAAGCAACACGTTGCCTGTAATTTCCCAACCCAGTCGCCAGAATACATTTTGACGTGTTATGTGTCTGCAAACCATGTGGTTAGGTGTAGGCAAAAAAACCAGGAAGAAATCATGTTTAGGCTCAAAATGCCCAGTTTTGGGGGCACAGTCCCAGCAGGAAAAGCTGTGATATCTGTAGAAAACAACTGCTTTTCACAGCACTATCTGCTGCACTGAAGAAACACCCATGTTTGGAGCCTGAAAAGCTGCAGGTTGCTAAAAAAGTCCTTGTTTGGTCCTTGTTTTGATAGCTGCTGGAAATACAGTCATGGATTACTAAAAAATATCCATGTTTGAAGGCCTATAGCCCCAGGTAAAACACCAGTCACTTCAAAAAACACAAGTTTGGGAACTGAAGGACCGCTGGAAATACAGTGAAGAATTGCCAAAAAAACAATTACATTTGAAGGCTGAAAAGCCCCAGGTAAATGAGTACAATACAGTGATGAGTTGCTAAAAAATATCAGCACCCGGTTCCTAAAAAAACGCCCATATTTGGAAACTGAAATCTGCAGGAAACACAGCGAGAGGTCGCTATAAAGTACCCACGATTGGGGGCTGAAAATCTGCTGGAAATACAGTCAAGGGTTGCTAAAATACACCCATGTTTGAAGGCTGAAAAACCCAAGGTAACACAGCAACAACACACTGAAAAACACCCACATGGGGCTTAAAAAACGCAGGAAACACAGTGAGACGTTGCTATAAAACACCCATGTTTTGGGGCTGAAAAGCTGCTGGAAATTCAGTCATGGGTCGCAAAAAACATCCACATTTGGGAGCTGAAAAGCTGCTGGAAAGAAGCCATGGGTCACTAAAAATGCCCATGTTTAAAAGGCTAAAAAGTGGCAGAAAGTGCAGGGACATGTTAATAAACACCCAAGTTTGGGAACTAAAAAAACGCAGGAAACACAGTGAGACATTGCTATAAAACACCCAAGTTATGGGGCTGAAAAGCTGCTGGAAATTCAGTCGGGTTGCTAAAATATACCCGTTTGAAGGCTGAAAAGTGGCAAGAAACGCACCTAGAAGTCGTTAAGAAACACCCACATTTGGGGACTGAAATAAACGCAGGAAACACAGTGAGACATCGCTATAAAGCACCCATGTTTGAGGGCTGAAAAGTAGCAGTAAGATGTCTCACCTAGTTGCAACACTATCTACCATCCTCTCCACCTCTAGATGACAAAGTCAGCTCACATCGTAAAAAACGTTGATATGATGCGTATGAAACGTAAATTGATGGTTTGCAGAAACACGTGACAACATTTTTCTCTGGCAGCTGGGCTGTATTTCCAGCTTATTATAGACATTATTTTGCAGCTGACAGTGAAACAGGAAGTTGTTCCTGTTTAAATCTTCACACATTTTGATGCTCAGCTTTCAGTTTACCAACGACTGCTGGTTTCTTCTCTTCTTATTCAGCTGTTGCTCAGAGCGATCTTTGTCTCTTTCAGTCGTCAGTCTGGTTGAACCATCGAGCAGCGTTTTGTTCTCCGTGTACAAAACAAACCCTTCATCCTAAATGTCATCTGTCTGTAAAGAGGACTCTCTACAACCTAAAAGCGTCAGTCCTCTCACACATCCGACTGCAGCCAATCAGATTCATAACCTTTTAATTACAGCATATCTTAAACCATCTGTGCAGTAGCAACTCTGCAGAGATTCACTCTCTGTTGGAGTAAAAGTTTGGATGGTGCCAGACGCCGGCAGCCATCTGAAACCACAGGTACCCTGGACTGGTGTCTCTGAGGCCTGCTGAGTGCGCAGAGTTATTTTCGGTGTGTTTCCTCTGCTGTGGAAGTAGGCCACACATTCCTGAGGATCTCTCTGTCAGTGCAGCTGCTGATCACAGAGGATTAGTCTGATCTGCTCACGATATCTGACTGTTATTCACTGACGGAGGCCCGAGTCTCTGAGCTTCATCCTGCCGGCTCATTCTGCTCCATTTCACATATCCTGGTTTTTCTCTGGCAGCAGATCTGCGGCAGCTCTGCTGGTGTCATGAAGTCCGCAGCGTCTGCAGGGAGCTGGCGTGGCCTATTGTTCTCTGTTGTCTGCAGACACAGATCAGATGTGTTGCAGTGTGAAGTGAACACAGGCGTGTTGTTCATCAGTGGACACACAGCTGATCTCCAGCTGTCTGTGTACACGCGCCGACACACACACACATGATGTAAGAAGCTGAACGGACTGAGTGTGTTGGTCTTTTTCTGGTCCTCAGAGTTAGCTGTGTGTGTGTGTGTGTGGTTGCAGTGTTAATCCTCGGGCTGAGCTGATGGCCTCTCAGCTGATTCATTCACATGCTGCTCACTGCCCGCCACACTGGACTCACTGTCTGCTGCATCATGAAGCTCGTCAGCTCGTTTAAACTCCTTTAAAAGCTCCTGTTTCTCAGTTTCACCTCAGTCAGCGTGGGCTCACCTGGAACCTGAGCTGAGGTGTATTTGTAGAGCAGAGATCTGGTTCGGACTCTGTTTGAAAGGTCACACAGTGTGGTGGGGTGTTGGCACGAAAAACACTTGGTTACTCTTAGGAAAAGATCAGGTTTTGGCTTAAAGTACCTGATTTTGCAGGCACAGTCCTCGCTGGAGAAATAGTGATATCTGGGTAAAAAGAATCGCTTTTTGTGGCACTGACCCAGCAGGAAATGCAGGGATAGTCTTGAAATAAAAAAACACTTTTTGTGGCATTTTCCCGGCAAAAAATGCACCAATGTCTCTGTAAAAAACAACCGCTTTTCATGGCGCTGCTAAGGCAGAACACTTCTACACATTTTAGCAACAATGTGGTGATATGATGTTTTTGCTTAAAATACCTGCTTTTGATGGCACTGTCCCTGCAAGAAAAACAGTGACAGGTCACTTAAAAAACACCCATGTTTTGTGGCTACAAAGCTGCTGGGAACACAGCAACAATTTGGTAAAAGGCAACAAAAACTGCTTTGTAATGCAGCAATGTCACGGTTAAAAACAACCGCTTTTTGTGGCACTTTCCCAGCAGGAAATGCAGAGATGTCTCAATAAAAATCAGTGGCTTTTTTGGCACTATTCAGGCAGGAAATACAGTGACAGGTTGCTTAAAAAACATTCATGTTTGGCGGCTATAAATACGCTGGAAACACAGCAACAAGTTGGTCAACTAATGTCACTACATTACAAGTGGTGTGAAACTGAAAAGGCACGGTGGCACCAGAGAAATAAATGATGAATGCCTTTTCACTCTGCTCATAGAAATGAACATATCTCAAAAACTAAATGTACAAAGTTCAAATAACTTATGGAGTGTTGAGAAATATTATGTTTATGTTTCTACATTTAAAAATCTTTTGGATCGAAATGTTTTATGTTTTTATTTTGTAAAATATGATTTAAAAACTTGTCAGATTTTTGTTTTTTTTTATAACATAATTTCAATATTTTATCAGTTATTATTGTTTATTGACTTACATAACCTTTTAGCTTAGGTTGTGCAGATTTTAGGGATATGAATTATTTGAAGATACTCCAGGAAATGACATCACGACAAGCAAAAATACCAACGAAGGCACTGGTGGAGCATTTCTGTCAGAGTTTAAAGGGTTAATTAGTGTTGTTTTTCTCTTTCTGGCTTCTGTTTGGGATAAACTGTTCTAAAACTTCAGTTCCCATAATGCTTTGGGGTGTAGTGTTGCCATGGAGTCATCTGTGGGAGACAGGTTGAATTAGCTGTTAGCAGTGTAACCATGGAAACAGGAGCGACTCAGCTGTTGATGCTGAAGAAACACGACGATGATGATGATGATTATCAGGAGTGTGTTCAGTTATGGATGTTGGTTTATTGATTGAAGGAGTGTGTGTGTGATGTTTTAGGCTGAGTCCACCACCAGCCGCCAGCATCTGCAGCCCAGTGCATCATGGGAGCAGCAGAGCGCTCAGTGGGTCGGCTGAGGTGGATTAGTCCGTGTTTTTAAGCAGATTTCAGCCTCACATATGATCTTTTGTTCTCTGTTGAATCCTCAGTGTGACCTGGTTAACGGCCGAGAGTGTGTGTGTGTGTGTGTGTGTGTGTGTGTGTGTGTGTGTGTGTGTGTGCGGTCATGTGACGTTGAGAAGCATCATAAATATGGAGCGAGAGTGACTCTGCAGACTGATGACAAACACCCTCTCTGTTATTACGGGGTTTTATTGTCTCCTGCTCGTCTCCTCGCTGCTCCGTGTGCGGCTCCTGGACGGAGACAGATTTCTATTTTAGGTTTGAGATTGTAAATATTTAAAGAGCAGAGTGAGAGCAGGATGAGTGACGCAGGGAGGAGGAAGTCATGATACACACGATGACAGTCGAGCAGCTTTTTATTGATCATAGTCGCAGGAATTAAAGTTTCAGAGACGACAGTTTCAAACAGAAACAAACACGTTCGATTATGATCCTTAAATTTGGTCCTTAACCCTCTGAGACCCGCCAAGGCCGCTGGCGATCCCAGCTGACGTTCTTGTCTTTAAGAGAGCTGAGGTTAGAGTAAAGATACTGGTATGAAATGAAACTGGACGACCTAAAGTCCAGTTCAGACCAGATTTGTGACGAGGTGAAACTGTTTCAGAACGTCACAGAGAAAAGTGTCAGCGGTGTGAACTGGCCGGTCTGAGCTGGACTCAAGCTGGCTGATGGTGTCACCTGACACTCAGCTGGTTTTAAAGCACGTCACCTGTTTCAACAGCCAATCAGCTTGTAGTGAAGTCCGCTGGTCAATACGTCTGAAAAGCTGCAAATCAGAACGGAAGCACAGAGAGTTGTTGACTAGAGATGATACACCGTCTCATGGTGAGGTCACTTCCTGTCAACCGCCTGCTTTTTACAACGTTACAGAACAGAGCGTTGACAGTAGGTGTTTCAACTTGTCTTGTAGCGAATCTTTGGTCTGAACTGGACGTAAAGGAATTCACTGGTACCAATCAGGTCATGCTAGCTTCTCAGTAACGAGGTTAGCCAAGGCTCCAATCACACAGAAAGCATTTTAGCAGCTGGAGGCGACTTTTTGTAATAAAATAGATAAAATATAAAAAAGTTTTTGCTCGCCGTTTTTGCGTTGCAATGCGCCTCGCATTTCTTGGCGCCTGCCATTTTTGCAGGAGCGCTCTGAACTCTTCAGGTTGAAAAAACTTCAACTCAGAGCAGAAAAGCGCCCCACGTCATCTCAGCTGTTTCCCCATTGTCCAATGGGATGATTTGAGAGGCGGGGCTTCTGTGGTGGTCACAACAACAAGTTTACAGTTGGTAAACAATGGAGGAGAAACTGGGGGTAGTGGTTGCTGGATACCAAGAGCTGTGCAGCCCTACGATAGACAGCAAGTTGTCAAACTGCCCCCGAGTCATCCTAAAATATGCCTGGAAACGTCCATCATGGAGGAGAAGCTCCTGGACCAACTGGTGGTACTCTCCATCATGGAGGAGAAGCTCCTGGACCAACTGGTGGTACTCCCCATCATGGAGGAGAAGCTCCCGGACCAACTGGTGGTACTCCCCATCATGGAGGAGAAGCTCCTGGACCAACTGGTGGTACTCCCCATCATGGAGGAGAAGCTCCTGGACCAACTGGTGGTACTCCCCATCATGGAGGAGAAGCTCCCGGACCAACTGGTGGTACTCCCCGTGATCCAGCCTCTTTTTTAGGGTCTCATGTACCCACACAGATCTCTGTTTATCTGCTGACAGCCTCTCACCCTCAACCAGAGCTACAGACAGAACCCTCTGCTGAAACATGTCAGGAACTACACACTCATTACTGGAGGAAAAAACAAACAAAAAAAAAACAAGTGTAGTCCGCAACCTGCCAAACACTTTCTCTGTGTGATCGGGGTCGTACACTTCCATGTGGCATCTACTGTTGACCCGCTGTCTCCTCCTAAAGTTCCCCATCTCCCTTAAAAAGACATAAATGTGTCCATGGTGGGTCTCAGAGGGTTAAAGAATCTTGTACCTTAGTGGAACTTTTTATAGTGTACAACATGTTGTTTCAGGTTACAGGTGAGACGATGAAATACGATCCAGGAAGTTCAGTCACAGGTTTAAAGACACTGCAAAGGTTTGTAAATCTCAGACAGGATTTTTATAACTCTGGAAAGTTATTATGGCGGCGAGTGTTTTATCTTTTGTCCCGCTGACCTCGAGGTAAACAGAGACACAGCGCTCGTGTTACAGTCATCCAACAGGAATGTGTGTGTGTGTGTGTGTGTGCGTGTGTGCGTGTGTGTGTGTGTGCGGCCTTAATCTGGTTCACTGGTGAAACAGCAGGAGTTTCATAACTGTCGGTCTCTGTGTCGTTAATCTGAGCTCATTGTGTTTTCATGCTGCGTGCTACTTTGTTTCATTATTAGGAACAGTTATGTGATTATGGGCAGTAGACGTCAGAATTAGGGTGGAAAATCTCGTCTAAAAATGTCGTCAAACAAACAGATCCATCAGGTGATGCTTCAAGTTTGGTCAGCGATGTCGTTGAAATAAAGTGGAAATATAATTTTTAGTAACTAAAGAATCAAAGGCAGCAACTGATTCTTTTCTCTTCAGGGTCCCTACATGTTCTCATGGAAACATTTCCAAACTTTTCAAATTCCATAACTACTCACAACAAATAATTACTGTACAGCATGCTGTGTCCAAATGATAATTATCATCATTATTATTATTTTTGTAATAATTGCATACAGTTTAAAAAACGTGACAAGTCGATGCATATTCGAGCTGCGATATGTCAACAGCTACAGGAAATAAATTCACCGTCATGTTACATGGAAGGTTTTATATGAAATTTTTACCAAAACTTTCAAGGATTTTACTCACTATGACCTTTCATGGCTTGGAAATTAAGATTTAGAAATTCCGTGACTTTTCCAGGTTTTCCTTGACCATGGGAGCCCTGTCACTATCCATTGTTATATCTATAAAATGTCAAATGCCTCACTTGACATCGTTCTTCAGTGTCACTATTGCGCGCCGTGGTGTCGATGCTGAGACGAAACATCGCACAGCTCTGAGTTGACGCATATTAAAGCTTCGTTATGTCAACGGCTAACTTACAGAAACTAAATTTGCCATTAGTCTACATTACATGGAAGGTTATCCCTGGAAGATTAGCCCCCTGTAACAATTTATTTTTATCACAAACAAAACAATTCCATGACTTTTCCAGGTCTGGAAAATGCGATTGTGAAATTCGATGACTTTCCAGGCTTTCCATGACTGCAGGAATCCTGTAAATAAAACACGTCAATATTGGTGAAGCGTTTTAGAGATGGAGAGAACATATTGCTAATAGTTTAGCCTTCTGCTAACTGAAGCTAAAGGCTCATGGCTGCAGTTTCAAGTTCACGTTTATGTAGCTAACGTTAGCTAGAGTGTCGAAGACCGCTACAGACCACCTCACAGGACGGAGAGTAGGCAGCAGCCCGAGAGACTGTCAGCCGCCGCTGCAGCAGCCCAAATTTAGCCAATGCAAACCCCAGCTTTGTTGCACAGGACAGCCCGACTCCCCGCCAGATCAGCAAACTTTCTGTTGCTGCCTTTACACAGGTTAGACCTGGCGCCTCTGCTGGCCACCTGCCTGCTGTGACACCTGGAGCTGGGGGGTTTGCACTGGTCGAATTTAAGCCGCTATAGCAATCAACCAAAGCTCCGACGCAGGCGGGGAGTGAGGCGGAGGGATGGCGAGGTGGCTAGCAGCTAATTGTTGTCTCATTTGTGGTTTGATAAACAGACAGAGACAGAGAGAGCGGGGCGAGGAGGGGCTGTGCCAGTTAGATTAGATCAAATAAATCACTGTATGGAAACACTGGGTTACTGTATGAAGCGTGTGCACATGCCCGTGGTCGTCTGGTGGGAGGGGCTTAGGACAGAGAGGGGGGGGGGGGGCTTTCAGATTTTGACGTTTCTTTTTTTGCCCTCTCCAGATTTCTGCCCTCAGCTGCAACGTTGTGTTGATTGACTCGTTGATTAATGGCTTCTCTTTAGCAGGACTCGTGTTAGCCTACTAGCCTGGTTGGCTCGTGCCCAGAAATCCTCAAAGTCCCTCAGTTCCTCCTCAGTTCACATATTTGAGGCTCACAATAGAACAGGAAGTGAAGTCGGATGTCTGAGCTGTGTTTGGAAACAGTTTGTGAGCAGCGGAGCCTGAACGCTCAGCGAGAGTTTCCTGGAGACAGGAAAACTTCTCCCGCTCCCAGAGAGGAGTCTCTTCCTTTTATGGCCATGTGTGAACGACCTTTAGTTGGCGGGGAAACGAGCCGAGCGGAGCAGGAATGTAAATGATTCCTCTACCTGCTGATGGTGCTGGAGGGGAGGGGACATTCCTGCTTCCTGATGTCAGGTTATTGTGGGTTACTGTGCGACTCCTTTCAGTCACCGTGAGGAGGAGGAGGAGGAGGAGGAGGAGGAGGAGTTATCAGGCTTTGACCTAATTCAGGACACACAGCTGGATGTACGAGCCCTCAGCTGCCTCCACTAATGAAAAACACATCTGATTTCCAGCAGGGGAAGAAATATTCACATATTTCACAACAGTCTAAAAATACTCTGTCAGGAAGTAGAAATAAAAGTGCTGCGTTCAAAGTCTTGAAGGTACACTCTGTAACTTTCAATTTCAATTTTAAGTCCTGTTTTCTTTCAGATGGTCAGTGTGCTCTGTTATATATGCACCATGACTCAACTCTGTTATGGCTTTAAAGTCAATCTGAAACTCTTTTAGCTCTTACAAACTGATATTGTTTTTATCAAGATGTCCAACAGATTTTCAGCTAAAAGATACGTTGGTGATTTTCAACCTGGGACATATTTGATGTTTTTGTGTCTCAGTGGCTAATGTGAAGAATAGTTTTTGAAATTGGTTCAGTTTTGAGCGAGAGCAGCAGTGACCCAGGCTGAAGTGTAACCACTCTGACAGGCTCAGATTGTTATTCTAAAGCCCTGCCTCCACCAAACCCTTTCAGTACAGTCCCACTGGAACCAACAGTGACCCTTCAGACATGGTACCTAGACCCTGGGTCTGTTCAGACAGTCCTCTTAAATGTGGGCGGGGTTGTTGTCACTCACTGCTCCGTCCAGCACTCGCTGTATTTCCTCATCAGCGGTGACACAGATGGAAGTCTGCACCTGGTTTATGGTCCACAGAACGAGGCTGCACGCCCTCAGTTTCAGAACAAAATACAACAGGCTGCAGTGAGAGTCTCTCTCCATGGGATATTTCAAAATAGCAGCTTTGTGCATTTAGTCCTTCTCAGGCAAGCTCAGGGGTTTAGTGTTGCTGTAGCCCACAGGAAGTGAGGATTAGAATATATGACCTTCACATAATCCGCTCCAAATCAATCTATATTTTTAAAGTCAGCACTAAAAGTGTCTGTCATATAAAAACTAAAGTGATGCTCAAAGTTGTCATATTGAAAATTGTCCAACATTTTTTAATGAAATGTCGAAAAGACCTAGTGTCCAAATATATGTCCAAAAAAGGTTTTAATAAAATGTCCGGGAAAAAAAAGATAAAATGACCAAAAAATATGATTATAAGGTTGGAAAAAAAGTTAATAAAATGTCCAAAAAAAAGTTAATAAAATATCTAAAAAAAATGTTAATGAAATGTCTAAAAAATGTTTAATAATGTGATGGTGATTTCAGGGCTGTTTCTGGTTAAACAAAAAGGATCTTCCTCTTTAACACAAAGCTCTATCTCTGTAGGGATCCTTTCATCATGTTGTCACACACTTAGAATAACAATCTGAGCCTGTCAGTGACAAAAACAAACACTGTTAGTGACGTAAAAACATGAAGTTAAGAGATAAGAAATACCACAGTTGTCCTTTAAAATGCTAAAAAACAAAACAAAAAAAAGGGGCATCAAAAAGTCACTCAGTGTACCTTTAAGTAAAAGTATTAGTTTCATGAGAATTATATTGTGAAAGTGCATAATAAAAAGTCCCTACATGTTCGTGCGAGCTGATCATCAGCCAGAGATAATGCAGTGAGAGACAGAGCTCAGACGTGCAGAGAGAGTGGCGGGGATCAATAACCCTGATGTTTAAGTGCTGCTGCAGACTGAAAGAAAACCTTTATTTATCCCGTCAGAAACAAACCTGCTTCTTATCTTGTTGGTTTAGCAGAGAGCAAACATGGCAGTCAGGCATGTCTCACAGCGAGTCCTTCACCTGTGAAACACCTGTCTGAGTCCCATGACACCGACAGGACGATAAGACTTTATTAATGTCTTTATTCAGAGGTTAATAACACATGACGTCACTTCTAAGTGTTTACAGAGGCGCAGTGCGTCTAACTCTTTGACCTGCTGAAAGTATTTTTGTGCTGTGTATCACACCAATAAGTCAGTGTATCAATAGCTCTGGTCCTCAGGAGCAAAATGAGACATCAGGTTTGGGTGCCACTCATCCACTGAGACTGAACTCCCATATAAACATTAACGTTGTCATTTTACTAAATAACCAGGAAACGTGTTCGCTATTGTTGCAGCTGGAGCAGATGGATGGGCCAAACATCAACTGAACTCCACATGTAGGTGATATAATTCATCATTAAACTGAAACAATAGTATTTATGTTAAAATCAATATTAATCTACAATTAAATACATTTAAATTAAAGATTTAAAGGTAGTTTAACCACCAAATCACACAAGAACCACTTGAGTTAGAAGCTAAAATAGCTGTTACTGATTCTCTGCTAATTGTTAGCTTGTAGCATAACTTGTTTAGCAGGAGGTTTTTTATCTATTAAAACTTTAGACTAATTTAGTCATGTGGAATATATTAAATTCAGTATTAATCTACAATTCAATAAGATTTAAATATATCTTAACCCCCAAATTACACAAATACTCCCAAAGTTTTAAGCTAATATGGTTGTTACTAATACTGTGCTAAGCTAGTAGCAGTAGCCTGCGGAAGAGCTTGTTCAAGTTTTTAATCTCTTAAAACTCATTTTAGTCATGTGGAATAAGCACCTGCAAATGTTGTTTTAATAAAATGGTTTAGTTACATTTAACAGCTGGAGAAATCACTAAGTAAATTTAGCTTTAGCTTTAGCTAAGTCTAGCCGTGTGGCTAACTCGCTCAATCATAAACTTGATGTAGGCTAGCTGTTTTGCTTTAGCTGTCTGTTTGTGACTATTTTACCGTCATTTTTTCATGGATATGTTGTTTGTATAGTATTTTTTAAATATTTAATATTTTTATAACAGATGCCCAAGTTTGACTGAATATGCAGCTAGCTCGCTAGCTAGCTAACGTGCTTTGCTGTATGGATGTAAGAGAAAACTGAATTCAGGTTATTACTTGGGCCTGTTTCATCTGATTTTAGTTACTTATTATTATTATTAGACTGTTATTATTGACACAACAAAACAAATTGAATTTACCTGCTAACAAATTAGACTCATGTGACGTTATAGATGAGCACATGGCCTGTTAATCTGGGATCACAGTGAGATTATAAACCAGAAGAATTATTCTGGAGTCTCTGCATTGATCTGCTCCAAAATATGGCAGGTCACCATAAACAGCCACCACAACAACGTTTGATGTCCATCATCTGAATCTGTGTAAATCTGTGATGATAATAAATAAATTCAGGGTATTATTGGGCTGAAACAGGAGGTATTACATGTGGGATAATCCCGAGGCTGTAGATCAGTGTGTCCAGTGTTCAGTCTGTGTGATGCAGCTGTTTCTAAGATTGATTCTAAGATTAAATAATTATTATAAGCATGAGCTGCAACTTTATAACAGCAGTCAAACTGGTAAATGCTCCTTTTGGTTTACATCCAAATTATCAACCATTTATAGTCATAATTACATTATTTTTAAACAGTAAAATAACCATTAACTAAAGTGTAACTGTGATTAATCTCAGATCTGTGTGAGTCTGGTTGTTGTAGTTTACTCGTCAGCGCCTCCCAGTGTGGAGAAGATGACACAGTGTACATCCTGGGTGTGATGGTCTGCAGTGATTTCTTTACCTGTTTCCTGATTTGGGGGGTGTCTAATTCCTGGAAGAGGTGGAAGTGAAAGGCACTGAGCCTGATTTTTACTCCTGAGTATTTGATGATAAAGTAAACTTGCTGTCTGGCCGTCTGACTGTTGGACGGCTGTTTGTGTGTTTCCTGTCACACAGGAAGTGTTGGTGAATGTGTGGATGTGAAAGTTTTACTCTCTCATGTTTTCAGATTTTATTTGTGTCCACATTGAAACATGAAGTCAGCAGAGACACGTACAGAGACAATGCTGAACAGGAAACTAAAAATATCACACAGCCTTTTACAGACAGCTGTTTGTCCCGCAGCTCTGTGCCCTGAGTTCAGACTGACAGGCAGCACTTTCCAAAAACACGCCTCCTCTTTTTTCTTATGGCGTTTTGATTGTGAGCAAACACTGGGACGTGTTAAGCACATACAAAATATCTATGTTCATTATTAGTGTTTATGTATTTCAAAATGATTGTTTTATGTTTCTTCTCATTTGTCATTTTACAACAGTGATGCAGTGAAGTCTGTTTCTGCTTCACTCTACACACACACAGAACATAAATACAAATATTATAATTTAATAATAGAGTAAAATAAAACAATATAAACAGTAACTTGTAGACATGCACTTATTAAATGTGACTTTTATTTATTTATTTATTTAAAAAATGTAAAATTAAAATGAATAAAAACAAATAACAAAGAATAACAAATAAAATGAACAATAATTCTAAAACAAATTCTCAAAAATAAGATAAATAAGCATTATTTAAATTTTACATGTCCAAAAAGAAGTAGGAAGACGTTCTACTGTCCTACCTTTTCTCCATAACCGCAAACAAATGACCCAAAATTTAACATATATATATATAAACTCTCTTAAATTATAATTTTTAATTTTATTTATTAAATATAATAAATTAGATATTTTATCATTTATTTACATTATTATACATTATTTATTTTAATTAGTTTTATGTGATAAAATTATATTTTATAATTTTATTTTATTTTTTTATTTTATGTGTTTATTTTCCCTCTTTGTTTACTAGTTTCACATTTAAGAAAACATGTATAAAAATGACCGGGAAACTTTTTTTTTTTACCCCCGGGGAAACAGAGAGACAGATTCTAGTATGAAATAATAATGTGCCTCTGCAATAAAAAATAAAAGCAACATTAAAGGAAATAAAATAAAAAAATAAAATAACATTTTATATATAATGGAAACATCCGCCCAGTTTTAATCAAATATAACCTGAACAATTAGACAAATGACCTCACATTAAACCCAAATGTTCTTTATCACTACTCCTTTTATAATTTTTTTTTTGTGCAATTCTTTCAACTTTTCTTTATATTTACCCCACAAATTGAAATACACATAATTTTTATAATGGTTTAAATTAAACTTTCTTCTTCTTTGGTGACCCTCATCTCTGTGTGAGAACAGTTGTTATATGTTACACTGAATTCAACACTCTCATTATGTATAAATATAGAATTATTTAGACTTTATTTAATTTTGAGGTCAAAATAATTTGTTGTATATTGTTTTTGTGTTGAAGCCAAACCCTGTTGTTTAACTAGAAGGACTCGGCGCCCCCTGCTGGGCCTCATGTCTCTCTGCAGCACTAAGTCAGAGTGACGTTCTGTTGATGTTCACTGATGATCAGACGGTAAAACATCCTGACACCTGTCCGTGTGGTCGTGTTCCAGGTGAGCTGCTGAGCCAGCCGAGGCCCGACGGTCTGACCGAGATCATCTGTCCAAAGAACGGTTCGGAGCGCGTCAACGTGGCTCTGGTTTACCCCCCCACACCCACCGTGCTCAGCCCCTGTCTCAAGTGATCCTGGGGGGGGCGGCTCGTCTCACTGTTTCACCAGAGCCTCCACCTCCACCTGTACACCCCCCCTCCATCAGCCTGCTTCATGCCCCCCCACACTGAACTGAACTGAACCTCCAGATGAAGGCAGCACGCTGGATCACTGCCTCACATGTACGTGCTCTGTCACACAGCCACACTCTTTACTCTCCTCCATACATGTCGTATATGACACGCTCACCTCAGAGAGGAGACTGAATAACAACATGTAAGTGATCACATGATTAATTACAGGTGACATCAGAGCAGGAGCAGCCAATCAGAGACAAGGATTTAACCTACATCTGCAACGTATCCCCACACAGCAGTTCGTATGATAGCTAATGAATTAACACCCCGTAAATCAGTGCTCCTCCCAGTCAGGTCAGGTTTAAGGAAAGAAACATGGTTGGACGTCACCGTGTATGTACTTAACGTAAAGTTTTATTGGTTAGGTTTCGGAAAAGTAAAATAGTTATGTACTTAATATGAAATCACATACTTAACATAAAGTTAGGAAGGTTTCGGAAAGTAAAGCTACATAGTTTAGGTTTAGAAAAAGAAACATGATTGGACGTCATCGTGTATGTACTTTACGTAAAGTTACATAGGTTAGGTTTCAGAGAATAAAAATAGTTAGGTATGCTATGCACTTAACACAAAGCTACATACTTAATGTAAAGTCACGTAGGTTACATTTAGGCGTAGAAACATTGCTGGGCATCGTCATGTAAGATGCTTATTGTAAAGTTACATACCTAGCTCAGAGTTACGTAGGTTTGGTCTCGGAAAAGAAACAAGGTTGGACATCATCACGTTATGTACTTTATATAAAGTTGCGTAGGTTAGGTTTCAGAAAAGAATAAAGGTTGGACATTATAACGTTGCGTACTTAACAAAGTTACGTACTCAAGGTAAAATTACGTAGGTTAGGGTTAGGAAAAGAAACATGAACGTGCTTCATGTAAAGTTACACTGGTTAGGTTTCGTAAAAGAAAGATGGTTGGACGTCATCATGTATGTACTTAACGTAAAGTTATGTAGTTTAGGTTTACTGTACGAAAAGAAACGTGGTTGAATATCGTCACATTATGGACTTAACATAAAATAACATACTCAACATAAAGTTACGCAGGTTAAGTTAGGCAAAGAAACATGGTGGGGCATCGTCATGTTATGTTCTTAACGTAAAGTTACGTAGGCTAGGTTTCGAAAGGAAAAATGGTTGGACATTATAACGTAGTGTACTTAACATAAAGTTACATTCTTAACGTAAAGTTACGTAGTTTAGGTTTGGGAAAAGAAACATGGTTGGACATCATCATGTTTTACTTAACGCAAAGTTATGTAATTTAGGTTTGGGAAAGGTAGCAAGGTTAGTTGTCGTCACATCATGCATTTAACATAAAATAACATTACGTAAAGTTACGCAAGTTAAGTTGACGAAAGTAAAGTTACATAGGTTAAGTTTAAGCAAAGAAACAGGGTTGGGCATGGTCATGTTACGTACTTAACGTAAAGTCACGTAGTTTAGGTTTAAGAAAAGAAACATGGTTGAACATCATCATGTTTTACTTAACGTTAAGTTACGTAGTTTAGATCTGGGAAAGGAAACGTGGTTGGATGTCGTCACATTATGCACTTCACATAAAACATTAAGTCAAGCAAGTTAGGTTTGCATAAGTAAAGTTACGTAGGTTAAGTTTAAGCAAAGAAACCTGGTTGGACGTCATCACGTTATGAACGTAATGTTAAGTTACGTACTTAGGGAAAATTTATTTGTGTGAAATCCTAAATATCTCCAGAGTATTTGGTTGTGTGTAATATGTTTCTGTGCTGTTGATTCATTTCTTGTTATGTAATTAAGTGTGTTGTTGTTGTGTTGCAGGTTGTTCGGCTGTGTCTCTGACGTCTCATCACGTGGACATTGAACAGTATTTAAGGAGCACAAACTGTAGCATCAGCGAGGCCTCGTCCCTTTACTGACCCACCATGGTTCACACGTCTCTCAGTCTCTGGACAATAAGACGATGATTTTTTTATTCTGAACTCTGAAAGACTCTTTGAATCATTTCTACACACGATGAAACAAAAGTACAAAAATTTTTTTAACGCTGAGAAACTTGATCAATCGTGGGCCAGATTTCTGCCAAGTGTCACCTCGGAGCTTTTTACTGGACTGAAATATTCTGCAGTCTCTTTAAACATGTCACCCCCCCCCCCCCCCCCCCCCCCGGCTCTTTGTGTAAAGTGTGACAGCATGAAAACGTGTTGAATTTCAGTGAAGAAGAGGAACTTTGACGATGTGTAAATATTTCTGTGGGCCTACATTTCAGGGCAAACTGAAACACTTTGGAGCTGCTGCTGTGTCCAGAGGCTAGCTGTGATCTGGTTTAAATCCTCGCTGATCAACTCAACGTGTCCTTCTTCTCTTTGTTGCTGAGAGTCAGAGCTTCACATTGACACCACTCTAATGTCTGCATGCTAAATATAAAGCTACAGACAGCAGCTGGTTAGCTTAGCTTAGCATAAAACAGAAGGAAACAGTAGCCAAATTAATAACAAAATGTGAAAATATGAATAAGATAACATTTCAGTATCAATACGTAATGTCCAGAGACAGGGTGGACTGGCTTAAATGTTTATACGTTGTAGGTCTGTACAGTCAATATGAGGCTACAGCTAGCAGCTGGTTAGCTTAGCTTAGCATAAAGACTGGAAACAGGGTGAAACTGTAGCCGAACTAAACATAAAATGTCAACAAATATAAATAAGTTAAAATGACAATTCACTATCAACATGTAGTGTCCAGAGACAGTGACGAAAATTAAAATCACATATTTTTGAAGGCAGTTTGTGACTTTCTTCAGCCAGCAACTGGTTAGCTTAGCTGAGCTTAGCATATAGATCAGAACCAGGGGGAGACTGTAGCCGAATTAAACAGAAAACGTTAACAAATATAGATGAGTTAAAATGACGATTCAGTATCAGTGTGCCATGTCCAGACACAGTGGAGAAAATTAAAATCACAGATTTTTTGAGAGAGTAATGTGGCGTTCCTCAGCCAGCAGCTGATTAGCTTAGCTTAGCATTAAGACTGAAAACAGGGTGAAACTGTAGCCGAACTAAACATAAAATGTCAACAAATATGAATAAGTTTAAATGACAAATCACTATTAACATATAATGTCCAGAGACAGTGAAGACAATTAAAATCACAGATTTTTGCCGGTTAGCTTAGCTTAGATTGAAGACTGTAAACAGAAGGAAACTGTAGCTGAACTAAAAATAAAACATTAACAAATACCAGTAAGCTTAAATGACATTTCAGTATTAATATATAATGTCCAGAGACAGTAAGGAAAATTAAAATCACAGATTTGTGAAGGCAGTTTTGTGACTTTCTTCAGCTAGCAGCTGGGTAGCTTAGCTTAGCATATAGACTGGAAACAGGGTGAAACTTTAGCGGAATTACACATAAAATGTTAACAAATATGAATAAGTTAAAATGACAATTCACTATCAACATGTAATGTCCAGAGACAGTGAAGACAATTAAAAGCCCACATTTTTGAAGGGAGTTTTGGGACTTTCTTCAGCCAGCAGCTGGTTAGCTTAGCTTAGCTTAGCTTAGCATATAGTCTGGAACCAGGAGGAAACTGTAGTTGAATTAAACATAAAACCTTAACAAATATAATCAAGTTAAAATGACAGTTCAGTATAAATTTGTAATGTCAAGACACAGTGTCGAACATTAAAATCACTGATTTTTAAGGGAGTTTTGTGACTTTCTTGAGCCAGCTGCTGCTTAGCTTAGCTTAGCATATAGACCTAAACCAGAGGAAACTGTAGCCAAATTAAACATAAGATGTTATAAATATGAATACTTTTAATGACAATTTAGTATGGGTGTGTAGTATTCAGACAAAGTGAAAACAATTTAAATCACAGATGTTTGAAAGGTTTTTTGACTTTCTTCAGCTAGCAGCTGGTTAGCTCAACTTAGCTTAGCTTAACATAAAGACGGAAAACGGACATTTTAGCCGAATTAAATACAAAACAATATAAACATGAGTAAGTTAAGATGACAGTTCGGTATCTATATGTAATGTCCAAACACAGTGAAGACAGTTAAAATCACAGCTTTCTGAAGTTAGATTTGACTTTCTTTAGCCAGCAGCTGGTTAGCTTAGCTTAGCTTATCTTAGCTTAGCTTAGCATATAGTCTGGAACCAGGGGGAAACTGTGTCTGAATTAAACATAAAATGTTAACAAATATGAGATAGTTAAACTGACAATTCAGTATGAATTTGTAATGTCAAGACACACAAGGAAAACTTCAGGTCAAACTCAGCTGACAGATGATGTTTAGCCGAGCTAAGCTAACCAGATGCTAAGTGACACAGCTCCAGCTCCACGGTAACAGGTGCGATGTTCCTGCAGCAGAAGGTCACTCTGCTCTGTGTGGAGGTTTGGTCGAGCATGAGATGAACTGACGCAGTGAACAGTGTAAAGATGAACTTTAATGCCAAGGATGTGGGAGCTGAGTGGATCTGTGATCTGACATTTGTCCACGCCGTCCCCGCAGGACTGACGACTGTACATAGATGGACGAGAAGGACAAGAGCATCAGGTGTGTGTCTCACCTCACTCCGTCTCTTCAGATTCACTTCTGGATGTTTTTCACTGAACTGTGTCGAGGGGATTTTTTTTGTGGGATGTAAATAATATCTTTATTTTTGTATGTTGACACGAGGTGTCGCCACTCTTTGAGCTTTGACTTTATTTACAGTGCAATGTTGTGCATGACTCACTGTGAGAGTGCACACGGGGTTTTATATGTAGCTGGTTCCAACATCTCACAGGACAACATGAAATACCAAATAAACCAATAACTGGCTTTAGTACCACTGAACTCTGCTGTCTTTATTTCCTCTAACATCTCAACACGTGGAAGTGTTGCCACTGTGTGTGTCTGTGAAACACAGATACCTTACATTTAAATGTTTCATACATATGTCAATGTTTGTAAAGTGACCTAGTGTACGAGCTGACTCATCAGGAGGTGGAGGAGATGGTGTGACAGCGAGAAGAGACGCCTGCTGAGCTGCAACCGTTCAACACCAACAAACAATAAAAGTTGTTTTTTTACCAAGACATCGCTGTGTTTGCTGCCAGGATAGTGCCACAGAAAGCTTTTTTGTTTGTTTGTTTTTTTTGTTACAAGAACATTGATGCGTTGCCAAGATAGAGCCACAAAACATTTATTTAATTTTTTATTTTTTTATTTCTTTACTACTGAGAGACATCACTGGGTTTCCTGCTGGGACAGTGCCACAAAAATTGTATGTTATTTTATTTATTCATTTATTTTTACTACTGAGACAAAGCTGCGCTTTCTGCTGGCATAATGCCACAAAAAATATATTATATTTATTTTTTTTTAATTTATTATTATTTTTTTGTTTTGTTTTACTGAGACATTGTTGTGTTTTATGCAGGGATAGTGCCACGAATTTTTTTTTTTTTTAATGAGACATCACTGTATTTCCTGCCAGGGACAGTGCAAAGAAAAATATATTATTTTATTTTATTTATTTATTCATTTATTTTTTTACGAGACATCACTGCATTTCATGACAGCATAGTGCCACGAAAAATTTATTTTATTTTATGTTATTTTGTTTATTTATTTATTTTTACTACTGAGATATTGCTGTGTTTTATGCAGGGATAGTGACAGGAATTTTTTTTTTTTATCTATGGCAAAAAAACAAAATAAATAATAATAACAATAACTTATTTACGACATACACATACAACATACATATTTATTTATAAATGATAACTAAATAAATGCAGGAGAATGTTTATATGTTGACATAGTGCAAGAAAAAATAAAATGAAAAATAATATCTCATAAATACAATAATAAATAATAAAAATCAAATAATAAAATAAACATACATAAATGTAATAAGAAAAAAAGAAGAAATATATTTGTTAAAGGTTAGAACAGGATGCAGGATGTTAATCGTTAAAAACAAGTGAGGTATTATGTTTAAAAAAAAAATTAGGACATGGCAGTCAAACAAAATAGAAAATAAATATGTGTACTCTTCACTAATTTTTTTATTCAAACCAAATAACTCTGTAGAATAGCTGCAGACAACCGTGACTACACACCTGTGTCTATTTTTATTTTTTATTCTATATATACTGTATGAATGTTTATGTTTTACATTTTCATTTATTCGTGTTAAATTTAACCGTTTGGATTATAATAAAAAAACAGAAAAATAAATTAATAAATTAAAGAAAAAAACAAGTGTAGTACAATATAGTGTAGTGAAAGAAAAAACAAACAGCGCCACCTGCTGTGTGAGCACAGTCTCACAGTCTCGCCGCAGTGACGCAGTCAGGTAGCTCCTCCCCCTCCTGACCGGCAGGGGGCGGTAAACCTGTCCGGAGGCTGAAGAAGAGGCGCTCCGTCCCCGGCTCTTCCTCTTCCTTCCGCGGCCTCAGAGGTAGGAGACCAGTCCCGCATATGAAGACCAGAATCTGCGTTAAATCTAAATTAAATCTTCACCATCCTGCTTTTACAACCCGCTGCGTCTTGTTAACAAACTTTAAACACTTCAGATGAAGTTAGATTTCTGAGTTTGGAGGCGCGAATTCTGTTTTAGGGTCATGTTAGTGAGGATGCCGGTTTGGTCGCTGTGACTGTCCGCCATGTTGGCTCCGTGTGTTAAAATAACTGCACCAAACTACAGCGTTAAAACGTTAATTTCTCTACAGCACGTGTGTCCTGTGCTTTTATAATGTTACCTGAAGTTTCTTGTTAATTTTGAGTATTTGTGGTTGTTATCAGAGCCGGAACTGAAGTTAGCATGAGCTAATGCTAACAGGCGTCATGAGGAGGGTTTATAGTCACTGATTAATAATTAAATTAATGTGTTTCTGATTTCACAGATATCTGAAAATGGTCCGCTACTCTCTCGACCCCGAGAACCCGACTAAATGTGAGTAACGCTGAAGTGTTTGGGTGTGAAACAACATGGTGGCTGTGATGACTTCTTAGGACACCTTTGGATTACACATGAAAACAACTCAGAAAGATCTGAGCTACCATATTAATTAATATACTTATTATATTAAAGAGCTGAGGTGTGGCTTAATGAAGTGTATTTGTTCCTGCAGCATGCAAGTCGAGGGGCTCCAACCTCCGGGTTCACTTCAAGGTAAGAAGTCTGAATTAAACTGTGGCACATGTGTCGTTTACAGACCAGGATGTGTTTGGAGTTTAATGCTCCAGCTGCTCTCATATAATCATGTGTTTGTAGCTGTGATGCTTCACACTGCAGCATGTTGTTGTCACCATTGTGCACAGACTCTGCTCAGGTTATTGTCACCAACTGTGACACTTCAAGACCTTAGAAACACGCTGAGATACTAACATGTGAAACCATCTCACATCTGAAGACACTGACCATGTTGACATGCTCAAAATATTCAGTTTGTGCCATTATTCTGAAAAAAAATATTCCTGCAAGAGTTGCAAAGATATATTTATTTATTTATACATTTATTTATTTGTGAAAAGTAAAGTGTGCTCTAATCAACATTTTAACAACTGTAAATGCACCGTAGTAGCTGAAAGGCTGTTTATAACGACAGTTCCTTTGCCAGCTGTAAACAGGCTTCCTAAAAAAAAAAGTAAATGTCATGTTAAACAAGTTAAAACATTATTTTACCAAAAAATACGTTACATATAAAATGGTTTCAGACTAAATCTACTGTCACCTGTTACAGTTAAATAATTTGGGTGTCAACAAAACATTTCTTGGCTTTAAATTAAAATAAATGTTATGATGGAGACTCTAATTATGGTCCTGAATTCCACCGATGCGACACCCTTAAGGAAAAATCAGTGTGGCTGAATACCAGTTTCACAGTGTACTGTGATAGTAAATGACAGTTACTGTACCGTGTACATTTGTTTACCTGATCTGGAAAAGAAAAATGCAACTGAACAGAAAATCTCAGCTTAATCATAGTTATTGTCAAAATGGACCCTTCTGTTTTGTTTCTAAATGATGACACCGCAGTACCATGAACCAGCCATATTTTCTGGGTCAGTTATTGCACTGTGAGAGTTTCATACTGTGTCAGCATCACAAATGAAAATCAGTATTCACAGATATTCCTGTTCACATGAGAATAGGAACGTTTTGAGCCACTTGGGTTTTTAAAAGGTTTTCCTCCAGTGGTGGACTCCTTTGGACTGTGCGAACACAGCATTCTTCTTTCACTCCTTAAGTCACCTTTCTGAGAAAGTCTGCGCCGTGATATTTGGTACAAATTCTTGATTTTGTCACCTCAGCTCCTCTACTAGCCTCTTTCGGTTAGCTGTGCTATTTTAGCAGGAGAATGAGAGGCAATTTCACGTTGCATTTCCTACGTTTAGAGAGAATGGGTGTCAGTAACATCAGTGAGTTTATTTGCTCCTTGGGCAGAGGCATGTGACAGTGGCAGTAAGTGCAGGTTTTCCGAGGGCTCACTGTTTGCACTCAGATGTCAGATATGGTCTAAAAATTCTGCAGAAAAGTCTGGGAAAGTAAAATTTTGAAACCCTGTATTACTTCTGCCCTCACCTGTAACTCCCTGATCGCACTGTGACAGGAGAACAGATCTCTGTCCTCACATCTCACCTAAATATCTGTTTGAAGCGACAGTCATCAGAGCTTTTCTCCTCCTGACTCTTGTCAGCTAGAACCTGTTGAGCTGCTCTGAAGTCATGTCGCAGTGATGGAGTCTCTGAGGTGTTGTCTACTACTGTTTGGGTGCTGACGGTTTGTGTGTGCTTGTTTTCATCACCAGAACACCCGTGAGACAGCCCAGGCCATCAAGGGCATGCACATCCGCAAGGCTAACAAGTACCTGAGGGACGTCATTGTCAAGCACCAGTGTGTCCCTTTCCGTCGCTACAACGGAGGCGTGGGACGCTGCGCCCAGGTGAGCGCCGACTGAACGACCACGTGCTGGTGTAACCGCTGCCGTGATGACTATCTTAGGACACCTTTGGATTCAAGATGAAACTAATCTTTTGATCTGAGCAGCTTTAATACGTGAACTCACTGGTTTGTCTGGAGGGGAACACGTCTCCTGACGAGTTGTTGTTGTTGTTGTTTTTTTACAGGCCAAACAGTTCGGCTGGACTCAGGGACGCTGGCCCAAGAAGAGTGCTGAGTTCCTCCTGCACATGCTCAAGAACGCTGAGAGCAACGCTGAGCTCAAGGTGTGTTCACATGACCTCGTGTAGCTCTGATGTCTGTACCTGTTCAATCACACCTCAGGCTACAGCTTAAAGGGACAGTGCAGATATTTTGAAGTGACAGTATGAGGTTCTTATGCACAGACAGGTCTGACTAAAAGTGTCGCGTGTTGTCAGAGCGAAGGACTTCCTGTATTTGAGTCATGTGACTCGGGTGAAGCAGATCGCAGTGATGACCATTTAGGACACCTTTGTATCAACCGTGAAAATAAAACGTTGAATCTGAGCGATCTGATCTTCACTGAGTCACACTTTGTGTCTGAGAGTGTAACGCTGGAGTCACAGTATTTATACTACAGATACACAAATATTTAACAGTTGGAAAAACTCTAACTGTATCTGACAGCAGTGGAGGTGGTGTCTGAACTTGTTCTGCTGAAACTCTGATGTCACTAAACTCGTCAATAAGTCAAGTTAAAGCAGAAACAGTCGATAACAGTTTAA
Source organism: Cephalopholis sonnerati (assembly GCA_019142605.1). NCBI lineage: Eukaryota > Metazoa > Chordata > Actinopteri > Perciformes > Serranidae > Cephalopholis > Cephalopholis sonnerati. Next base: position 37,475,852 of record JAGQAX010000019.1, read on the forward strand.
TACGAACAATAGTCAGCACTCACTGAGTTTCTTTGAGGAAGAAGCGCTTTCGTCGCTCTTCCAACCGGATTTGGCAAAAGATTTAATTATCATCTGGCTCTGTTGGTGACGAAGATGTTCCCGGTGTTTGTCACACTGATTGACTGGAGGAGTTTCTGTCAAAACAAGAACTCCTGCACTCTGTTTGTGGCAGCACTAAGAGACACAATGTGGAGCTCACGTCACCAGGTGAGGGGATAATGGCCGATGAGGTGTCAATGATCAGGAATTGCTGGTCAACATGGAGGCGTGAATCGTGCCTCTGTAAAGCCCATCACTTCCTGATAATGACACCTCGTGTCGGCCATTCTCCGCTTATACCACGGGCGCTTTTCAAATGAAAAAAATTTGGATGATTTGTTTATGAATTCATGTGTTTTGCAGTCGAAATGTGAAGTTTGATTCACAAGTCATGATTTGGTTTCCCTGGTAACACCTGAGGGGTTTGTCTAACACCTGGAAACATCACTCACCACTCCAGTAATTAGGACAGACCGTAGATATGACTGTCAGTCCGCTCAGCTCACAAACTTAAGGCCAAGCTGTTAGCTGGAAGCTAACGTTACGTTAGCAAGATTCAGAATTAATTATGTGTCAAGTAAAGTTAAATTGAAAACTTGTTTAAATCTGAAGTCAGTCACTGCACACAGCTGATGAACAGTAAATATAATTTGACCGTATGTTTAAGAACAGTCAGCCGTGTTAGTGTCGTCCATGAATAGCAGACGGGACATGAGCTGATTCAGAGGTGCTTTGTTACAGTCTCATCCTGTGGTGTTCAGAGGACGAGACACTGAGGGACTAACGTCAAAAACCTCAGTTTTAACCGTTTAAGCGCCAGCGTCGCAAAATTACAACAAGCAGCATTGCTGAATAAAACAGACCATAGCTCCAAATCTTGGTACTACTTTGTACCTCAAGATGAGGAACACATGCAGCTTCAATCCTGACGTAACTTGTGGGTGTGTCTATTCAAAAAGTTTGAGAAATAAGAGTTTGAAACGCAGAGGGGCGGAGTCAGAGAGCAGAGCGAGAGACAGCAAAAACACACTAAATGCCGAAAGGATTTTTCACTGTTGATGAAGCACTTTGTCAGTTACTTGTTTGATTCTGATGGGAAATATTTGTCCTGATGACGATTATGCGCCGAGTGACAGAAGTCAAAGTGGCGGTGCGTCTGTGCGTATCATGCGCAGCGACAGTCCACACAGAGCAGCACATGACGACCATCATACCCAGACTTTGCCGAGGTTTTTACAACGCTGCAGAACAGAGCGTTGACAGCAGTCGCCTGTTTCAACTTCTCTAGTTGCTGAAAATGGTCTGGACATAAAGGGTTAATGTTGCTACAGACCAGTTTGTTGTCTCCCATGTTGGTGGTGTGTTGAGACGATGGGTAACAAGCTGCTGAGTGATGAGTACCTGACAGGTTCAGGTGTGTCTGACCCGTCTCCCGGTCTGTTCTGGTTTCAGGGTCTGGACGTGGACTCCCTGGTCATCGAGCACATCCAGGTCAACAAGGCCCCCAAGATGAGGAGGCGCACCTACCGCGCCCACGGCCGCATCAACCCCTACATGAGCTCCCCCTGCCACATCGAGATGATCCTGACCGAGAAGGAGCAGATCGTCCCCAAACCAGAGGAGGAGGTGGCCCAGAAGAAGAAGGTACACACACACACACACACACACACACACTGTGACGTGTCGCTGTGGTGATGACATCTTAGGACACCTTTGGATGAACCATGAAAACAAACTGTTACAACCTGAGCAGCTGAACTTTGATACACGCTGACTTCCTGTTTGGCCGGCGTGTTTTTAACCCTGAGTTTTGTCCTGCAGGTTTCACAGAAGAAGCTGAAGAAGCAGAAGCTCATGGCACGGGAGTGAACGTGAATAAAACTGAACTCGTTATATAAGTCGAGTCTCTGTCGTCTTTATTTTTACACCTTCATATAAAACTGTTACGAACGTTCAGTGACCTGAGCTGTTTGAAGTTTACAAAAATTCATTTTCAGGTTTTAATATTTTAACCCTTCAGGTATCACTGTGGACGCTCTTCTTCTTCTGACCATCATTTTGGCTGTCACTGCAGACGGCATCATTTTTTGTATCAAAGTCTGTTGATGAAGTTTGGAATTCAAATTTTTATTTTTCTAACATCAGAACATTGAAAAAAATTTACTACCTTCTTGAGTCATCAAGGACAAAAATGTCAACTTTGAAATAACTGCTATAGAAATTATTTTTTCAGCTTTTTTGGGTGAAATCTTCTGATGAACTTCAGTCCTGATCAAAACTATCAAATATTGAATACTAATCAGGATTTTAAGCCTTTAAATGTTTGATAAATGTGATCGTACTGACATTTAGAGGGTTAAAATCCTGATTAGTATTCAATATTTGATAGTTTTGAGCAGGACTGAAGTTGATCAGAAGATTTCACCCAAAAAAGGCAGAAAAAATAATCTTAGGTTTTCTATAGCAGTTTTTTTTAAGTGACTTTGCCATTGGCAGAGAAGATCTGGCAGGTTTTTCATGGGCTCCACCCACACACTCAGCTCTGCTGCTCATCCCACAAACATGTTCTTTACAAATGTGCAACCATTTAACAGGGAAATAAAGACTTTCCAACGTTATAAGATTTATTGCCAAGAAGCATCATTACACCAAAGAAATAATCTACCATACACACATTTACTTCCTGTTTGTGTTTAGTTTACTTTGTGAATATTCTCAACTCCCAGCAGCTTCATGTTGCTCACGTGTTGCCTCACACCTCCACACAGTAACTAACGTGCGTCAGAATGAGGTCATCAGTGTATGAATCGTACAGGTCACCTTTTCTTGTCTGATGAAAAACATGAAAATATTTTTATATATATTTTTATTGTACCAACAGAACAATCACTGACTGAATGTCTTCACATCCTGAGACAGAGACACTCAAACTAACCTTTGATATTAATTAATTAGGCTTTGACAGCTTTACTTTGTTTCATGGATCGTCTGAACTCAAGTCAAAAGTTTGTTCTTGGTGTCCATGACATAAAGTTTCCTCACAGCGTCTGAACTGAAACAATTTTTAAGTAAAATGAACAGAACTTTAATCACTGATATTTCTGATGAGTGCTGCTAACATATTCTTGACCTCAATCAATCAAACTTTATTTGTGTAGCACTTTCCATACAACAACACTACAGCACAAGGTGCTACACATCAAAATCACACATTAATTCAGAGACTGTAAATGATAACGACCACAGTTAGAACTGCACTCATAAAAAACAGGAGTCATAAGTGGGGAAACAATGTCAGGTCCATCAATAAATAAATTTAAGTAAATAAGTAATGAAATAGAAGAATATACCAGCTGGAAAGACAGACTAATAAAAATAGATTAATGCACAATAATCATAAATACAAAATATAAAATTAATAAAAGACAGTTCAATTTAAAAGCAGGTCTTGAGTAATGTAACTAATTCAGATTATTAAGCACTGCAACCAATGCTGCTCTGTTCTGCACCGTTTATAATTTCTTTATTTTATCCACAGTCAGATTTTGAGCAAACTGCTGGGCTGTGATCCAGATGAGAGTATTAACACTTAAAATCACCTGCTCAGGTGAGTCTATTGTTAAAAACCCTGGAAATACCTCAGAATTATAGTAGAGTGCAGCACTTGAGTAAATGCAGTCAGTGTGTTTATGAGTCATTAAGAACATTCATTAAGGTCTGATGAATATTAAACTTTAAGTTGAGACATTTTGTGTAACAACTAATTTTACTGTTGATTATTTAAGAACATTTTACTGCTGAAACATACTTGTGATTACTTGTACTGATGCAGGTCAGTGAACGCAGCAGCAGTTATTCTTCCTCTGTGGAGGTTATAGGTTTGACTTTATTTTAACCCTTTAAAACCTGGATCAGCATCACTTTTACTGTGATGAGTTCACAAGTCTGTTTAACCCTTTGAATGCTGAGGATTAATATTGAAAACAGGGCGGAGGGCAGTGAACAATCTTTTTAAAAAATGATTTAAAATAAACCAGGGGAAAATAATGTCCAGAAAGCTGTATTTCTAAATTATGTTTCAGAAAAATTAGAAGTTTTAGGCACTTTTTAAAGTATTTTTTTCAGTTTTTTATTTTTAGTTACTTATTAATTTATTCGTTTATTTATTTATGTATTTATTGCCAAATTTACAGCAATTTTCTTGTACTTTTTACTTAATTCTTGCTGATTTTTGGGGTCATTTCTTTTCACTTTTAACCCTTTGAAACCAGAGCAAGTTAGCTTGATTTCTTTCAAGAACATGGGAGGAGAGCAGGGAGCACATTAAGATAGAAATGACCCCAAAAATAGAAAGAATTTAGTAAAAAGTACAAGAAAATGGCTGGAAAATTAGCTAAATAAACAAATAAAATAATAAAATAATGATAAGTTAAAAAATAAAAGAAAATTACTTCAAAAAAGGTGCATAAAAGATTGTAATTATTCTGTATCATAGTTTTAAATATGTAATTAGGACAGCTAGCTTATTTTAAATCATTTTCCAAGTTGACTTATTTCTTGGTGTGTTTTTTTTTTTTTTTTTTTTGCCAAGTTGCTCGTTGCCTTTTTTGCATAATTTCAAAATAAATCAAACCAACTTGCTCAGCTTTAAAGGCTTTCAATAGACCTGTGACAGGCACCTGAATGCAGCACAAGAGCCATGATGTTGATCAGGGTTTGACATGGTTAATTAAAGTGTCAGCTGTTAATGAAGGTATTCACAAGACACAGACCATAATATGACTCCAGATTAAGAGCCAGAATACAAAGACAGGTCTTTAAATCTCTGATGTGTTTAAATGTGGAGAATGAAAGTTTTAATGAATCAAATGAGGCTCTGCAGCAGCTGATCTGTGTGTAGTGACAGGTGATGAACACAGGGGGGCGCTGCTGCACCGCTGTGTTCACAGACAGGTCTGAAAATCAGCAGCAGAATAAATCAAGTATTTACAGAGAAACTTATTTATGTGGGAAATATAATAACGTGGCTGAAGTTTGGTGTCAAGAGGATTATTTAGTTTTATTTTATTAAAGACAACAGGTGAAAAAAATATTAAAATTAAATTTGGAAACATCTGAGTCTCCAATTATTTTTATTTTTAAATGATATTTGATGAATTGTTTCATCTCATCAGCAGATAAATTCAGAGATTCAGTTTAAAATGAAACAGAAAGTCTTCACATTAAACCTGAGACATAAATACTGAATAATGTATTGATGGTTTCTAATTATTGGAGCCTGTTTTCCTGTCGATCAGTGACCTGATGACTTGTGTCAGATGTTTGAACGTGTCACCACAGACCTGATGTAAACCCTGAATGACTCCACATTTCTGTCGTGACACGTGAATGACTCAGTAACCTGTCTGCTAATGACACACTCAGGTGGACACCTCGTCCAACCTGTCCTCAGGTCCTACCTGTCCTCAGGTCCTACCTGTCCTCAGGTGACTCTGGACAGAGCAGAGCTGCTGGGACCAGCAGGACCCCTGTACTGGTATTTCTACTGTAATCCAGTGAATCACAGTGACATGTTGAATCTTTAATTAACACCTGCCATCATGAGAAGGACCCGACACACACACACACACACACACACACACGTGTGTGTATACAGGATGTTGACAGGTCCTTAAATAGTCCTTAAATGTCTTGTATAAATATGTACGACCTTAAAAGTCATTCAATGGTCTTAAATTTAAATTTGTGAGGTTTGAACTGTCACAAACATTTTTTCTAATTTAATTTGTCCACATTTTAATTTGTTGTTGTCAAAGTAAGTCAAGTTGCTAACCTCCCTCTGCACAGCACAACATATATACTGCTTACCTTTATACACTTATATATTCAACTACATTCATATGCTCATATATAAATAAATATACAATTTACCTTTATACATTCATATACATGCTACTTTCCTCTATAACTTTATATAGCTTACACTATTTGCCTTCACATCTTTAAACATACCACAGTGAGGTCACATCCTGTTTCCTGTGGCTTCAGACCCAGTGTGTTTCAGTGAAACATTCAGACCACACAAACAGTAAATAAATAATGAAGCTCTGAAACAGAAAGTCTGACTGACCTCTGCTGCTCAGTGTACACTGTAAAAAATACAAATGTAGTTACAGTCTGAGTGAGACACACTTCTTTTGTTAACAGGGCTGTAGCAAGAATATCCGGGGCCGTCGTCTGTTCACACCAATAAATGATCCACCTGAAACGTTCCTCTTCACATCCTGTTTGATAACAGAGAGACGTTCAAAGGACGGACACCACCTGCAAGGTGAGGGTCACCTGACCAGCGAGGGGAGCCAAACTCACACCCCCGCTAACGAGCTAATCTGCTAAGCAGCATGTTTCCCCCTGGCCGAGCGCTACGAACGGTTACGTTAGCTTACAGACGGCCAACAATCCAGTTTTATACAGCTGAAGAACCAGACCAGGCCTCTGATAGAGACAGGCCTTTATTTGTCAACATGTGTCGCCACACCGGGCTAGTAAAAGAGACCGGGTGTTTAATTAGGACGAGGCTTTTAATTGAAGTTTTACAGTATGTTGATGTTGATCAGTGTCAGATCTCTGAGGCAATACATGCACGACAGCGTGCACTGAGGCGTGTCATTACTTCTTCACGCCAACGACCAAACATTTTTATTTATTCGTAACAAAGTGACAAAAATGCTTACGAAATAGAAATACATGGAGGAAATACTTTTACTGAAATGTAGTGAAGTGACAGCTGACAGAAATGTAATAACTCAAGTAAATTACGGATACTCCAAAAAATATTTCAGTATCACAACAAAGTGTTTTTACTTTGTTACGATACCGACTGCATTTTTCAGCAGGTTCCAATAATGTTTGAGACAGAAAAAAAAATTCAGACAAATGTTTTTATTTACGTTTGATGCTATGATCATTAAATAAAAAAACAAAAATAAAAATATAAAGAAAAACATTTTGACTTTTGGCATCCGGAGGACCCCTCAGGTAGGTTTCACTTTTTAAGTATTTATTTCAGAATAAATATCTGAAATATTTAAACCAATTTAATTCCAGAGGAAGTTTTGGGAACAGTTTCATCTGCTCTGATATTAAAAGTGAAACACCTCGAAAATCTAAAACCTAACTGACGTCATATGTGTACATGTGTAAGTACACCGTGTATTGTACTGTGTGATCTGCTGTATATTTTCGTTGTTAATATTTCTTCCCCCGTCTCACCCAAAAATTTAACTCCGAAGCCGTCGAGCTTTGAAACTACATATTCAGCTTAATGTGATAAATTGTTATTTAAAAATCCGAGTTTTCTTTAAAATGCAAAGCTCATATCTGGTGCAGGACGCCCCCTACTGGTCTGGAGATAAACTGCTCCACAGGTACAGTCACGTGTTTCTCTGCAGTTTTATTGATGTGTTAATAAAAAAAAAAAAAGACACAAACATTGTTATTTTAAAAAAGAGATTTTGCCATATTTCAATGACAGGACAGAAAATCAACGTATATGCAGATGATGCTTAATTATTTACATGTTGAATATTAATGAAAATTTAATGTAAAGAGACTTTTTACTGTAAAATATAAAGTACTGCATTTCTTCATCTTATTTTAAACCTTTTAAGTTTATTAAGGTTAATAAAAGTAATATTTAAATTACTTTTAACTTGTAATTATTACAATAATTATTTATTTTACTCAATAATAAGCACTTGATTATATATTATTTAAATTATAATATTTGTTATAACAATTTTAAAACACTGCAGACTTTTAAATGTTTTATAAAAAAAAGTCCATTTAACATCATATATAGTTATTTTTTAAAAGAAAGTTTGTCATATTTTGATGAAAGGACAGATAATCAGCATATATGCTGCTGATGATTAATGTTTACAGGTTGAATATTAATTAAAACCAAATTGAAATAGACTTTTTTCTTTAGAGTATATTTTTTAAACTTGCAATTATTTATTTTACTCAACAATAAGCACTTGATTATATATAATTTGAATTATAATTCTGGTTAGAACAATTTAAAACATTGCTGAATTTTGAATCTTTTATGAAAAGTCCATTTAACATCAAATATTGTTATTTTTTTATAAGTTTGTCATATTTTGATGAAATGATGGAAAATCAACATATATGCAGATGATAATTAATGTTTACAGGTTTAATAATAATGAAGATTACATTTAAATAGGCTTTTTAATCTTTATGAAACAAAAAAAATGTGTTTTTTTATGTTATTTTAAACCTTTAAAGTTCATTAAAGTGTCAGAATATTTAAATGACTTTTAACTTCTAATTATTTATGTTTCATAATGAGCCCTAGTATATAAATTATAATATTTGTTTTAACAACGTAAAAACATGTGCTGGCTTTATAAAAAGTCCATTTCACATCAAATATGATTATTTCTAAAAGGAGGTTTTGTTGTATTTTCATGAAATGAGGGAAAACCAACGTATATGCAGATGATGACTGATGTTTACAGGTTGAATATTAATGAAGATTAATTTTAAATAAACCTTTTCACCTTTATGAAATTAATGTGTTTTTTTCATCTTATTTTAAACTTTTAAAGTTTATAAATTGTCCGAATATTTAAATGACTTTTAACTTTTAATTAATATTAATGAATAACGATGAGCACTAGTATGTATATAAAATAAATGATCTTTGTTATAACATCTTAAAAACATCTGCTGACTTTTAAATCTTCCTTTATAAAAACTCCGTTAAACATGAAATATAATTTAATCCTGTAAATCAGAGCGGAGCCGCTGAGCCAATCAGGAGCCTCTCCGAAATCCAGACGGCCTACGTCACGGTGAGGTCAGCCAATGAGAGCAGAGACACCCCCCCAGCTCCGCTCTCCTCTAAAGTTTGGGCTGAGAGCTAATAGACAGAGCAGATGATCATGTTTTATTATCTCACACAACTTCTTCAACTCAGCACACAAAGCGTCTTTTGATGCTCCTGGTCCGGGACTGGACCCGATCCGGATCTCTCCCAGCTCCTCCCGCGGTGCACGCGCTCCTTCCCGGGGCTCCTTTCCTTCTGCAAGTTTTGGATTTTGCAGTGAGCTCGAGCCTGAGATGGACTTTGCCTGTGACTCCAGAGAGGAGCGGGTCGTGCTTCACTTGTAGTCTGGACTCTGTCAGGTGCGCAGGGCCCCGCAGACCCGCAGAGACCTGCTCCAGCCGGCCCCGGATCCTCCACAGAGCTGGTCCTGATGTTAGCGGTGGGTCAGATGGACGGGTCCCGACAGAGCGCCTTCCTCCTCAGCACCCCTCCTTTGGCAGCTCTGCACAGCATGACCGAGATGAAGACCCCGCTGTACCCGGCGTACCCGCTCTCCTCCACCGGCCCCAACTCCTCTACCTCACCGGCCACCACCTCTCCGAACCCGGGCGGCATGGCGGTGTCCTCCCCGGGGATCAAGAGCTCCACGGGGCTGTCCTCGGGGCTCGGCTCCCCGCAGCAGTGCTCCTCCGCCACCCCGCACGGAATTAACGACATCCTGAGCCGGCCCACCGCCGCCAGCACCGGCGCCACGGTGGCCGTGGCCGCCGCCGCCGCCGCCGCCTCCTCCTCGGCGGGGATCCTGTCGGGGCTGCCCCGGTTCAGCAGCCTCAGCCCGCCGCCGCCTCCCGGACTTTACTTCAGCCCCAGCGCCGCCGCGGTGGCGGTGGCCCGGTACCCCAAACCTCTGGCGGACCTCCCGGGCAGGACGCCGATCTTCTGGCCGGGAGTGATGCAGAGCCCGCACTGGAGGGACGCCAGGTTCGCGTGCTCACCCCGTAAGTGTGCGCGCGGAGTTATTTTAACTATAAATAAAATAAAGAGAGTAAAGTGACCTCCTGCAGGCCTGAGATCAGTTTACATGTTGGAGTGTGTGTCGTGAGGCCGAGCAGCAGAATGAATAACTGACCCTGTGTGTCTCTGTTTCAGATCAGAACTCCGTGTTACTGGATAAAGACGGGAAACGGAAACACACGCGGCCCACGTTCTCCGGTCAGCAGATCTTTGCTCTGGAAAAGACTTTTGAACAAACGAAATATCTGGCGGGGCCGGAGAGAGCGCGCCTGGCGTATTCTCTGGGCATGACCGAGAGCCAAGTCAAGGTGCAGTCACACACACACACACACACACACACACACACACACACACACACACACATTAAACTTTAAAATTAAAGACAGAGAATAGTTCCCTTTGCGTGCATGACACTTCTTTAAAACTTGTCTTTATTTGCGCATCAGGATAAAACAAATTAATGATGCGTAAAATGCACATTTACGCGCGCGCTTTTTATTTTTAAACAAACATTTTTAATATTTTGGGTGCATGTGTTTGTGTGTTTCACTCCTAATAAAATGCACTTTAACGCAGGAGGCCCCGTGCATGAGAATCCAACAGCTGCTTTTTATTTCTTGCATTTTTACGCACAGTTTTGCAGCATTTTTACGCATCTTTTTTTTAATGAAATATTTATGATGCAGATTTATTCCAAAGCTTTATTCCAGCAGCATGAAACCTAAAATGAAGTTGTGTGTTGAGATGTGAGGAGCTGAGGCATGAGGAGAGTGACCGGGGTTGTGTGTCGCCAGGTGTGGTTCCAGAACAGACGGACCAAGTGGAGGAAAAAGCACGCGGCGGAGATGGCCACGGCCAAGAAGAAGCAGGACTCAGAGACCGAGAGGCTGAAGGGGACATCGGACAACGAGGACGAAGACGACGACTACAACAAACCTCTGGACCCGAACTCAGACGACGAGAAGATCACACAGCTGCTGAAGAAACACAAGCCGGGCTCCGCGCTGCTGCTGCACACGTCGGAGAACGACAGCTCGTAATTCTTGATTTCCGTTTGTGGGAAATGACACGAACTCCCGGAGTCAAGATTTCTTTTTTCTTTTTGTTGTCTCTTTTTTTTTTGCACGCGGATGGAGGACTTCCTGTCGGGACGAACATTTTGTGGACCCCTCAAAAAACAGAAACTCAGAAAGTTGTAAATAGAAACGTGAGTTGTATCCGATAGAAATTATCCTGCTGTGAATCATTAATGTGTAAAGAAACAGATTTTGTACAGATGCGCTGCTCTCAGATCAGCTAAAGAAAAAACAAACAAACACTTTTAGTTCGTTTTGTATTCACAGAAACAAACAAACAAAAAACCTTCGACGGGTCCGCGAAGGCCTCTTCACCCGTCCCCTGAACGCACCACACGCACCTGTACATACAGCCGAATATTTCCTCACATTTTATTTATATGTCTGAAGTTGTGAGTGAAGCCTGCAGCTGTGTATCATGGCGGGTCAATGTAATGCACTTTTATTTAATAAAAACTCAAATGTTTGCTTGTTGTTTTCAGCCGGAAGTTGGTAATTAATACACGTGTTTAATTCATTAATGACGGCATTGATTAATGAATTAATTTAACGGGCAGAGCGGTCGATAAATCATCTGCTTTAATCCAATATTTTAATCAATATTAATTATTTAACCCCCGTTATTTCTGCTGCGATGCTGCCATCGAATATCTAATTATTATTATTATTATTATTAATAATAATAATATGGGACTCGCTGCTGGGATCGTTTCAGGCCTTTTCTGTTTTATTTAATTTTTCATTTTTTCTTATGTATTTATTTCAGAGATATTTTTAAACTTTGAAACATTTCTGACACAGATAAAAAAGGCAGAAATTTGCGCTCAAACGAAAAAAAACAACCAGATTTTATTTTATTTCTTTTTAAAAATAAAAATCGCGACAATTTAAATTAACTGTTGAGAAGAGAAGGAAGAAAAAAAGCCAATAAGTTGTCGGTGTGAAGCTTCACGGTTTCATCAGCAGCTCGTTTTCTCCCAAATTGAAAGTCAGTGAAGCGACCTGCAGCCAGCTGATATTTAATTCATCACATGTGGATCCGGATGTAACTGCTGCTGCTGCTGCGGGTCACGTGTCTCATCATAAAACCGCTCAGAAATAATATTTAGGAACGAAAAATATAAAGTTATAAATGAAATTATGTGAGGATGATTTGGATTTTTAGACCGGGTTGTGCGCGCCGTCACAGCCGGGAACAGGCGCCTCTCTGCCGGCTGGGATCAGCTCCTCTCCTCGGTGTCTGGAGCTTTAATGACCTGGAGAGTTTATCAGCTACAATCAAACACTGATGACACGTGATGGCTGTTTTAACCCTCTGTGACGTATTTCCTCCCGCAGGCCACGGTGATGAAATAATATTAATTATCAGAAAATTAATTTATCATCTTAAAAAATATATTTTTCTTTTCTTGGCCTCGTTAAAACCCAAAATGTTACCACATTAAAATGATAACTGTTCACTTCAACTGCACAAAACACAAACAAAAATAATTATTAAAACATAGACTAACGAAATATCTCATGTTTTATATGAACCAATATGTTTTAATAAGATATTTCTAACCTCCATGTTTGTCTTTTAATGCACAGACTGTTGTAACAACAGAAATATAATCAGACTGATTTATGATTTTGGAGGTTTAATGTTGCCTGTAAACATTTATCAATTATATATTTAATTTATTTCACTCAAAGAGAAGACGTGTGAAATCATATCTCATTAAATTAACAAAATCCTGAATTTGTTTTCTGATATTTTAAAGAACATCAGGGTTCGTAAGATTTCTTCTGGCCTTTTTATTCTCATTTATTCATAATTTTAAATTTCAGTAATGTTTCATGCAGCTGTGTTTGTGTGTTCTGAAGCTGCGAAACATTTAGACCTTCATGATTTCTAAAATGTTTTTAATGTCTTTTATTATCAGCTTCTTGTGAACAGAAGCTGCTGTGCTCATGTCAGCGTCAGAAATAACCATACACATAAACAACATGCTACAGGCCCAGTATGATAATAATAATATTATAAATATCACCGTTCATAGAAGAAATGCAGCTCAAAATGTTTCACATGAAAATAGACAGAATGACAATTTAATGATATAAATTATTTCTTCATATGAATCATGCAAATCCTCTTTATTCAATTAATAATTCATTTAATTTAAATAATGAATCACAATTAAACAGTAATTAAATTAAAGCACATTTTCTTGTCGTCCTCGAGCTTCATCTTCAAACTGTGACTCAGCATTTTGCAGATGACGTGACATTTTTCTTCTTCTTCATTTGAGCTGAAATCAAACAGAGCAGGTTTTTAAAGGACGGTTTAGTTTTAAATTTATTTTATTGTGAGATGCAGAGAAGAGTCAGAGGCAGCAGTCTGAGCTGAGAACATCATCTGCAGTGTTTTCACCTCGACATGATCGCTGTAGATTTTTCAGTTGTGAATAATTGTCTCAGAGCGAAGACACTGCAACATCACGACCCCTGAGGGTCATCCTGTGGCCCCTCACTGGGACCTGACCCTCAGGTTGGGAGCCTCCACCCTGCATAAAGGAATACAACGAAAAATGTGTTAAAATTATTATTTCATTTAAAATATACTGACACCAAAAAACAAAACAAAAAAAGCCTCAAATAACTGGTCATATTTAACAGAGCTGAGACAATTAGCTGAACAGAAAATTAATTTGCAGCTCTTGTGATAAATTATTTATTGTTTCAGACAATATTTCAAAGCAAAAATGTAAAAAAAAAAAAAAGACATTTTTTTGTTTTAAATCTCTGAATATGTTGAGTTTTTGCTGTCAGACAGAAGGAGACATCTGAAGACTCTAAATGTTGCTGATTAAAATAGTTTTATGACATTTGGACAGACGGCTGTTGGTCCTCGCTGATTTATTTGAATTTAGGCAAAACAGGAATTATACAGAAAAACTAAATCTTTGTTCGTGAGATTAAACACAAACTCGTTTCAGCTGCTCTGCACACGCTCCTCACCGTCAGTCTTTAAACAGACATCTGAAACATTCTGCTGGTTCTCTCAGTACACTGAACGTCTCTGGGTGAACTGAGACATCTGAAGACGTCACGTTGGACTCACAACAAACATTTTCACCTTTTTCTGCCTTTTATAGAAAAAAAAAAAACAATTAACGACAAATATCTGACACAGTGAGACGCAGGCCGTCAGGTCGTGCTGTAAAGACAAACAGGAGGAATCAGTCCGAATAATCAAACCAATAAAACCAGAACATCAACAGAAATTAATGTGTTCATAATTATAATCCAAGAATATAATACAGATTATTCTGCATTGTTTTACTTTGCTTCTTGAAGCAGGAGCATTTTGAGCTCGTCTGAGTCAAGACTTTATCTGCAGCATGGAGGGATGACTGACGGGGCCTGAAGAGGGCCCCTGAGCCGGAGCCTCAGTGTGTCACTGGGTTCATCACATTTATTATTTTAAATTCTATTTTATATTTCCTTAAGTAACACAGCTGTATCTCATGTGTCCTCTGATGGTGTCCTCTGATAGTTAGGACTGTGTGTGACAGTGTTCGGTGTAGAGTTGATGTGTCGGCTGTGGATGGATTGCTGAACAGGTCTACCGGGGATCGGCCCAGGGGCCACAGTGTCAGGGGGCCCCTGGGCCTTCATTTGTAAAATGTCAAACGTCACATTAACCAGTGTCTCCTCACTCAGCTGTTCGTCTGGTGTCCTGCAAAAATGGAAACCTACAGTTTATAAGATATCCAACAAATTAGTGTCCTACAGATGATGTTACGTCCTGAACGTAAAGTTACGGAGGTTAGGTTTGAAAAATGCACCTGACACACCTGACACGTCCTCACTGTGACCTCGTCACATGTCCACGTCTGGTCATGGACGCTCCACGTCCACATATGACGTCCAAGGTACCCTGGGTGTGTTGGTTGTTGATGTTCTGGGACGCCGTGTCAACTTCAGCCTGTTACATGCATTGTCTGTTTTCAAAATACACTTCTGTTTTCACAGGAAATGTACAGTTTGCATACAGTCTCTTTCAAAATAAAAGCACTACGTCGGTACAACGCCGCCAACTGATGTTTTGTGGTTAGGTTCAGGTTTTTGTTGGACTTTCACCGCCTTAACTTTGGTCCATGTCCTGCCATGTTCACCCCTGACGCCGCCGGGTGCAAATAAAGTACAATGACAACCGGCCATGTATCATGCTGACATTAAAGGACGCCTTTTCGTTGGTTTCTGACGCTACAAGTCACTGCCTAAGTGCCAGATTTTGACAACTTCGGAAAAATCTGTCTCTGAATCTGTCCATGATTTAAAGTCAAAAAGATTTCTTTAGAAAGATGATATTCACAGAAAAGCCAACACATTCTCACAGCAGTCTCATCACATGTCCACATTTGGTCATGGACAACATCGCAAATTGATGTTTTGTGGTTGGTTTGGAAAACAGAACAGGATTTGACTTTAGAATCTTACGGGACGTCAACACTGCTCCCCCGTGTGAAAGTCAGTGGCTGTTGGACCCATCCACCGCCCCTATTGTCCGCCTTTGTCGGACTTTCGTCGCCTTAACTTTTGTCCTTGTCCTGCTGTGTTTCCCCCTGACGCCGCCAGGCGCCATTAAACTATAACAGCAACCGGCTGCGTATCATGCTGATGTTAAAGGACGTCTTTTTCGTTGGTTTCTGACGCTGCAAGTCACTGCCCAAGCGCTGCATTTTGACGACTTCAGAGTGAGGCCGGGCTCGTGTTGTGACCCTTCCATCGCCCCAACCTGCCCGCTAACTGGACCGCTTCCTTCTTTACTCCCATCAGCGCCTTGGTCACGTGATCCAGAGCCTTTCAAAATACATGGGTTATTCACAAATTACTGGTTCATCATTGCAGAGGATGTGTTAGTATTTTTGTGCACTAATTTTTGTCGGAAAACGTACAAACAGAGCAGAATGAATTAAGACGTAGCGATCAGGAAGAGACGCAAAACAAGGAGACAGTAACCCACAAAAGGATGCATAACAACTAAACACCACATAGTGAGAGGTGGTGGGGCCCTTTGCATATCTCTGCCCAGGGGCCCATTGTCTCTGAATCCGCCCATGACTAAAAGTCAGAGAAGATTTCTACGGGAAGATGATATCCACAGAAAAGCCAACACACTCTCACTCTGACCTCGTCACAAATTGACGGTGTGCCTTTTCAAAATACACTTCCATTTTCACAGGAAGTGTACAGTCTGCATACAGTCTCTTTCAAAATAAAAGCACTACATTGGTACGATGCCGCAAATTTTCTTTTTTTTTTTTTTTTTTTTACATCAACAACAAAAGTGAGTGGTTAGGTTTAGGAAAAAAGAACAGGGTTTGGCTTTTGAATCTTACAGGACGCAGACACCGCTCTGTCAGGTTGGACCCATCCATCAACTCCTCCAACCCACCCTGCTCTGACTTTGGCTGCCTCAACTTTCATTGTTGTCTCACTGAGTTTCACATTACGTGGTGACGGTACAGTTGAGTTTCTGCACCAAAACTACTTATGTTTAAAAAAATATTGTGTTTTGGGTTAAAATAACTGTGTTTGTTACGTACAGGATGAAAGATCATCGTGAAAGGACATGAGTACGTCATGTAACCTGATGTAACTAAGGACGTAAGTACGTTAAAGGTCGACTGTGAAGGATTAAGTGGCATCTAACGGTGAGGTTGCAACACTGACATCAACTAAAACTTCTTCCGAAGCGTGTAGGAAAACTACGGTGGCCGACTTGAAAATACAAATGGCCCTGCCTCCAAAATCCCATGCTATGCTCTAAATATCACGTGTACTATTGTTCAACATATTTTTGTGTAAATTAACAGGAGTATTAAAGATGCGGGAATCAATCGATACAAGAAAGCCAAGTATCGATTCTTTTATTATATAAAATATTGATATTGTGACTGAAAATTAAACAGTGGTGGAGCACTACAATAATACGATCAGTTGCTTTTTCAGTCCATTAGCTGCATTTTGATGCTAAAAAAAAGACTGACATTAGATGAACAGACTGAAACCTTATTAGATAAAACAAGTTTTGACAAAGGTTTCCTTCAGGGACACAATATGTGTGCACCGCAATGCACAGACAGTTAGCATTGTCTAATAAAAGCTAAAAAACAAACCATATGATTGGTTGAGGCTTCACTCAATAGTTGAGGTTAAAAGTATTTACTGAACATTTTTGTATGTAGTGTTTTGATCATTTTGATAATAACCTAACCGTTAGTAACATTCGCTAGTCACTCAGTGTGGCACCAACGTTAGCCTGTTTTTCAGAGTTTAGCTAACGCTAGCTCACAATGGCTATCTTTAACCTTAGACATATGTTTCTATATTATTTTTACTCAGTGCTTGGAAGAGCTGCCAGAAGTCAAAGTGACTGCTGACGTACACCGTATTGTGAAAGCGAGCAGTAAAGCGCTGCAGAGCTAAATGCCCTCCTTATGAAGTTTCGGTGCTTTTCTTCATCTTCGCAGCCGGCTAGGCTAATTAACTGAAATGATCAAAAACACTACATACGAAGTTGAACAGTAAATACTATCGATAATATGTACAAAGCTAACTGTAAAGTGTCGTCTGTTTAACTTCCTGTCAACTATATGTAGGGCCTTTACTAGGCTAACGTTACCTTCGCCTCCAACGCTTTCTTTTATCATAGAGACGTTAACTTCACTTTTTACAGTTAGCTTTGTACAAACTGTTAATAATCATCGTAGTATGTTAGATAACTGTTAGCGACGTTAGCTAGTCACTCAGTATAGAACCATTAGCCTGATTTTCTGAGCTTAGCTAACGTAAGGTCGCTATGGCTGTTTTTTATACTTAGTGTTTGGTAGAACTGCCAAAAATTCATTCCGGTCATGTGAGCCAATCCGCCCTGCCGACCCGACCCGCTGACTTCTAGCAGCCAAATGATCAAAAACACCACATACAAAAATGAACGATTAATATTATATGTACAAAGCTAACTGTGAAAAGTGTCGTCTGTTTAACCTCCTGTCAGCTATATGTAGGGCCTACAGTAGGCTAACGTTACCCTTGCCTCTGATGCTTTTTCATACTTAAGTTACTTCACTTCTTATAATTAGCTTTGTACATGGTTAATCATTACTGTTTTTTTTTTTTAAATAATTTTTTTAAATCCTTATTTTGGTTATTTTAATAATTACTGCAGTTTCTCAGATAACTGTTAGCGAGGTTAGCTTGTCACTCAGTGTAGAACCATTGTTAGCCTGATTTTCAGAGCTTAGCAAATGTAAGGTCACTATGGCTCTTTTTTACACTCACACTTCACATAAGCTTGGCAGTCTTTTCTTAATTTTAGTGTCCAGCTAGGCTAGGCTAGCTAGCCAGCTAGGCTAGCGGGTTAGCTAATAATGACATGTGGGTCAGAGATTTTTAAAACCTGCAACCTGGCCAGTTATGAGAGCCAATCTGCGTCGCCCTACCCGTAAACATTTTAGTATCCAGCTAGGCTAGCTGACTGGCTAACCTTGTAATTTAAGTGATCAAAAACACAACATACAAAAACAAACGGTAAATTCTATTAACAATGTGTACAAAGCTAACAATAGAAAGTAAAGTCACTAACTTACGACGAGAAAGCACCGTCATTAAGGTCGTACGCACAGGGTACTGTAGAGTTGACAGTCGAGAAAAGACGTGCCGTTCATTAAACGGATATACCTTACACTAAATTGTTCAGCTACACAGGTGCATCAAAACTGCGTGGTTTGGTCTAGAAAAAGATAATAGTCTGGGTTACAATACGTTTGTTATGTTACTTAGTGGACTTTATGATGACACGTTATTACAAGTTTGAATAAGTCAACGTTGACTTGTTCTCCTGGGTGAAAGTCCTGTGTTTGTTTGACATATGTGGACTTTGTCACTCTTCATACTACATCATCTGACTTCCTGCTTTGCTCCCCTCATAATAACTAAACCACAAGAGGTCGCCGCCTCACAATAAACGTTATTATGGGTCGTAATTAGCTTCTTGTGCAAACGACCTGCGTCGTCGTATATTTGGAGGAGGGCGGTGATGTCAGTGTTAACAGTGAAGTTTGACAGCGTCAGCACTGTGAGGATCCAGGCGGAGTTAACAAGCTCTCTGTGTGCTCCAGGTGTTGGAGGATGGAGGAACATTGCTTTTATGTGTTCCAGGTGTGGTGAACATGCCCCCCCCCCCCCCCCGATCCCACAGGGACCCACTGCAGCATCTGTTCACTCACTTCCTGTGCCAGCGCCAGCCTGAGCTCGCTGTGCAGCGCCCAGTGCTTCAGACTACTGTTATCTGGACACAGTGCAGCTCTCAACACCAGATACTGATGCTGCTGCAGGAGGACGGGGGGGTCTGATGTCCGGACAGGTGTGTTCCATTACAGGACAGTCTGGGTCACATGACCTGATGAAACTGGTTCTGAACCAGTGTCACTTTAATACTGATGACTCGCTGTGAGCTAAATGAGCCTTATGAACACCATCAGTGAGAGTGCCTGTCTCCAGGTCCACTTCCTCTTCTATGTTTCTGCCAACATACGTTTTATTTGTTTTACGTCAACGTTTTTAAGGAGTGGATGGTCTAACACCTCAACCTGCCAAGCTGCAGACCACTGTTCAAGTTTTGTTTACCAAAACATTGTTGCGTTTCCTGCCGAGATAGTGCCACAAAAAGCGATTGTTTTTAAGTAGACGTCGCTGCATTTCCTGCTGGTGTAGCACCGTGAAAAGTGATTGGTTTTACTGAGACTTTACTCCATTTTCTGCCAGGATAGTGCCACAAAAAGTGGCTGTTGTTACCAAGATATCACTGCATTTCCTACCAGGATAGTGTCATGAAAAGTGATTGTTTTTACCAAGACTTTGCCACGTTTACTGCCAGGATAGTCCCACAGAAAGTGGTTGTTTTCACTGAGACATTTTTGTGTTTCCTGCCGGGATAGTGCCGTGAAAAATGGATAGTTTGAGCTGAATCTTTATCAAATCATTTCCAAGTGATTTTTGTGCCTAAACCTATCCACTTGCTGGTGCCACGAAAAGTGTTTGTTTTTTCCAAGACATTCCCACATTTCCTGCCGGGGACAGTGCCATAAAAAGGTATTGTTTTTACAGAGACTTTGCCACACGTAACGCCACAAAACACAGCTAGTTTCTACAGAAACACGATCTGTTCCTAACCATGCATTAACCACAGCATTGCAGCAACATAAGGAAACATCAAGTTTCAAAGTATCCACGACGTAATAACATACAAATGGAACTTATCTAAGGTTTAGAGAAAACTACAACTTTTTTTCTGGCGTTTGGTTTTTGATTTACATCACGCAGACCGGAGGAGCCTGGTTTGTTCCCATGATCCCAGGCAAAGTTTGTAAGAGAGTCGTACATTAGCCTGTTAAAGAAAAGCAGGAGATTTTATATTTGACAGCATATTTCGTGGTTATGGCTGATACTGGGGCGGGATCTATGACGAGAAAAAGAACAACAAAAAAAAAAAAGCAAAAATTGACATTGATAGAGCTCCGACCAAAACAAGAGTCAACCTGAACTGGCCCTCTTACCCCTTCAGAGGTGTGTAACATGTCGGTTTTAATTATGAAATATAATGAGACGAGGTTTTCCATCAATATATAAGGTTACAGGAGTGACTAAAACTACAACATATTGTTTATAAAAAACACAGAAAAAGCAGCAAATTGTCAGATTTGAGAAGCTGGACCTGAAAAGTGTTTGTTCCTGAAAATCAATCAGAGAAAATATTTTATATAATGAGTAGAAATGAGAGCAGACAGTGAAGATACACAGTAGATGCAGCTTTATTCTTGTCTGCAGTCGTGATGAATATATAAACAATATGAGGAAATGGTTCAACATCCCATCATGTGTGAGTTAGCAGCTAACAGATGAGGATGAAGCAGCAGTGTAGAGTTTCAAACAGAAACAGTCTCCTCAGTGTGCTGTCAGTGGGTCCCTGCTGTGACGAACACTAACTGAGGCCCACCTGTTAGCGGCCCTCGGCTCTACCTGTTGACTCCACACTAAATCTGTTCCTGTTTGCTGGCTGTGACTAATGTGTCAGCGTTATAAAGAGCCCATTGACAGGCTCTCAGTTGACCGTGTACTACAAGAGATTACACACAAGGACATGTGTCACGGGGGGCTGCGGCTCCCACAGACATGAATGGTGGTCTTATCTCCCAGTAACCCGCCTGGACTCCTCTGATAAGGAGCGCCTTGGGAGCCTCCATTATGAGGAGCCAGTGGGCCACACAGCAGCAGAAGCAGCAGCAGCAGAAGGAGCAGCAGCCTCCTCCTCCTCCTCCTCCTCCTCGCTGCTTTCTTCCTTTAAACCACAGGCGTAGATTTTGGGGACAATGCAGGGGACACATGACCCTAAATATTTACATCACTAGCATTTGTGCCCCCCAGTTAAAACACGTCACGTCATATTTTTTAGCCTCCAGTATTAGACTCACGTTGGCTTTTCAGTTCTCCTGCTCCCTCTGACAGCTCTCTCTATAAATTAGACTTATGAACATGATACGTCACAAACACACTCACCTGTCACCTGTTTTGTTCCTGCAGGTCTCCAGACTGCAACTATTTAGCTGCATTTTGCAACCATGGAGCACCACTGTGACCTGCAAATATTATTAATATATGAACTGGAGCACTGTCAGTTTGTTTCCAGCTCACAGTGAGTAAATCCCCATGTTTAACAGCGACGCTAACTGCTAACAGCTAACTGTTGACCAGAAGCTTCAAGTTCACAGCAAACACAAATAATTTCTGCCCAAAAATAAAAGTACAAGTGGTTTAACTTTATTATTTGACAGTACTTTATTTAACTTTATTGTAATACTACTTTATTTATGTTATTATACCAGTAATAATTAAACGTTATTATAACAGTGCTTTATTTAATTTTATTATAAAAATATTTATTTAACTTTAGTATATACTTTAACTTTATTGTAATAGTACTTTTTCTAACTTCCTTATAACACAAATTTATTTAATTTTGTTGTAACATCACTTTATTAGAACAGTACTTTATTTAACTTTATTTTAACAGTACCTTATTTAACTTTATTATAACATTACTTTATGTAAATTTATTAGAACAGTACTTTATTTTACTTTATTGTCACAGAAATTTACCTAAAATTTTATTTTAACAGTGCTTTATTTAACTTTATTATAAAAATATTTATTTAACTTTAGTTAAACTTTAACTTTATTGTAATAGCACTTTGTCTAACTTCCCTATGACACTAATTTATTTAATTTTATTGTAACATTGCTTTATTACAACAGTACTTTATTTAACTCTATTGTGACAGTATTATATAACTTTGTTATAACAGTGCTTTATTTAACTTTATTTTAACAGTAATTTAGTTTTTCATGACAGTTGTTTAACTTTATTGTTACAGTACTTAATTTAACTTTATTTTAACAGTGATTCATTTTATTGTAGCTGTACTTTATCTTTATTATACCAGTACTTTAATTAAGTTTATATCAACACTACTTTATCTAACTTTATTATACCAGTAATTAATTTTATTGTCACAGTACTTTATTTAACTTTTTTTGAGACAATATTTATTTAACTTTCATAAAACAGAATTGTATTTAACATGATTGTAACAGTGGTTTAGTATTTTAATAGTCTCAAGTAGTTCAGAGGAGATTTCAAATTATTGAGATATTTATCATGTGTCACATTAAAGTACAAAAATATTGTATTGTTATTTATAAACCAGTTTTGCCCAGTGTTAGTAGCAGTGGACTGTTTTTTTTTGGGCGAACTGCTGGACATGATTTATAACACAACAGTGTAAAGTAGTTGGTGACAGTAACGTTTGCAATCTGTCATGAAACAGAAGGAACAAGGAGCCAGTTAAAGCAGGAAGTACAGGGACATCACCACCATGAACTGGTGCACACAAATTCACCTGAATGCAGGAAATGAAGTGTTTGACACTTAGATGTTTTGGGATAAACCCCCAGATCTCCTGCTTCATATGTGTCCCCCCCCCCAAATGTTAAAAGAAGAAACTCCGCCCTCGCTTTAAACACACGTTCATGGTTGAGTGGAAACATTGTGCACCACCTTCTGACAGGATGTAATTCATTCCTGCAGCATGGCGCTGCTCACTGAGTGCAATAATCAGCGGCCCATAGGGTACGGAAATAAAGTCAGTGTTAATTGCTCTGTCTGCTTGAGCAACTTAATGACAACTTATGTGAATCATTAACTGAGGGAGGCTGTGTGGGGCTTTACAGCAGGTGCTCCTCCAGAGGAAGAGCTCACCTGCTGCCGTCTGAACACATGGATCATCTGATGGAGGAGATATAATCTGTTATCAGCTCTGGGTGCTCACCTCAGTCAGGTATTTATTCAGAGATAATCTCCTTTAATGATGTCTCACCTCTCTCCCTCTGTCTGCTGTACACTGGCTTATGAACAGGTGTCCTCGCATCACAAACACAGGAACCACATGTTAACACATAATCCCAGGCAGCGTGCTGGATGATTACAGTGCAGCTTCACCCTCCTACACCTCTCTAATGCAGCGCTGGAGTATTTCCACTTAACGCAACTTTCTCTGTCTCCTCCATCTCTGAGATAAATGACCTTCTTACTGCACTACATTGAGCTGACAGCTTTTGTCACTTCCTGTCCAGTGAAAACTACCAAGATGTGTTGATGTCGAATGTTTATGAAGTGTTTCTGTACGTGCTGAGAGAAGTCTCCTCCATCTAAAGCTACGTAAACTCTTTAAAAACCCTCTTGGATCAGCTGGAAAATCGGCTGTTTTTCTGACTTTTTAGAGATACCAGGGGTGTAAAGAGACTCTTTAAAGGCTGACGTCACGATGACGTCATGTGATCACCTGGAGGTGAAGCTGCCTCTCCCCCACAGGGCTGTAGGCTACATAGGAGTCTTCAGATGTGGTCTTGTTGTGTTATTGGGAGCCAGAATAGAAGGAGTCATGGCTCAAAACCAGCCGCCACTGCCCGTCAACAAAAACAAAGATGGTTAAATGTGATCAGACCAAAGGACTGGACGGAGGCCATCATCAAAAATGCTCACATGTGCAGCGCACACTTCATATCAGGTTAGGGACAAAGTATTTCCTGTTGTAGGGATGAAGAACGTTATGTGTATTAAGGGTTATCATGTCCACCTCATCAGAAACTGGGGAGCTATTAAGAGGAAGATTGGATTTCTCTGGAACGCTAACTTTTTAGCACATTAGCTAACGTTAGCTTCCATAGCAAAACAAACAAGATTGGCTTCCTGTGACATCATCCATCCACTGAGTGAGAGCATACGGGTCGGCCAGTCTGGTCCCGTTGGTCAGTGTTTACTTCTTCCAGTAACACTGGCGGTCCCGGAGAGTGAGTGACCTGACATGGTGCGTTGGTAAATTCAGTCTGACGCTCTACACTAAAATGAGAGCCCTGTTGGTGGAAGAAACGGAGCCTTATATTTCTACATGAATGAACCAACGCTTAAGTTAATCACACATTCACTCCGCTCGGCGCTCTGCTGCTCCGTCTCCACAGACAGAGTGTCCAGAGTGCGCTCTGCCACTCTGAGAGTGCGCTGCTCTGGATAACCCAACGCTACATTCAGACAGCGCTCCCAATTTATCAACGCTCCAGTTTGTGTCAGAGTGCGCTCCTGAACGCACCACTCACATCATCTTCCTCCATTGTCTCAAACAAGACAACACAACTTGTTAGCTAGCGCTAGCTAATGTCTGTGGAGAACTGTTTTGCCTCCAGCTAAGCCCCGCCCACCAAAACATGTCATACTGTTGACTAGGGCCTTTAGGGTCAGCGTTCCTGCTGGCGATGTGACTGTAAACAGGTGTGTAGTTCTCGAGGGAGCTCCCTAGAAATATCCGACATTGTAGTTTGCTTTAACTTAGCTTCGCTCCACTCTTACAACCCCGGCAACACCAGTATTTCTGCACAAAATGATGTAAGATTCAGGTGAATATGTTGGTCTGGTTTGGAAACATCAACCCCCTCCTCTCATGGACACAACGTCAGACTGAAGATGGAAACGGAAACGTGTTGAAAATTCTGTCTGACATCAGGGAAACCCCGCCTACTTTCTGTGACCAGTCACAGCGTGAGGTGGGCGTGATGTCAGAAACCTACAGGAATAGTTGCACACCGTGTGACGAGCAGTTTGAAGCTCCGGTGTCTCCGAATAAAACAGACACAAAGTGTTGTGATTAATTATAAGGCTGAGGTCGGCCTCCTGAAGGATGGATGCTGCTGAAATACTGCCTGTTATTTCTGCTGCTGGGGAGTGAGGAGGGAGGCGGGGGGGGGCGGGTGGCGAGGCTGGGCTAAGTAATGACAAAATGAGCACCTTCAGTAGACTCTGGCAATGAAACACCCTGCCCTCATCACCCGAGTCTTTTGTTCTGAATTTTATTAGCACTAGCCACGCTAAAATAACCTGTTAACACGTATCATAGTGCAGCAATAATAACCTCCTCAATCATATTTTAAAAGTCACGTCAAGGCGGCCCGCCGTAATTCATCTCTATGCAAATATGTGGGTGTCAGCCCATTAGTGTGTTGCTACAGGGGTTTTATTAAAATGCATCCGTCCCCGCTCTCTTCCTGCTCAGGACTTATAAAACACGAGCCCTGCTGCACAAGAATTATAGCGACTATTAGGCTAACATATGGACAGCATGCACTCTGCAAATAAAAAGCAACAGATAAAGTGGCAGGGTCAGGGTGGGGAGCAAACACTTAGGAAATGGCAGTGAAGTAATAGATTGGGCGCAGGCTGGAAATCAAAGCCTGATTATACATTCATTTGGGTGGGGGCTCCCCGCCTCACCTCACCTGCACCTCCTCCACCCTCTCCAGAGCTGGCACTAGTGCCATCACACTGTGCTCCCCTGCCGTAAATTGAGACGACACTAAAAAGGTAATAAACTGCATTAATGAAATTAAAACAATGGAGACGGATTCATTCACTGATGAGCAGACGAGCTGATTGTTACGCAGCTCAGTGTGAATGTACTGCGGCGCTACGGGGAGTTATGTTTTCATGACCCTCGAATAGAAACAGGACGGAGACACAGGACTGTAGGACGCCATGTCTACTTCAAATCACACATACAGCTCATTTAAAACACAAAATACCTTATTTATTTATTGCCATAGGAACAGTTACAGAGAAGCATCGTTGGCTAAGAGACTCTTAGCTCTCAGGCTCCCTCTAACAACGCTCGTTAACCTTTTGACCCCTGAGCAGCTTGGTGCAATTTCGTTCAGAAACAATGGGGAAAAAAAAGGCAGTGATCAACTTCGTAAGAAATGTTCCACAAATTACAAAAAATAAAATAAAAAATACAGATTCAGAAAATTATGTAAATAATTAAAAAAAATTAAAATTTTAAAATAATTTAAAAAATAGGGAAAAAAGAAAAAAAAAGAAAAACTAATTTATAATTATTCTTATTATTATAAATTTTAAGCACTGTTTCCAGGTCATCTCCTTCTTTGTTTGTTTGTTTTTAACTTTCTTTCTCTCTTTTTCTTTCTTTTTTTCAGTTTCCTTGTTTTTTTTTAAAATAATTTCTTGTTAATTTTTTGGGTCATTTCTTCTTTTGTTGCTCATCGCCTTCTTCCCATGTTTTAAAAAGAAATTAAGCTAATTTTCAGGTTTCAAAGGGTTAATATGTCTAATAAATAAAAATAAAAACAGCGCCAGTAAAGATCACACTCTGACGAGTTCGCTGAGATCTTTAGGATTATAACTTTCTGCCTTCATTTTTTGTGGCTTTTATCAAACAGAAGGAAGTAGTGCATTTGTTGGGGACTATTTTCAGCAGCGGATTAATCCACATTTGGTGCTCCAGCGCAGCTGCTCCCAACCTTAACCTGACCGTTTAAAATAAAGCAACCTACCTGTCTTTCTCTCTTGGATCATTTTGTTTTGGGATTTTTGAAGTCCTGACAAAAAAAAAAATCCCTTTGGTCTTTGCAGTTAAAAAGTTCTGATTAAACCTAAAATCATTTGAATTTGAATCTTTTCCACAGAAATAAACTTGTTTCAAGAGGTTGTGTTTCAAGTGTCGTAGCACATGAGCTGACTTTGTCCTCAGGAGGTGGAGGAGATGGTGGATGGTGTGACACCTATAGGTGAGATGTCTGCCGAGCTGCAGACCACTGTTCAACACTAACAAAAACCCCAAAAGTCATGTTTTGGCGACATGTAGTTGTTTTTCCAGTGGCTTTTAAGCTCACAAATGTTGATGGTTTTCATGGGTCTTTTTCCAGTCTCAAGTATATGTTTTTTAGAAACTTTTTTTTTTTTTGTAGCTTTTCGAGCAACTTTTTAAATTGTTTTTAGTGACTCATGGCTGTTTCCCCAGCAGAATTTTAGCCCCCAAAATAAGTGCTTCTTAGTAACCTATGGCTGTGTTTCTTGCGCCTTTTAGTCCCCAAACACGGGTCATTTTTGGCGACCTCTGGCTCTGTTTCCAGCGGCTTTTTAGCCCCCAGACGTGGGTATGTTTTATGTGACCCATTGCTGTTTTTCCAGCTCCTTTTTGGCTCAAAGTGTGAATGTTTTTTTAACGACCCGTAGCTGTTTTTCAAATGGCTTTTTAGCCTGCAAACATGTTTTTTTTTTCCAACCTGTGGCCATTTTTGCAGTGGCATTTCAGCCCCTAAACATACATGTTTTATAGCAATCTCTCGCTGTTTGTCCAGTGGCTTTTTAGCTTGCAAATGGGTGTGTTTTTAGCGACCTGTAGCTGTTGTTCCAGCGGGATTTTAGCCCCAAAAGAAAATGCTTTTTAGTGACTCATGGCTGCATTTCCAGCAGCTTTTTAGTTCTCAAACACAGATATTTCTTTAGTGACTTGTGGCTGTGTTTCTTGCGGCTTTTAGCCCTCAAATGTGGGTGTGTTTTTTGTGACCCATGGCTATTTTTCCAGGGGCTTCATGGCCCAAATTGTGAATGTTATTTAACGACCTGTAGCTGTTTTTCAAATGGCTTTTTAGCCCGTAAACATGTTTTTTTTTTTGCAACTCATGGCTGTTTATCCCAGTGGCATTTCAGCCCCAAAACATACAATCAATCAATCAATTTTATTTATAAAGGCCAGTATCACAATTCACAATTTGCCTCAAAGGGCACATGTACATATTTTATAGCAACCTGTGGCTGTGTTTCCAGCGGCTTTTAGCCCCCAAACATGGGTGTGTTTTTTTGACCCATGGCTGTGTTCCCAGTGGCTTCTTTGTCCTAAAACATGGATGTTTTTTTAGTAGCCCATAGTTGTTTTTCCAAGCATTTTTTTAGAAATAGGTGTTTCTTCAGCGACCCATGACTGTTTTTAGTGGCTTTTTGGCCCAAATCATTGATGTTTTTTAACAACCCATACCTGTTTTTCTAGTGGCATTTCAGCCCCAAACATATATCTTTTTCAGGAACCTGTAGTTGTTTTTCCAGCAACATTTTAGCTTGCAAATGCGGGTGTTTTTAGTGATCTATGGCTGTATTTCCAGCAGCTTTTTAGTCCCCAAACATGGCAGATTTTCCAGTGACCTGTGACTGTTTTTCCAGCTGCTTTTGGTGACATTGCTGCGTTTATAACAAGGTACTCTAAGCCAAAACATGATCATGACCAAGTGTTTTTTTTTCCTTAACCTAACCACACATTTACCACAGCATTGTTTAAACATAACGTTTCAACATATCCACTTCATAATATTGTGCAAAGCTAACATATGTGTTGTTGGCAGAAACGCACAATGCCAAGATTTTTTTCTCACGATTGATGTGTGAGTCAAATTCCTTGTACGTGCACACAGACTAGGCCAACAGGGCTGGTTCTGATTTGCTGCTTTTGGTTGCTGCTCAAAGAAAAATTCAACTTTTGAAAACACTTGAAACAAACTGATTTATGATTTGTAAAAAGGTGGAAATATTGTGACCCCTCGGGTTTATCTTGAGGACCCCCTGTAGGACCCTGACCCCTATGTTAGGAACCACAAAAAGTCCAAATAAACCACAGTGTGTGTTCACTGTTTGTCTGAGTCTCCATATTGAATTCAGAGCATCATATTATATGTATGGTCCAGGTCCTCTGGTGTTACATGCCCTCCGTGTACTGAGCACATATACAGAGACATCACCTTCCACACTGGTGAAGTGCAGCAGCAGGGACTGATGAGCCCCCGCCCTCCTGATTATCTGTCATTTGACGGTTTATCAAAGTCACAGGATCCTGTCACGCTCGTGTGAACGGTGGATTTTTCTATTTTATGGAGTCATTAATTTCCTGTGGATCATTAGCCTCCACACAGATCTCTGTTTTGACGAATGCAGCTGGTGAATTATGCACACAATGTGCTTCCTCCTCCTCCTCCTCCTCCAGCCCGCCACTGAATGCATCACATGATAAACAGGGAGAGCCCCTCACATTACCCAAATGTGTTTTAGGGGGTGTCCGTCACTCCATTACAGAGAGAGGGGCTCACTTACTGCAGGGACCGTTTGACACATGTGACCATCGACGAGCATCTGGAGGGAAACAACATTAAATATAACGTACGGAGATGAAAAATGACACGCGGCTCAGCATCCTTCACAGGACGCCACATTATGTTGTAGGAGGAAGTGACATTTAAGAGGCGTTTATTGGAGAAGGTGAACATGTTGAACTGGTTCTTTGGGTTCTTTTGCTGTACATGATGAATTAAAACCATCAGAGGAAACATGATCGTCTGCAACACGTTCGTGATTCAGCTACAAGAAATACAACTTTTTAGATTTTAGCTGGAATAAAGGAGATGATTTGTTTCGTTAAACATCTCACAAATAAAAAAAGACAAACAGTCACTGAGAGTTTGAGATTCAGAATCAGGTGAGATAGGTTTTTACACACAATCAATTTACCTTGATGTTTCAGTACATAATGAACATGTAGAAAAAAGGAACAATTAGGACTATAAAAGAAAGAATTAATTAAAAATGTGAAGTTATATCTGTTTTAAAATGTTGAGTATGAAATAAAGAGGATTGAATATACAATTATTAACAGTTTTAACACATTTCACTTTGTCCTCTGACACATTTATGTCTTTGAATGGAATATCTAAACAATTATTTAACATATTCACAGATATATTTGAGCAGATTTGCCCCCCAAATTTGACTCCATGTTTACATCTCAGATTTGTACTTAAGCACAGTAACTGAATAAATATACATATCCTAGTTACATTCCTGTATACACTCACAGGCCACTTTATTAGGTACACCTTGCTGGTACTGGGTTGGACCCCCATTTTAATTCTTGGTGTCATAGATTCAACAAGGTGCTGGAAACATTCCTCAGAGGTCTTGGTCCATATTGACATGATGACATCACACAATCTTCTATTGTCCAGTTTTGGTGAGCCTGTGTGAATTGTAGCCTCAGTTTCCTGTTGTTAGCTGACAGGAGTGGCACCTGGTGTGGTCTTCTGCTGCTGTAGCCCATCTGCTTCAAGGCTGGACGTGTTGTTGCTTCAGAGATGGTCTTCTGCACACCTTGGTTGGAACCAGTGCTTATTTGACTTCCTGTTGTCACGTGATTGGCTGATAATCCATTTGCATTAACAAGAAGTTTAACAGGTGTACCTAATAAAGTGGCTGGTGAGCGTATATGTAGGGTATGTACCATATAAAGTTTGACATAAATGATGATATGAGGGTTTAAAATAAATGAGAATTAACTGTCTTAAAGTTAAAAGTAAAAATGTACGTTTGGTGACTAAAATTAATAATAACTTTATATTTTTATATTATATTATATTTTTTTAATAATACAGGAAATAAAAATAATTAAAGCTTTCAGTAAAGTGATTGGTCAGTCTGTGATTGGCTGCAGGTGAAGGAGGCGGGGAGAAACAAACATGGCCGACCAGCCAGTTCATCTTCCGGTAACCGGAAGTACATAAGCAGCTGATGGTTAACCAACTACCAGGCACTTTTTTAAATTTCGGTTAATAATACAGGACCCTGGCGTGTGCGCGTGTCTCTGTGCGTGTGTGTGTGAGAGCAGAAGCTTGTTCATGAAACTCTGTTTGTTAGCCGCTAAGCTAACGGGATGCTAACCGCTATTAGCATCATCGGCTAGCGGCAGTTAACGTTAGCTTGTGTGAACCACGGAGGCGACCGGGCCGGACGGTCGGTGCGAGGACAGACAGACAGACAGACAGACAGACAGAGCTCTATGACGGTCCTTACAGATGAACATGAGGATGAAGATTTGGACTTTCCAGATGCTACAAGTTCAACATTACAACAGTCAGCGCCATTGTTGCCCGGAAACAGCGCCGGTTTCCCTGACGTCACCAGCTCAGACTCCAGCACTGAAACTGTAAGTTTAATATTTTATGATTTATTATTAATGTGAGAAAATATTCCTTTAGCTTCACTGAGCCCACCTGTTATGTGCAGAGTAAAAATATTTATTTATTTATTTTTTTAAATGAGGTTAGCGTGCGTTAATAAACATGCTGTAAGGTTGATTGTCTCTGAGCAGGTGTTACAAAGTCAAACTAAAAGCTGAATATTACACTGAAATCACAAAGTTAGTCATAGAATTCATGCACAAAAAGAAAACAGAATATTAATGTTAATAAAGCATCAGGCCAGCATCATACACCAGGTTAAAACATTAAACACAGAGGCTCATCATTTATTTAAGCAGATAGGTCAGTATACATCAAATCATATTTACAATAAAATACAAAACAATGCATTACAAAAGGTAAAGATTAACAGCCACTGTCTTCGCCTCAAAAGAGACTGAATGTACACACATGATGTTGTACAAACTACACAGACAGCAAGGATTCAGCACATGACAAAACTGTCATATGGTAGAAAAAACATGTGAACTGTGCCTTTAATTACAAAGTATGTCCAAAGTTTTTGTGTCCACGAGTTGCAGTGAGCCAATCAGACGACCTGATTGTAACTTTACCAAATACCAGAGAGCGTATTGATATTTAAATCGGATTGTTCTTTGTGTCTGTTGGAGCTTCACGTTTCTGCGGTGACCTTGTCGTCTCCGGCGGACGGACGCTGGCTCAGCCTGATCCGACCTGCCGGCCTGCTGTTTGGTTTATTGACTGACCGCAGACACACTGCTGCACCTCCATCGGCTTAAATGGGTTTTCATTTTTTATTGGCAGGCCGGTGACGGGTTGTTTTGCCCAGGCTCTTTACACTTTAACAGCTCGGGGTATCACGGCGTGTTTTACTGGCTCCTGTAAAATCAAACAAAATGAAATCAAATGAAAAGCAGACGTGCGGCCGGCTGCGCTCAGCACAAACAAGGCGAGGATTTAGAGGAAAGTGTGTATATGTGGTGCTTATTCATCCTCGTTAAAGTAATTACACAACAAGACAAACAGACCAGGGCAGTGTTAGCTGTGGTGGAGCTGCAGAGGTTACCTGTAGACGTCCGCTGACACCTGACGTCCTGTATGGAGCTGTGTGAGTTTCAGTTATCCTAACCTCATATTTGAAATGTGTTTTTCATTAATCGTTGTTGTAGGCCGTAAGAAATTCTTACATTCACCAATTGTAAAATGTGTAGCCTGTATACATACAGTGTGGTGGCATGGTGGAACAGTGGTTAGCATTGTCGCCTCACAGAAAGAGGTTGGGGTTCGAACCCAGAGTGGGGGAGCCCTTCTCTGTGGAGTTTGCATGTTCTCCTTGTGTCAGTGTGGGTTTCCTCTGGGTGCTCCGACATGTTCTCCCCGTGTCAGCGTGGGTTTCCTCTGGGTGCTCCGACATGTTCTCCCCGTGTCAGCGTGGGTTTCCTCCAGGTGCTCCAGCTTCCTCCCACAGTCCAAAGACATGCAGGTTAATTGGTGACTCTAAATTGTCCGTAGGTGTGAATGTGAGTGTGAATGGTTGTCTGTCTCTATGTGTCAGCCCTAAAAAAATAAAAAATAGGTGCTCGGGAACACACCACAACGGTGGAGTGCACCTGCTGCGCGTCTACATCGAAAACATAAAATTTTAGGGCGCAAAATACGCAGCATGTGTACAGCCTGTTAACCCTCTGAAAACAGACCTCCTGCAGACGGCTGCGAGTGTTGTTGTTTTTATTTTCCTGATTAAAATCGATCTAAAATAAGAGCTAGAGAATTAATTCCTTTCGCAGCAGAAAGCTAAGACTTCCATCTTTTACGCCATAACATTGTCCCTGTGCAGTGATGTCATTACGTTATGTCAAAGGGGCCTGTTTTTTAGATGTTCCACAGTTGAGCAGCACCGCTCAGGGCTGTGTGGCCCGGACGTTTGCTTTCTTCAGCAGTCTTGTCACAAAGGTGGTGAAGTGTTCAGGCTAACGTTACATTTTTCAAAACCTCTACTGGAGATCTCATCACCGCTGTTTCCTGTTCAATATCAGGACGAAGGAGCTCACTTAAACATACGAGCGGTGCTCTGGACATGTGAAAGTTTTCCTTCCACTCCTCATCAACAACAATCCCACTGTATCTGCAGGTTTGACCGGTCCTGATCCAAAACTGTCGGTTCTGTCGGACTGTCAACTCTGGACGCTGCAGCAGACGCCTCTGTTCATCAGTGAAGTGGTGAGTTTAAGGCTGCTGTCAGCCCTGTGGTGTCTCCTTTGGTCTGAATCAGGGACTCATGTTGTCACAAAGTTGTATAATTGCCTAGAGTTGGTTGGTGTTCTCACGGCAGCATTTACAAGCGGACCAGATCAAATGTCTTGTGTCAGAAAGCTGCTCTTGATTGGTCAGAATTTCCATGTGGGAAAAATCCAGGAAGTAAAGCAAACGTTGAAGAAGAGTACACTGTCAAGATAAATGTGACACTTTCTAATGTCACAATGGAGGGACAACTACGCAGGTTGATTTTAGCGCTGCTCATCGTGGACTATATTGCTGTCATTGTTCATTTGAGTCAAAGCATACAGTTTGAAAACGAGGCGCGGCTCCAACTAGAAAACAATGTTTTGATGCATTGGATGTGCTGAATGTGCATATTAAGGCAGTACAGGAGGAGGCGCACATTAATAATCCTCCAGGACTGTAACATGCTCATGTTTAACCCAAACAATGTGTCATGTGACTGCAGTTGCTTCAGATCCAGGTCGGAACACGTTCTCACCACAAACCAACCGCACCAGAGTTCCTTTGGAACCGGACTGAGACCACCTCTTCAAGAAGGTCTCAGTCCGGTTGTTTTGGTGTGTTCACACCTGCGCAAACAAACCACACTATCTGTGGAAGTGGACCAGGGCTCGTTTAAAGTGGACCCTATAACGCCAGTGTGAATGCGTCCTCAGTGTAAAGTCGTCATTAGACCAAGCAGTGCTAACAGAACGTTAGCAAACCAGTAGTCCACCATTATTGTTCTTGTTTCCAGCGTTTGCACATTACATAAAGCAGCAATAGGCTTGTACAATTTGAGAAGATTACATCATCATTTCCTGAACTCTCTGTTTAACACGTCCACACAGATAAACAGTAACTGGAGCTTTGATAAATCTTCACCTTAGAATGCATTAAAAAATCTCTTTTAGTGACTTAAAATTCCATTTGCGTGCAGACGAATAGCCCAAACGTAGAGGAAAATATCTGCTTAGGAAAGTATCTACAGACAGGGCCTGACAGACGACACATTGTGGAAGCAAATTAGCCCAAAACTCAAATCTGAGCAGTGCATGTAAAACCTGTTTTCACCTGGAGTGTCTCCTCCCAGCCCTGAGAGAGGGAAGTGAAAGTATTTGACATGTGTGTCAGGTCAGAGCAGAACCACCAGAGTCCCCAGGAGGGATCAGACCAGGTCCCTCAGACCGAGAGACTTGACTCAGCCGGCGTCCCTCCTGAGCGCCGGCTCTGTGCCCCCCCTCTGACAGACACCCTGACAATAAATAAGTGTATGAAAGATGAGGAGGGAGGGAGAGCACAATAACCTGCTGAACTTGAGAACCTCTTCTCATCGATTATGGAAATGTCTCCGCCGCTGACCCGGGGCATTATGAGTCTTAAGTATTGATTAAATACGCAGAGGAAAATACTTTGGCAGTTAAATCAGACGTTGATTCGATTAGCTTCAACCCGCCGCCGCTCACAATCAACCGCTGTTTAAAAGGATTTCATTTTTGTGTATAAGCTGTGTTGTGTGGAAATTGAATTAACTCTGGTGCAATGTTAATGCGCTGTGACCTTGGGTGGGTGAATGACCTCTGAGCTTTGACCCGGGGGGGCGTCTGGTCATCAGGGGAGTGAAGGGAGGTACAGACCCCCATGCACTTAGCCCCTCTCTGTTGTGGGTCCTCCTCGGTTCGGCACAGACGCATCAAATCACCCGGCGTTGGGATCAATAGATTCTCCGAGGTTGACTTCATAAGTAGGTCATAAGAAGCATTTGGGATATTAGCGCTGGGTGGAATGAGTTCATGCTCCTGGACTCGTCTGCACTAAAACTGAGAGCTTCCATCAATACATGGGGATATTGATAACTCTCCAAATCTGTGATGTTAAGAGCGTCAGCAGCTTCTTTTAATGGATGTAAGGAATTAAACGCCTCCGCTGTGACCATGAATGTGATGCTGCTGCGTAGTGTTACACCTGCAGATTCACTCAACCTGTAGAGCCTGATATATCTGCTGGGGATCATGAATGAATCGAGAATATTTCAGTGCTGGACTGGCAAACATCCAGGGAAATGATCCAGCTGACTTTGAGGTCAGAAACAGACGCAGAATCTTTCCTCTGATGCATCAACAATCTTTAGTAGAAGGAGACACTGCAGTGGATCAGAATGCATACTTGTATATAAAATACACATTTTCAGTCAACTATACAGTATGGCATTTTGCTTTGATAACTCCTAACAACACTTTTATTTTCTAATATTTTTATGTTACCATTTTTCTATTTTTATTGTAATTTTTCTATTCTTGTACATATTTGTTATATTATTATATTTTCCATAGTATTTTTAAAAAGTATTTTTTGTAATTTTTCTATTTTTGTAGATATTGGTTATTTTATTGTATTTTCCATAATACCTTAAAAATATTTTGTATTTTTGATTATTGTAGATATTTGTTATTTTGTTTTATTTTATTTTCCATAGTATTTTTTTAAAAAGATATGTCTACTGTATTTTTTGTTATTGTAGATATTTATTTTATTATATTTTCCATAGTTTATTTTATATTTTAGTTGTATTTTTTTTATTCTTGAACATACATATTTCATTATATTTTCCATAGTACTTTTTAGAAAATATTTTTTATTGCATTTTTTTTTTTATTAATGTAGATATTTGTAACCATATTATATTTTCCATAGTATTTTTTAGAAATATTTTTATTGTAATTTATGAGATATTTGCTATTTTATTATATTTTCCACAGTATTACTTAAAAATATATTTTTTTCTGTATTTTTTTTCTATTCTTTTACATAATCATTTGATTGTTTTCCAAAAAAATATATAATAATAATTTAATTTTTCTATTCTTGTACATATTTGTTATTTGATTATATTTTCCATACTATTTAAAAAATATATTTTTTTAATCATTGTATTTATGTTTTTTATTATATGTTCCATAGTATTTAAAAAAAATACCTTTATTGTATTTTTCTATACTTAGACATTTTTGTTATTTTATCATATTTGTAGTATAGTATAGTATTTTTAAAATTTTTTTTTATTTTTTTTCTATTTTTATACATATTTATTTTATTATATTTTACATAGTATTAAAAATATTTTTTATCTTAGTTGTTCTTTTCTTGTACATATTTATTATTTTATTATATTTTATATAGTATTTAAAAAATATATATTTTTAATGCAATTTTAATATTCTTTTACATTTTATTATATTCTCCATAGCATTTTTAAAGATATGTTTAGCGGAATTTTTCTATTCTTGTAGATTTTTGCCATTTTAATGAATTTTCCATAGTATTTCTTTATTTCTTTGTTTTTTATTGTATTTTTTTCCCTAGCCTTTATTTATTTTATTTTTGACTGATGCACTACTTTGTCTTTCATTTTATTTCCTCTTAATATTTACTGTGTGGCCCCCACACTAAAATGAGTTTGACACCTCTGGTCTAATCTCTCCACACAGTTTGTCGGTGGACGTTTTGTGGACTAAACAAGTTGTGTGAGATTCAAAATGAACCCGTCTTTATTGAAAGTGTTTTTCTTACGAAGCAGTCGAGCAGTGACGGTTGACTTGTTCTTGATAAATGTTAACGCTGATCATCGCTCCCTCCTCGGCTCAGATCTTTTGTGAAATCGGTTTCAGGCGGTGCATGAGCGTCTCTGAGCCGATCAGATATGCAGCAGAGTGGTTTCCACACTGCAGAGATGTAAGAACCAGTGTCAACATGTTGTGTCTACTGGGAGCGACCCTGCTGCTGTGATTTATGATGTGCGGCGCAGGAAAAGGCCCTTTTATGGAGCTGCTGCCGCCTGGGAAAGTTGGTATACATGATAGAAAGTTGTCGGCTGCGTGCAGATGGAGGTGGAGACGAGCCGCTCAGCACAAGGCTCAAATTGTTTCTTGTTTTCTCGGTCAATTCACCGCAGGACTATAATGCTGGTTTCCCATGCTCGCCGAGGCCCCGTCGTTTGTTTAGTGATGTCGCAACTGGGCGTTAATGCCTCTTTAGTTATGTCACCCCGAGCTGCTCAGGAGGCGCTGAAGGATCCTGTTAACCCCGTCACCTCCAACCTGCACAGAGGAGGCAGGCTAAACAGGAAACCACTCACAGTTGTACAGAAACAGCGTAGATGAAACGTTGGTGATCTGTGTGAGACGATGCCAGTATACGTCTGAAAGACCTGTGATGCTTTCAGGTTGAAGAAAGTCCTCTTTACAAAAACACTGTGTTCAGTATGAAGGGTTTGTTCTGCCTCTGCGCCGGCGGATATGTTTTTGGGTTGTCCATACATCTATACGTCAGTCCCATCCATGCAGTTCACAATATCTCAAGAACGCCTTGAGGAAATTTCTTTAAATTTGGCACAAATGTCCACATGGACTGAAGAATAAACTGATTAGAATTTGGTGGTCATGGGTCAAAGGTCAAGGTCACAGTGACCTTGTCTGTCTGATCTTGTGAGTGCGATATGAGGGATTTTTTTCAAATTTGGCACAAACGTTCACATGGACTCAACAATGAACTGATTGGATTTCAGAGGTCAAAGGTCAAGGTCACTGTAACCTTGCATTTGTCTCATTCTCATAAACACAATAGCTGAAGAACACCTTAAGCACGTTAAGGGAATTAAAAAAAAAAGTGACACAAATGTGGACTGAAGAATACACTGATTAGAGTTTTGTGGTTGAAGGTCAAAGGTCAAGGTCAGTGTGACCTCAAAAAATGTTTTTGACCATAACTCAAGAATTCATGTAGCAATTATGGCAAAACTTCCCACAAATATCTATCAGGATAAAATAAATAACTGATGACATTTTATATCCAAACGATCAGAGGTCAGCTTCAGTGTGACCTTGATCTTTTGGAAATCATTTCCTTCAAGGCAACTCTCTTATAGTGAAAATATTTCTGATGCCTGGTCACCTGAGACAGACAGGTGTCAGTGAGATATTTCACTAACCTTCCTGTGGGTTGGTTTCCCCGCAGCCTGTCCAACAGCATCACCATGCTGACCTTTCATCTGACTTCACAGGAGTCCCACCAAGGGGTGTGCCATATCGTCTTGTTCACAATAACACAGGTATATTTTTTAATATGATATGAAAAATTCACATCATTATCAACCAATAATTGCGATATTTGGACTTGTTTACATATTGACGTCATACAGTTACCCACAGCAACAACAAACGTGGCTGAAAGCGAAATTATTCCCGACTCCGTGGTGGTTCCAAAAAGAGGAGCAGCTTCAGTAGTGTGTGATAAACTGCGGTGTCCTGAATGTTTTACTTCTCACACTCTTTTAATAAATGTAAATGTGCTTTATTTATACAGTCCTTTACAACCAAAGTGCTTTACAATAGATAATAATAATAAAACAATAAATAAAAACAGTAGAAACAATAACAACAATAAAAGTAATAAAATAGAATAAAATAAAAGTGACTTACCGCTCAGAGGGAACTCATTCAGCGGCTCCTCTGGCAGCAGCACATGCCATCGAGACGCTCGCGGCTCAACATAAAACTCAACATATATGGCAGAGCATAAAACAAGAGAAGGAAATCAGCTGTCGATTTATATATATATATAGATCCCAGGGGACATTTGTTTAAATGTGTAATTAGTGGTAGATTTGATTTAGTTGAACTATTATATTGTTACTGTTGTTGTTCACAAACTAAAGAAATGAGAGATCATTTTAGTTTTTACTGAATATTTGAAGCAAACTGTGAAACTACATCACTGATTTTGTTGCATTTCTATTTTCTTTCATTAATAATAATTTGTCATATCGTCAAGAATATCGTTATCACAGAAAAGTCCTGAAATATTGTGATATTATTTTAGGGCCATATCGCCCACCCCTAGTCCCACCCCATGTCTCTCACAAGTGATAAACACCTGAGAAGAATCAAACAGCCTGATTCTAGACACAGTCATTGTTTTGGCACTTTTTGTAACCCCGTATTCCTGACACATGATCTAAAACAGGACATGCACGTGTTTGAAACAGTTTGAAATATGTTAAATAGCCTTTATCTGCTGGTGTTTTTGTTTTTTGTATTTTCCTAATACCTTCTTTGTAGATACTGCTAGAGCTGTCGTGTATAAAGGACAGTTTCATCTAGAGAAAAACGAAGATACTTCTCTGTAAAGTCAAGTCTAGAGAGTGTGTGTGTCAGCAGGACGGTGTGTATGTGGGACTACAGTGTGATGAAGAAACATGTCACCCTGTAGAGAAATATATAGAATACCTCTTGTATTGTATCTTCTAATAAAGTCTGTAGCATCCTGACTGTAAACATAACTTTACTGTAGTTTATTTTTGGTTCAGTATTTATAAAAAAGAGTATATATATAGATATATTTATGTGTGTGTGTGTGTGTGTGTGTGTGTGTGTGTGTGTGTGTGTGTGGTGGCGGCTCCTCTGGAAGGAAAATGGATCGATCTTTAAGTATTTAATTCAATGATGGTTTCCTTTAAGAATGTCCATCTTGTTGCTCCCGGAGCCATTATCATTAGAATTTGTTTATCATTGAATTATAAATTCTTCATCTGTCTTTAAGATGATTCGGTAATCTGATTTCTAATCCTACAAATGCAGTCCTGCCCCGTTCACTCCACGTCCAGCTCTTTATTCTTTGTGACTCCTAACCTGTTTTATATCTCCGAGCTGCTCTGAATTCACTGCAGCGACGTTCAGACGGTCGAACTCCACAAACACACAACAAACAAACTTTTTCTTGTTCTAATTTTTCTCCTTCTACTTTGTCTCTACTGTGTGTTTGCGGGTCTGTCAATGCAGTGTAAATGCATTTCTTTTTGTGACTTGTGAGGTGGATATTTGATCTGATTATCAGGTCGCAGCTGATCAGATCAGATTGATAGATGAGAGGAGCGGCTGCTGCGAGTGGATGCAAACTTGTAGACCCAGGATGAATGGTTAAGTTTCACTTTCACTGTGCCTGACGCTGTGCTGCTCCGTCTCTGCCCTGGCTACACTCTGTGCTCTAAAAGTGTGGTGCTACAAATAACCAAATGGTGTATATATTCCGATAGTGCTCCTCATGAACAGTCCAGCTCCGAAAATAGATAATAGGAAAATGGGAAGTCTATTTTTGGCGGCAGATGTTTTAATCGCGGCGGACCGCCACAAATGAATTAATGTGTTTGAAACCCTGCAAAGTAGGACTCAATAAATGATCTCTCTCCTCTATCAAATATTTTTTTTTAGATAGATTTTGGGTCTTAAATTATATTTGTTGAGTTCTTGTAGAAGTCTTAGGTCTAAGTGTTAAATTACAACACTTGAGAGTAAGTTTTCCCTCCTGGATTCTTTCATATAAAGGTATGAAAATATTTTACAAGGTAAAAGCTGAACTTTATGAAAAGGACATAATTTTTCTTTCTGGTTTCTTCGATTTTCTTGAGACCGTCAGATTCTTGTTTGGGGCGAGTCTCTGATTTCCCTCCAGTGTTTAAC
Source organism: Cephalopholis sonnerati (assembly GCA_019142605.1). NCBI lineage: Eukaryota > Metazoa > Chordata > Actinopteri > Perciformes > Serranidae > Cephalopholis > Cephalopholis sonnerati. The sequence continues at coordinate 37,517,125 of JAGQAX010000019.1, forward strand.
TTGATTCAAACACACTTAGGTTTACAATGATATACCGGTTTTAAGGTATACTGTGATATGGAAGTTGACGGTTATCATACTGTGTAAATTTGCTCATCTATGATATTGAAGAAAAAAATGCAACTGGACGGAGAGTCTCGCCTTTCTTTCCTTTTCAAAAGAGGAGATTTTTACACATATTTTCATCAAAAAAATGGTTTCAAGTTTTAATTATAGTAATAAAATGTTTGTTCAACCAAAAAACAATTAATTCCTTTAGGAGTCATTCTGACTGATAATGATAATAATAATTTTGTAATACTGAGATATTTTCTGAGACGGTTATTATCATACCATGAAAATCTCATACCGTCCCAACCCCTAGTGGTCACGACAGGTCAACATAAAAATAATGATTTGTTGGTCTTTAAGGGTCACAAACTAAAAAAGGAGTTGGAAAACACTGATATAGCCATCCAGCAGTGGTGCATGCTGGGTAACTGTCATGGTGGCTTGTTAAAGAGAGCAAAGCACACTTTGAACATTAAACACTGCTGTGAGACAAATCGGTACAAAGTGGTATTTTTCCACTTTACAGGATTACAAAGGGGCCCCGCGGGGGCGTCTCCATGGACCAGAGACTGAGACCGATGGGGGGGGGTCAGAGACAGAGGGGGGGTCAGAGGAACAAAGAGGCTCTGGGAATCAGCTGGCAGCAACAGTCGGTGTCCGTCTGCTGGTCCAAACACAAACTCAGTGCTTCAGTAGAGGAGGAAGTATCACTGAGGTTAAAGTTACAACCAGAGCTGATTCATCAGTCAGTTGATCAACAGGAAATTAAACGACAGGAAAGCCCCTTTTCCACCAACATTTCCAGGAACGTTTATTCCTAGGAATTTATTTACCTGGGTAAAAGAGTTCCTGGTGATCTGTGTGGTTTGTGTCTCAAATCAGCTGAAGCTAAAGGCCAAACAAGCACAATAACACCATAGAGGACGACCGACAAGCCCGCATCATCATTTGTGCGACACAATACTCCAGGATGGAGGACGTTCAAGTTGTTCTGTTGTTCCTCGTGTTTTACTACATCACATATAAAACCATGTGATCTGCACGGAAAAGATGACAGGCGTTATTAGCAAAGACAACTGCCAACACCCGAAGCTTCTTATAATCTTGCTTAAGTTCCTTCAACTTCTCACGAATGTGTTTCAGTGTGTGCCCTATATTTAGCTCCGCCAGCTTGTCAGCTATTCTTCCATAGACTCGGTCGTTTCGAGTCGCCGACTCAAAGTTCCACTGAATTTCTTCCTGGGCAAATACGCTCCAAAGAGCCTGGACCTCGTCGTCCGTCCACTTCTCGTAGCTTCTCTTCTTTTGCTCCATTTTCCAAATGATCAAAACACAAACCAAGTGAAGCTTGTAGAAATGAAAGTTTGCAGCCACACTGGCACGGAAGTGTGGAACGCTGCAAGTGTGTGCTCCACCAATCAGTGTTCTTCAGCACACAGCCCCGCCCCTCAGGAATTCTCCTACCCCCCTACTAGGTACTTTGTTCAGGGAAAGTTTGGGTTGAGGGAAAGTTTTTTCCCCGGGTAATTTCAGTGGAAACGCGCCGAGGTTTTTCAAAATCCCGGGTCAATGATAAAAGTTCCTGCAGTGGAAAAGGAGCTAATGTGAATCAAATATTCTGATTTATTTACTACACTAAAATTCTGAGATAAAGTGAACGCCATGTACGCAATACTACACACCTTTTATGTGTCTGAGAACTAATTAGCGTCTTGTAAAATAAATTATGGTGCATATTAATGTAGGAATATAAATTTGATTTGGATGTGCGTGTACATTTTATGTCTAGGGATGTTCGGTTTTCAGGTTGTCCACTAGTCTGTCCATACGTCCCTTTCTCGTGAACGCACTTTCTCCATTTTACTTGCTGATAGGCCGATGGCAGTCAACAAGGTGAATATCAGCCGAAACCGATGTTCAGCTGATAAATCACCTCTGCTCCATAATATTAGTTCATATAGTGGCTTGGGAATATCTTCAAACACTGAACTGATTGGATTGCGGTGGTCAAAGGTCACTGTGACCTTGCATCAGTCTCGTTCTCGTGAACACGATATCTCAAGAATACCTTGAGAGAATTTCTTAAATTTGGCACAAACGTCCACTTGGACTGAAGAATAAACTGATTAGAATTTTGTGGCTGAAGGTCAAAGGTCAGTGTGACCTCACTAAACATGTTTTTGTCCATAACTGAAGAATTCATTCACTAACTCTGACCAAACTTGACACCAATGTCTAACAGGATAAAATAATGAAGGTCCAAAGGTCAAAGGTCAGCTTGACTGTGACATCATCTTGTTCTAACGTCATATCTCAGGAACAGAAGGGGAGACATTTGGTCAGATACTGAATTGATGACTCTGATCTTGAAGCTGTGCTGATTGTATAGATCTTCATGTTTTCACTGACATGGGTGGACACTGTCAGAGACACTGGACTGGTGGGCGGAGTCATACAACCACGGGGCAGTGATTCTAGTTTATTGAGACATAGCTGTTTCCTGCTGGTATAGTGCCACAAAAACCAGGCATTTAAGCCAAAACATGATTTCGGAACCATAACAGTGGTTTCTGTGCCTAAACACAACCACGACATATCCACTAAATAAAAACGTACAGATGTAACATATACGAGATTTGCAGAAATGTACAACGCCAACATTTTTTCTGGCGTCTGGCTCACAAACTGCACAGATCCTTCAACAGATGACCCGTCTTGTGATTTCTATTTTTACACATGAACACTTTCCAAACACAGTCAGACAGTGAAATAATGAGATATTTAACCTGTTTCTCCCCGAGAGTCGAACACATGCGGGGTGTCGATGCGTCAGCGTTGTGAGGGATCGCACAGATACTCAGAATCAATCGCTGGATCGATGAGCTGGATCGGCTCAGAGCGGCCTGTTTTGGTTCCCTGCGTGTGATAGCGTGTGTGAATAATTCAGTGTGGTTGAACATGTTTACGGTGTTAAAGCTGAACGCTGCACTGTGTCCACTGGGTCGCTCCCAGGCACATTATAATGGGTCTATAAAGTCTGGTGACCTCACGCTCTCGCTCATTTACAGCCAATGACTTTAAGTGTGTCCAATCCAATCCTCAGGTATTTATTGAGAGAGAAGTGCACACCCGCTCTCTAAGTAAATTGAAATCGCTGCCCTCCCGTGGGACTTCATTTCAGCCCCGGTCCAGCATCATGAGGGGGGACTGAGAGACCCCGAGTGGACTCCAGCACATTTACTGAGGAGTATGAGCATATTTATCCATTGCTGATGAGCTTATTACCATTTAGTCCGTCTATAAAGACCTGTGTGTGTAACAGCAGCATCATTTATTGAGATAAATATATTCTGAAGGATTTCACTCTGCAAAATATGTTTGTTTCTCCCAGTCCGTGCAGAAGTCAGACAGAGGAAGACATTTTGAACTTGAAATATATTCTGATGCTGATACTTTTGTGCTTAAATAAACATTTGAATGCAGGACCTTTACTCGTAACAGAGTATTTCTCCTCTGGTATCAGTATTTTTACTTAAGTAAAATATCTGAGTACTTCTTCCACCTCTGACAGTTGCTGTGTTTCCTTCAACATTAGTCAGTGTTACTGAGAAGGAGGATAACTAAGGCCTTGTCTCCGTGCACACAAATAATTTTAGAAACAGATATTTTCCTCTATGTTTTTGCCTCTTGTCCAGAAACAGAATTTTATGGTTCATAGTAGGGCTGCACAGTGAATCAAGTCTTAATCACGATCACTAATTTTGGCTTTTCATAGTTAAATGAACATGATTATCTGCTCAGGGTGGGACTGACGATACGGTATTATCACAATACTATATTATTGTGATAAAACCTATTGCGAGTTATTACCTTTCTTCCAAATTATTTCCCTTTGTCAACATGAGTTTACCTCCATGAGATAACGTTTTCTGACCAACAGCATCATAACACCTGTCAGAAATGCTGCATACACCTGACAGACTGAACTGTGGGCAGATTTAACATCCTCTGGAAGGACAGATTAAAGGAGAAGTCCAGTATTTTGCACTTTGAGCCCCATTCCTGGTTGTTTATGATGAAATAGAGTGGTTAAGACCAAAATCTTGACGATTGCTCCTTCTCTGACAATTTGAGAGAATTTGTCTTTCCCCTGCCTGGCTTAACAATGCTGTCTATGGCCATGTGTAAATCTGTCCTAAAACCACCTTAAACGTTGGTTTTCAAAGCCATGAAACTCACCCAGTGGTCAGTGGTGTTCCTTGATGTTCCCACATAAAAATCGTAGCAAACATAATCAAAACACGTGGGGGCGTCTACGTGTTTTTAGCTTGTAACAAAAGCCTTGGTTTCAACAGCGCTGTATGGACGCAGATCTTTGCACAGGAAGTCAGTGATGGACTGTGTTATTATCTTCGCTCTCTCACCGTTGGATGGTAGTTTTGTCGAGCTAAGTGTGTCCAGTGTTGGGTGATATTTTTGGTGAATCAAACCCGCACTGCACCGCTCAGTGGGTAGAGTGGGATGCCCACTCTACCCACTGAGCTACTGGGCACCCCATCACAACCTTTTTGGTTGTTTGTTGGTCTCAAACAGGTCTGCAGCTCTGCAGGTGTCTCACCATCCTCCATCCTCTTCATCTCTTGTTGATGAAGTCGGCTCATGAGCTGCATCCCTTTAGAAACGTTCATATGATGTGTATGAAACATACAAATGTAACGTGTTGGTTATGTGTAGAAATTTAAAAAAGATTTTCCACATCTTCGTCTTCTTTGTTGGTGTCATTAGTGCTGCCTCCCTCAGACAGACGGACAGATGAGAGCAGAAACGTCTGGTACGAACAGAGGTAACTCAGATCATGTTTGAGCTGCAGATTATTTGTATATAAAGTAATATTTCCAGGAGATAGTTGGTTCCATCCTGAGCTGATGTGTGCAGATAAACATGTCGTCACACTGCGGCCCTGTGTGTTCTAGCGGGGGTTAACCTGGTGAGGATATGGGACACTTCCCACATGACTGATAAGACGGACTTTGAGCCCTTCTCTTAGCTTCACAGCTCTCTGCTCCAGCTGTGTAAATGGCTTATGTGTGAAATGTAAGCTATGCAGGTCAGAGCGGCGCGGAGTCATGCTACGCAAATAAATACCGTGATGTCATATCTCCCCTCACCTCTACATTAAACACATAGTTCATTACTGCGGAGACACTTTAACCCCGCGGACACGCTCAACGATGACGCATCAATCAAATCCTGATAAATAGAGCTGATTGGTCTTTGTTCCCGATGTGCAGCGCCGTGTGTTCTAATGCAGAAAGATGAATCCTTATGTAAAAATCAATAGAGCAGCTTCTGCAGAAAGGTGTTTTAGTGTTATGGATCTGCGTGACAGAGAAGCAGCTGCTGGTTTTAAGATGAAAACGTTATAGTTCTGTCAATCGATTAACGGGCCACTTCTTTCACCATCTTCCCTTTTCCTGCAGCATCCATCTTCTCAAGTACACTTAGATGGCTAATGTGCTCTCCTTAGATATTCTAATGATGAGTCTAAATCACACTCAGCGCTTTATTGCTGATCAAGGGGATCTAAGCAGTTTCATATGCTTAAAAGGAGCACTTTTAAGGCCGTTTACATTCAATCAGCTCATCAGCTGCACTGTGAAATATCAGAGAAACTAAAACTGTCAGAGTCTAAAGTGACGTCTTCACAAGTCTTCATGTCTGATCGACACCAAGGAAAGAGGAGAGAATCCTCTCATTTGAGAAACTGCGTCCAGGAAAGCATTTTTTTCTTTTGAATTAAACACTGAATTTAACAGAAAAAAGTCGTCCATGAACTCTGTTGACTGTTGATTATTTAACAAATAACTGAACTGTTTAATGTCTGGTTCACACTACACCATATCAGCCTGATTATAGCCAGATGCAGCGTCGTACGATTTTCTGAAGACAATGAGTGTCGTACGTGATAATCCATGGTTTCCTCTGGTGTAGACGATTGGGAAATTTGCTGTACTTCAAAATAAGGTGTATGTATTACAAACTTGAAACATTCACATGTCACTTGCGGTCGATTTTGGACTGCGACCCACCAGTTGGGAGCCACTGGTTTAGAAGACAGAAGCTAGGTTATTAATAACGAAAAGGAAGAGGACCGAGGATTGATCCTCGTGGGACGCCACAGAGGATGTTTGCTTTACGATTAGGGGTACTTCTCAGTAGACGACAACCAACGCCACGTCTGGGACGCCTCACGACGTCCCAACAGAATGTCTATAGTTTGATTTTCTTTTTGTCGTCCATGACTTCTCCCGTCACAGCCGTCACTTTGACCAATAGGAACACAGAGCGATCTGCTGCCGTGGAAACTGAAGGACAACAACAGCCCAGCCTTTTAGATATTTCCTGTAGGGACGTTAGCACACAGAGTAAACAGGAAACAGCAGAGGCACTTTTTGCAGGAACTTCCTGTGGAGGATTCACTCAGTACGTTTACATGCACGCAGTAGTGGAGCTAAGCTCACAGCTCGGCTAATCAGTCAAGTCGGACTTCTTGTCTTGTCTGAGTATACATGCAGCAGAGAAAGTCAAATTTCTGACTCCGCCTCGATAGGTGATGCTGTGTCCTTTTTAATATAGTGCGTATTGAACTAGAAAAAGAGAAACATGCACAGCAAAGTGCTTCATCTATAAATATTATTACATCAGAAAGAATTTCACGACAGAGTCCTGAATCTTATCAAACACAACACGACTGTATGTGTGTTTGCCATTTTATTTAACCATGAATCACATGAGCCCACACGCCTAAAATTAACTTTGTGATCACTGTTCCAAATAAAACAGACATGTTTTGGTAGCAGAGGATCAGCAGCTATGAGTGGATCAGGTTCCCAAAATTTCCTGATGCATCCCACTTTATTGATCCTCCAAAAACCAGTGTCTTTATAAGATTCCTGTCCCGAGTGTGTCACAGCGGCGGGTAACAAACATCTCTGAGCTCTGGTTTGTCAGCTGGTGTTGCGACGCTCCGTCCTGTCCTATGATCTGAGGGACAGAGACATTAATGGTCCAGAAAGCTCGTCCTCTTTTATAAAGACAGACAGTCCAGACCCAGATTGATGGTGCTGCTGCTCTCCCTTCAGAAAACAGAAACACTTTGATTCCTATTTGTATTTATTCTCGTCGTCTCCATGAAGAGCTGAAGAATAGTTTTTTATTAATTTCATGGATTATTTGCTCATTATGCATTAATCATGGTGCCCCATCTGGAAGGTGCAGGCGTGACTGTGTGAGAAACAGCCATTCTGATCTCAATTAGATTCTGCCTCTGCTCTCCGTCTACCCATAAATCACTTCTCCAAAGTGAAATTAACAGTTACTGGAGCGCATTAATATCCCGAGTCAGGCATGAGGGGAGCGCAGCGACTGGAACCGGCCGTCTCTCACAATGTGGAAAACATCATTCTGTTTGTGAAAGATCTACATTACATGCTAAGACACTGACAGGGAGGAATGATGGCGTGTGAGGCCGCAGATCTCCAGTCAGCAGGTCAGGTAGACGGTCATGTGACCCCCCAACACACACACAGATATATGTACTGTATAATCCTAAAGTCATTAAAGCTTCAGTACAGAATAATACAGATCACTGCTGTGATTGTGGAAAAGATTTTATCATCTAACGTGAACATTACAGGTGCAGCAAACACTCCAGTGTATCTAACATAACGACTATGTACGATATATCAATACACTTTCAAGCACAATTTAAATTTAGACAACACCATTTATATCGATATACGGTCAAGCAACACTTTATAGAGCCTGCAGCCTGACGTAGCCCAAAGCTTTGATTGACTTTAAGTTCACAGATAAGAAACAATAAACTGTGAAGACAATAAAGCTTCCACACACTGTGTGTGATTTATCCTGGCTGAAATATGAGCAGAGGAAATCTCTGCTAGCTGCTAGGCTAATTTATACAATGCAAAATGCCATAGGCTTGTGCTAATAACGTTAGCATGTTGTATTTGTTTGTTTTTCATTAATACACCTGCAACGTCTACAAGGTATCCCGTTCTGCTTTTGCATCCTGAGGCTGCCTGAAAGCAGCGGGGATAAGGAACTGACCTGTGGTTTGTTTTTCCTCATCCCAGTGATGGGCACATCTGGATGATGTTCGTAAATGTTTATTTAAAAAGGTCTAGATCATTTAGGCTGTACGATATATATGGATGTTTTCACTACACTCAGAGAGACACAGAGCTGCTGCTCTCTTTAATCTGTTTGTCATTAGTCTACAGTGAGACATCGTCTATATGTTACACGTGCTACGCTAAATCAGTCTGTGACATGAATGAAGTTTCTGCAGCAGCACACGTACAACACTGTGGGCCTTTTCCTCTCTAACTCTTGGCCGTGCCGATTTCCAGAGATGGATCTTCTCAGGTGCAGGTTCAAAAGCAGCCCGCCTGCCTTCAGGTGGGTAGCGGTGATGTCTGGTCTACCGCAGACAACCCCCAACAACCACGTTGCTTCCCCTCAAACAAGCTGTGTGTGTTGTGAGACTCTCGTCCCTTCATTCTGCAGGAGACCAGAGAGAAAGGCGTCTTCAAAAGTCTCTGTGTGTTCAGCTCTCAGTGCGTCTGTAGCTTCTAACTGAATCTCTGTGGTTTGGAGTTTAGTTCCTTTCCTGCGTCCTGTTTGTACTTTAGATACCTGATTTATTTTACTGTTTCATGTTCGCTATTATAAGTTGTGTGAAGTTGCTGCTTGAAAACTCAACATTTCCTCAGCAGATGACAGCTGTCTGCTGATGTGTGGAGTTATTCCCTCTCGTGCAGGCGCAGAACGTACGTGCTGGTGGGCCGTCAGCTGTAGTCTTTGCGGTGTGTTCTTGTGCAACTTTTTGGCAGAGACACGGTGACGTTGGCTGACACAACAGGAGGCCTTCGTCGGCGCTAGTTCTCAGAGGTCAGTTTGGGGTGTCTGGACCTTTAAAGGTACTGAGTACTGATACGTAGCCCAAGCTGCTGCTCTGCACTGCACATCACCCATCTTGGTTGGTGCATCCCGCCACCTTGACGGCGTTGCAACAGAGACAGTCAGCAGCTTCATTTTGAGCGCTAAAACCCCTTTAGCATTGTTAGCACCATTAGCCGTGCTGACACTGCTAACAGAGCTGCTTTGCTGCTCAAAATTTAGCTTAGCTGCTGACTCACCGGGGCGACTGGAGGGTCGGCGCGGTTTCCATAGTAACGCTGATGGGCCTGGATGGCGTTACTAGCAGATATCGCAGAACGTCTCAACTACAGCAGGATCAGAAAATAAATTAGCGGCGTTTCCACTCAGATTATTTTATGGTCAAATCAAAATGTTCATAAAATGTAGTTATTGTGACTTTTTAGATAGAAGTGTCTCCCTGAGATGATGATGATGATGATGATGAGGAGGAGGAGCAGGTGTGAAGGGGCTCTGCGGGGCAGAAACGGGGCTAAAGCGGCTGATGTGGAGGCAGGAAGCAGAAAGTTGGAGCAGCAGCATGTGAAGAGTTGATTTGAGTGTGTCTCTGGTGACAGACTGCTGTCTCCTCGGCGCTGAGCTTTAAATGGTTTCTCTGTCGGGCAGAATGGAGGGGATAAACTGCACTCTCCAATCCCCAGACCCATTTAGGCGGCAGATGAAAAGGCGGACGGACAGCCTCGACATGTTCCCCCACTTTTATTCAGCGCCCGCCGGCTGATAAACAAAACAGCAAATATCCAGTGCATTTTGTGACAGCCACTTTTCAGCTGCCACTCCTCCTGCGACGCCGTCCGTCACCGCGCGGCCTCCTGCTTGCTGCCGCTCCACGTCTCCTCTGACAGCTCCCAATAATTACGGCATTATGGGAACAGTAGTCATTATTTACAACATGATTAAATGTTTCCGCGTCTATTGACTCGGGCCGCTGTGATTTATGCATTTGTTTAGTCAATAGTGTAGTTGAAATGATGTCATTAATTATGTATGGAGGGTCCAGGAGCCTCCCCCTCCTCCTCCTCCTCCTCCTCCTCCTGTGACAGATGTAAGAGCAGAAATCATCAGAGTTTAGGGAATTGCTCGGTCCCACAATCTATCTCCAGCTCCATCTTTACGCTCTTTATCTCCCTTTTATATTCTCCGTCTCTTTTCCTGCCTCTCAGCTAATGAACTTTAAGTCCTCAGCTGCTCTCTGTCTTCATTCGTCCTCCGTCTGAACGGCCACGTTTACAAAATGTGAAGCGTCCACATCGTGTTCGACCAATAACACGTCAGAGCCGACTTGTTCTTTGTTGCTGGAGGAATAATAAATCAGAATAAAGCCACCAGAGCTGAAACAGTCTGAACCTCTCATATGACACTGATCAGAAGTCACAGCGGTGGAGCTGAATCTGACTCTGAGTCAGTTTTACACTCAGAATTATCACCATTTAAAATAAACAAACATCGATTGCGATCCATGTTGTCTTGGTGCAGACAGAACAGAGAGTAAGGACACTGCAGCTCAGTGAACTGCATGGTTTTAGGATAATGTGGGGGTGGGGAAACGTATCATGATTTTTATTTTCATGATTTAAAAATCAAGTTTTTGATGCCTGAATGGATGTAATCACTAGAGGCGGGGGAAACATTGATTCTTCTAAGTATCATGAGTCTGTTTTTTCTGATCCCTGAATTGTTTTTTTTCTGACTGATTCAATTTTAAAATGCTTAGTGAGTTAGCTTGATGCTAACACATATCTGGGATTACCGTTAGCAGAAATTAGCATCGCTGTTGCAATAATACTGTATTAACAAAAGATCCATTTTACTTCGCATGATTAATCTAAAGCGATGTGTGCTCTTTCTCACAGTGGATTTATAGTTTTGCATCGGCTTTAAGCTGTAGCCTACGCTGTTGTGAGCATTTATACTTGTGCGGTGGTGTGTCTGTGTCACTCTGCAGTTACACCTCCAAAACACTAGTTGGTGGCGGAGGTTTCTGTGAAGTGCTGTAAAGTTTAGTTGATTCAAATCACACATTAAACACACATTAAACAGGTTAAACACACAGTAAACACACATTAAACACACAGTAAACACACATTAAACACACAGTAAACACACATTAAACATGGCTTCATAGAGACAGTTTCAAACACAAGTACACAAATCAGCTTCACTATAACTGGCAGCATTCACAGACAAACACTTGTCTTTATCTGGACACATTTTCCCCACAAATACAACATGCTAACGTTATTAGCACAAGCCTATGGCATTTTACATTGTATAAATTAGCCTAGCAGCTAGCAGAGATTTCCTCTGCTCATATTTCAGCCAGGATAAATCACACACAGTGTGTGGAGGCTTTATTGTCTTCACAGTTTATTGTTTCTTATCTGTGAAATTAAAGTAAATAAAAGCTTTAGTTTCCACTGAGGGAAATGTTTTTCTGCAGAGGCACACATCAGGCTACAGTGTAGGGTACACCTCTACGCAGAGCCCACGTGTACGTCGTTGATGACGTTGTCAACGTTACAAATGAATCTTCGAAGCTTCAAACTATTCAGCAGAGCCCTGAACGTAACGTCAGACTGTTTGACTGTCACCATCATCTTTCTCCTGGCCAATTTGTGACATGGAGCAAACCAACACGTGACATAAGGAGAGTTTCTTTTGATGCAACAGAGCAGAGTAACATGAAAATTAGATCTCGAAGAGGCCAGAAAATACTGTTGTTGATTAATCTTAAACCTGCGGAATGTCTAATGAAAGAGAAATACACTTTCTGCGTCTGTATCAAGATTAAAACACACACCTGGTCAAACGCACGCTGAGGCTGTTTAGACAGACCACGTTTCTAAAGTGTCACTTTGCAGCTGTACAGTGCATTCAAAAGTGACGGCAGGTTACACTGAATAAAACACACCCACGACTAATGGAATATGGTATTACAGATATTTAATAAAAGAAGATGAAAAGACTGGGAGCTCACACACATTTTATATATCAGATTTGTGTCGTCGTTTTTGGACGAATGGTACAAAAAAGTGAAACATGACGTGACCTCCATGTTTGATTAGGAACAGGTTTTTATGATGTGATGTTAATATTCTTGCAGGTGTTTTGGGTGTGTTTAGGAGAACATGACTCTTATTTACAGACAGACAAAGAGCCGTCAGCGTGAGTTTGATGAGTGAGATGAGCAGCATGATATTTGGGATGTGTTCCTGATTGAAGCCCACAGGTTGATGTAATTATCACACATCACTCGTTCACTCTCTCTCCATCCGTCCGTCCGTCCGTCCTGTCACTCTGTCCCTCTGAGGGATTTCACACTCTGTGGTCTCAGCCAGAGGTCAGAGGTCACCCTCCGTCCCCCCTGTCAGCTCTCCCCTGAGTCATTTCCATTTTAATGTCACACTTCCAATCCATCAAAGATGTGACGGACATCACACGGCGGCTTTAAGTCCTCTCCCTCTGGGCTCTGTGGCTCCAGCAGCTCTGGAACATGAGACCTCTCAGTTTCAAACACACACTCTGCTGTGATTACAGAGGGGTCGATACGTCTCAGCAACATTTACAAGAGGAGTCAGGCTCTGGAACTGGGGAAATTTGGGATTTTGGAACATAAAACCTGACCCATGCTCAAGTTAAAAAGCTAGTGGTCGTCAGAGCAGACTTGAGACTCTTTGAAGCTAGGTCGGTGTTCGCTGTAGTGTCCCAGGTCTGAGCTTTGCACACCAGAAAATAAATAATTACCACTTTAGTGTCAGCGACTGGCAGCACTCGTCCTCTGGCTTTTCCTGTTTTTACGCTGCCTGGCGTTTCGGAGCGTAGTGCTGTGAGCAACACGCTGAGCATAAATCAGATCCTCCAGGATGTCACAGGCTGTTTTGGGATCGTCGCGACCTGAAATGTCTGACATACATCACTTTCTCTGAAAAGTTGTGATGCATGCTGTGTGCGTGTTTAAAGGCGTTTTTTGCAGTTGAATTTCGGGGGAAAAGAAAAATTGCAAAAATAGTTGTGATGCTGTCTCGAATTCAAAGATAATTATTATGAGCATTCAGTGGCTCCCTCCGTCTCCTTGAACCACTCTCCTCCTGCTCTCTTTCCCCGGCTAGTGCGAGCACAACGAGATCTCGTCCCCACTCGTCATTTTTTGCTGCTTGGGCCGAAGCCCCGCAGCAGCAGGTAACATCCGACACCGAGCCGTTATTCTCACACGACACTAAAACGGCTCGACTCTGTTGTTAAACCTGTTGATAAACATTGGTTAACGTTAGCCGTGTGATGCTAACAGTTAGCCCTGTCCCTGTGTGTCTGCATGTCCTCCCAGGCACGGCACTCACACGCTGCAGGAGCAGTCGCATGACAAGGGGAGAGTAGGACAGTGAGGGGCGGAGTCAATCATGCGCCGCATTTAGCTCTACAATGACATTTTAAAGATTCAGATTAGCGGAAAGTTGTGGTGATTCATGGGGATTGGTTGAATTTGTTGGGATCACATCATCCTGTAGGAAGTATGAGAGGTGTTGAATAAATAACGGTGAGGAAAAACATGTCTGTAAATAAATAAATGAATACATAAATACCTTTTTTTATGTGTTACTTTTAATTTACTGAAATAAGCTCACTGTGGCAGCAGGGAGAGCCATGAAGGTAGTTCTTAACTCTGTGTGCGCGTTAGAGTGTGGATACCTGAGATCAAATAGATCTCCACAAATGACGCTTGTGTTCGGCCTAAAAGTGACGGACCTGCTGTCTGTGCTGGGCTAATTCCTGTTCAGTGCTGGGGTTTGTTATGTACGTGACAGCACCTGACCGCAACACATAGGCTGTTTTAGGTAGTAAATATTGATGTAAGTTAATGTTAGCTAGCATGGGTGTAATCACAGTATACAGGCAAGCTGTAACCATGGCAACAATAATATTGTGACGGGGTCAAACTCAGTTAGGTCACAGTAACTGCGTCTGGCTTGGACAGAAATATGTGGCCTGAGACATGATATGTCATGCAGGACAACTCACACAATCGATGTGGATTGACGTTGATGCAGCGCCGAATGTTGGATTTCTTTTTGAACAGATGTGCGACTGAAGTTCAGAGGACGAAGGCCACTTCTTGGGGCAGGTCATTTTAAAACATACACTGTGTCCGAAATCACGTGACAACGACACGTAAAATATTAAAATAATTTTCCAGCTCTAGATTCATTTGAAAGGCCAACAGATGGGAAACGACTCTTTAACTCCACCCACATATGTTTTAATTGTTCCAAACCTACCTGATGCTTTATAGTCATGTTATAGTTCAGTGTCCTGCGCTGCAAACCTGTAAACCTCTGCAGCTCCAGTGTTAAGGTGCAGGAAGTTAACGCACAGCTCTGACATTTACTTTATATCAATTTTCATTTTTGTACAGCTGTTTATTTTCAGAGGAGTAAAATCTGTCTTTATTTTGATCACAGTCTGTTTTTATAAAATGTGGCTTTGACCTGCAGCTGCACATGGAGCTCATTTTGTAGAAAACACTGAGATATATTTCGTGTATCACCAGTTAATTTTTGTCGTCCAGCCTGAGACAGAATCTACCTCTCCAACAGGGGATAAAAATCTCTCAAACGTCTGTGTACGTGCAGACGGAGCCTCATTCTTCTCCTGGGTGCTCACCCTGAGAGCGGCGTCTCCAGAGGACATCACAGACATGAATGGCGATCTCCTCGGTATCATCACTCCGATGGTAAAGCCAGTTTGATGAGCCCATCTCCTCCTGACACCTCCCTGAGACTCCAGGGAATCTGCTCTCCAAACATGCAGCCGGGTCGCAGGTTAATGACTTTGTGTTTACCATCCAGCGGGCTCTTTGATAACACGCCGGCCCTCCCCTCCCTGCGTGTCTCCACCGCCGAGGACAATGAAGACGCGCGGTGTAGCAACAGGAAGCGAGGAATGTGACGCCACACACGGGGCTTTGTGGGAGAACAAGCAGGGCCGGGCCGGAGAGTGAGAACCACTAATATTTATTCATGATAGAGAGAAAGTAGTGTTCTGTTGGCACAGGCTACTTCATTTACATTCTGTTATAGACTGTTTGCCCCAGCGTGGGAGCTCTGTCTATCTCCAAATAGATGAACCTGTCCTGCTCACTCCTTTTCGCTGTCATCCAGTCATGTCGCCTCCAAAGAAAACTCCTCAAAGCTCTCCATGCCGGTGCTCCTGTTGGGTTAGAGCACAGGTTGCTCTGCTGGGTGGAGGCCGCCTGGCAGCTCGCCGCCTCCACAGACACTCCTGAAACACTGAAACGAGTCAGAGTCGCTCAAAGAAACAAAGGCACGTTATTTTATTTATTTCAGTGTCCGGTATGCAGCGTCTCATTTTTAAGGAGCTAAAACTTGGACATTAACAGACATTAAAAAAACTAAAATAAATAAATGACAATTAAGTAAGATTGAATGAAATTAACAAAATAATTCCTCGTGTCAGTAACAAGCATCATCAGTACAAAACTGACAAATCCTAGAAAATGAAACCTTTAAATCAGTTGGTTTCTGGCACACGTGCACTCATGACACACCGAAAATACAGCCCAACGTCTCTCATATAACGTCACATTTTAAACGTGGAGTCTTTTCTCTGCAGATACAATGTGACACAAAGATTTCTCATCAAAACATACCTGGAGTTACATCATGATTCAACCAGGAGAACTCATACGAAATAAAAAGCCCTTAAATCAGTGTGTGTATTAATATTATCTCAGGTCAAAATACACAACAAAACACAACAAAAAATAAACGTAGAAACCCAGTGTGAACTTTGACAGGTATTTTCAATGTTGGGCAGCAACGTGGTGCAGTAATGATATTACTTTTTGTAAACAACGACTCATTTTAGTAATAAATATCATAAAGCAGCAAGTTTACCTTAGTGGCTGGAAATATTCCCAGTGCTTTGATTTTGTCAGGAGGAAATATGACTCTTTCTACTGCCAAAGACCATGTAGCTCCAGGAAATACACCCCACCAAAGGTGAGCCCTCCTCGGCTGCAGAGGTCGGCTGTAGCTCTGCACTGGCTAAACAGCCCAAACTGGGTGTCACTGGTGGACAGCTGCAGACACAGAGAAGTGATGAAGCTGCTGGTTGGATATGTGCTGGATGAAATGTTGAGTGACTCTCAGTCTGTCAGACACATCTTTGGGAAAATACCAGTCACAGGTGACAGAAGACCTCCAGCCTCTGGACTCAGACTGTAGCTCCAGTCTGAGATCTCAGGACTTAGTTTTGTTTGTTCCTGGTTCTCAGACTGAGCTGGGAAAGAAAGCTCTGATGTTCTCTGCTTCTCTCGCTTGGAGTAACCTGCAGAAAGATTTGAAACCATGTGAACTGGTCTGTCTGCCTGATTTTAAAGCTCTCATAAGTACTATTTCTACACGTCACTGGGACATCTTATGTTTTTATTGTGCGGCTGTTTGGCTGTAACTTTTTCACTGCTGTCTTGGACAGGTGTTGATCTCAGCAGGACTTACCTGGTTAAAGAGATGTATTGATTTATTTCCTTTTTTATTGTAAGTTTTGTCAGCATCTGTATTATCTAATAAGATTAAATCTTACACCCCCTGTACACCTGGCATTAACGTGCGGTTTTTGTGATCGGACTGCTCTTGACCACGTGAAAGTACAGCTGCAAATTCACTTGAAATGCATTGAGCAAAAAGTGCAATGCCGACATTTTCCTCTGGTAACTGGACTGTCCCCAGCGTTAATCGCAGAATGAGCGGTGTTGTTAACTCCTGCCTGGGTGGTGCAGAGAGAGAAGCCGAGGCTAACGTTAGCTAACCACTGGAGAGCGGAGGGTGGGCAGTGAGCGCTGTGTTTCTGCATGTTAACAGAGCTAGCCGACTGTCAGCAGAGGAAACAGACAATAAAATAAAAGACAAAACATTTACATCACAAAACATTAAAATGTCACTTACTCTACGTGGATAGAGCTTTGAAATGTGGCGCTAAAGCTCACTGAGTCAGTGGAGCACCGGACTCAAAGGAAAGGCCTCCTGTGTGTCACCTCATTTTGGCGTCTCTTCTTAAAAAGTTACAGGTTAATGTGTGTTGGGAACATCCCCGATACCAAAGAACGAGAATCCAAATAAACATGTGAGAGCTCTCTGCCTGTTGGAGACGACCGGTCACATGTTGCAGCCGTGTTTGATGGGAACAGAGCGTCACACAGAGCTGCTGCTGCTGCTGCTGATAACAGAGTAATGATCGGCCCTGAGAGTTTAAAGAGTCACACACTTAATCACTGGTGGTGAGAAGAGGCTGCAGATAAAGCAGCTGGAAACCAGTGAGAGTCTCTGTCAGCGTCTTCACCAGCAACAAGTGCACAGTTTCTCACCACAGGTTTATCTGGAGGAGCCTCGGGTGTCACCTCGCCGTCTGCTTCTCATAAAAACACGTTTGATTAAAGTGTCTGTTTCCTAATGTTTGAATATGTGTGTCTCTGTCTCGATGAAGGTTGGTGGACGTGAGGGACGACGGCAGAAATGAGTCCAGCAGCTCTTCGCAGCAGCTAAACGTAAGTTTGAGTGTAAAGTCAACACGTAAGTTTCACACTGACCTCGACGCTCTGTGCAGCTGCACCGTCTCTTAAAGCCAAAAGACATGTTTAAAGATTCATACCAATAACATGTTGGAATAATTAGTTGTGTGGTACGTTTTTTTTCCCCACAAAACAAGTTCACCGATGTAGTTAAAAAAAATTTAAAATCACATGAACTCCAGAGTCCATGAATTCAATTGGGGCGGGGAATGCCAAAAAATTTCACCCCTTCATTTGGTTCACTTTCACACTGCACTTTTTAAAGCGGACCAAACCGCCTGGACAATGTCACGCAGTTACAACAGCTGCTCATTTGGGGGCGGTATTGCCCGAAATGACCACTGACCAGGAAGAAAAAAAGCACGAGGAAGAAGAAAACCCAGCTCATTGATTGGCCAGGACCGAAAACGGAAATCCATCCCCTTCAAGTGAGATTTATGGTCGTGTGTCGACCCTACGCACGTCGTCTACGCTGTTGTGAGCATTTATACTTGTGCGGTGGTGTGTCTGTGTCACTCTGCAGTTACACCTCCAAAACACTAGTTGGCGGCAAAAGTTTCTGTGAAGTGCTGTAAAGTTTAGTTGATTCAAAACACACATTAAACACACATTAAACACACAGTAAACACACATTAAACACGGCTTCATAGAGACAGTTTCAAACACCAATCAGCTTCACTATAACTGGCAGCATTCACAGACAAACACTTGTCTTTATCTGGACACATTTTCCCCACAAATACAACATGCTAACGTTATTAGCACAAGCCTATGGCATTTTCCATTGTATAAATTAGCCTAGCAGCTAGCAGAGATTTCCTCTGCTCATATTTCAGCCAGGATAAATCACACACAGTGTGTGGAGGCTTTATTGTCTTCACAGTTTATTGTTTCTTATCTGTGAAATTAAAGTCAATCAAAGCTTCGTAGGTCACCACACTATCTTTGGTTCGCTGGATAGTCCGTTTGCGTTTCCCACTGTAAGCCAACTGCACCAGGGTTGTCTTGCAAGTGAACCAAGACCAGTTTTTAAGCGGACTAGAGAAACAAACTATCCTTGGAAGCGGACCAGGGTTCGTTTAAAGTGGACCAAATAGCGCCAGTGTGAATGCGCCCTAAGTTTCCTCTTCAGTAAACTATGAGTGGTGATTCTATTAAACCTCTGATGATCATTTGTGCCAATGTTTTTTATATAATAATCGAGTCTGTGGCAGCTGGGAATGTGTTTTACTAAACATGATCGTGTTTCCTCTTTTTTTGTGAGGAATTCTGTTTTAATGTTGAACATTTTCAATGGTTTATAAAAGCTGCACCGATGTGTCCAATCATACGATCAACATTTTGTGTAAATAATATTGTAAACAGCCTTTAATGAGTTTTCTAGGCTGCTAGCTTGAGTTTCTCTTGTTCCCTTGCTCTTTTGTTTGTGGGTTTTGTGAGGTACGCTGCACAGGCTGTTGTCAGTTATTGAGAAACACACCCACAGCTGATAAATTCCCTCACACCTGTGCACACCTGTTTCTATTTAAGCTCAGACAGTGGTGCTGAACACTCTTGACGAAGGTCGAGGAGTACTGCAGCATTAGATTCCCTAACACATTATGAAGCTGAGCAGTGTGCGGGGTGTTCTGTTCAAAGACTCCAGTAATGTTTTCCAATGCACCTGCGTCTGAGACAGGTGGATGTGCGAACACCTTTATATGAAGATGATGACGAGCAGTTTAATCAATAACCTCCGGTCGCCGTCCTGAAAATATTTTCAGTTTCTTTAGTGAAACGACTCAAACATTAAATCAGATTAAAATAAACCCAGAGACAGGTGAGGAGACAGGAACACGTGTGTGTGTTGTATGATGGGATTTGAAGGTAACATTGAAATATGCAGCAGATATATATCTATATGTGTGTGTGTGGGTGTGTGTGTGTGCAGCTTTAATGTGTCTCTGGTGGCCTGGTGTTGACAAAAGCTAACTGATGAGCAGACACAGCGCTGGGCCATACTGGGGGGGAAAAAACAGTGTTGACCCTGCTTAGATTGGATTTACCGCGCGGCTGGATCCAGCCACTGGTAGACATGATGGATTATTGTAATGGCCACCTCCATGGCCTCTTTGTCATGTTTAAATGGCAATACATTTTAGCCTGAAGGGGGGAATTTAACACGCCGAGGCTGAGGAGGCAAATGATGTGTTTGAGGTGTAAATAAAAATGTGTCACAGGTTGACTGTGCGCTGACGAGCTGCAGGTGGGACGACGTCTTCGACCGCGGGTTATTACTATTGATCCTCTTTCATTATGTGCATTAATCAGCAGCCATTAAAAGCCATTATTATATCTGGCTGGACCGGGGCCAGACTCCAGTTACTCTGACGCTGGTGGCATTTTCTCAGCGTCCGTCTCTCCAGCTGCTGCCACCTTAATTTAGTTTGGGTTATTGACAAATATATTTATGAAATACATCATAGATCAGACAGTCAGGGGGTGAAGCACGGAGGATAGATGATGCGTACACTGTGATATTATGACACGTGTATGGGTTCATGTGCTGTTACTGGACTGTACATACAGCATATGTAGAGTGATGCACGTCATGTGGAACCACTGTTCACTAGCTCAAGTTCCACCTGGAAGCCTTTCAGCCCGGTAAACGCTGAGTGGTTTTGGACTGAAACATGACCAACATGAAAGACACGCGGCGCTAAAAGTTCCAGGAAATA
Source organism: Cephalopholis sonnerati (assembly GCA_019142605.1). Lineage (NCBI taxonomy): Eukaryota > Metazoa > Chordata > Actinopteri > Perciformes > Serranidae > Cephalopholis > Cephalopholis sonnerati. The sequence continues at coordinate 37,537,498 of JAGQAX010000019.1, forward strand.
TTGGTGGAGGAGGAGCTAATGATAAATCTGAGTGTGTTCAGCTCTTCGGAGGCTGCAGACCCAACAGTAATATTTTAATGTGTTAAATGGTGACTAATGTGCAGGTATGGATCTTTTGTCTTCCCGGGCTTGTGCGTGTCGGCGGTCATCCTCCAGGCAGCCTAAGGAACCCCCATATAGAGTTAATCATTACATCCCAACCCCTACCCTCATTGATCCCCCGCACAGTAAAGCCGCTGCAGCAGTCGATCCTGCGCTGGATGCAGATTGCTGTGGCAGAACAGTCGCCTCAGCCTTTAAAAGTGCTTTCATTTTCTCTGTTTGTGCTGAAGAAATATCGAGCGGCTCAACAAGTCTGAGGCCAGTCGATCTGCGCGCGCACACACACACGCACACACACACACGCGCACACACACACACACACACACACACGGTTTCTCTGAGATTTCATCAAAGTTGAATTGACTTTTTGTTTTCTTGTTGCCTGTCAGAGTTGAACTGTGAGATGAGAGTTTGAACTGATGAAACATAATGAACCTGATTACATAATATATTGATCTGAGAACTATAATTATCTGTGTCGGGTTCATACTGGATTCGTGGCGGTTCTGCTGTACACACCTGTACTGTAGGTTTAAACGGAGCCACAGGAGGCCGGGGTTTACATAGACTTTACAACAGCTGGGGGCCGTTGTTAGCCACAGAACTTCATAAAATAAACACACACAACAAAAAATGCTTTAATTTATTGACAACAAATCGTAATTGTCCTGCCAATCAAAGTCGTGTTTCACTGACATTTAGCAGCATCAAACCTTGGTGTTTTTCAGTAAAACATCAGCAGCATTACAAGCAGCAATTGTACCACCAAAAGCAGGTGTTTTATGGTGGCATTTCAAGCGGAAATTTTGCCACATAAAGCAGACGTTTATTAGTAGCATTTTCAGAATAGATTGTGCCATCAAAACTGGGTGCTTTTTAGTCGCATTTCCAGCAGCAATTCCGTCACATAAAGCAGGTCTTTTTTAGTGGTATTTCCAGCAGTAATTGTGCCATCAAAAGCAGATGTTTTTTAGTGGCATTTCTAGCAGCCTTGTACCACCAAAACAGTTTTTTTTTTTTGCTAAACGTGGCACATTTCTAGCAGTGATTGTGCCACAAGAAGCAGGTGTTTTTTAGTGGCAAAAAAATTGTGCCAATGAAACTTGGTGTTTCATAGGAAATCATCGGCAGCATTAACAGTGATGATTGTGCCACCAAAAGCAGGTGTTTTTGGTTGCATTTCTAGCAGTGACTGTGCCACCAAAACTGACTGTAGTGGCATTAGTACCACCAGAACTTGGTGTTTTTAGTAAAACACTAGCAGAAAGACTAGCAGTCATTGGGCCACCAAAACTGGGTGCTTTTTAGTGGTATTTCCAGCAGCAATTTTGCCACCAAAACTTGGTGTGTTTTTTTTATTTTAGCAAAACATCAGTCGCATTTCCTGCAGCAATTGTGTCACCAAAACTGTTTGTTTTTTAGCAAAATATGTGTCATATTTCTAGCAGCGATTGTGCCACCAGAAGCAGGTGGTTTTTTTTGTGGCATTTCAAGCAAATTGTGCCAACGAATCTTGGTGTTTTTAACGAGACATCAGCAGCATTTCCAGCAGCAATTGTGCCACCAATATTGAGTATGCTTTAGTAGCATTTCCAGCCTCGTTTGGTCACTATAACTTGGTGTTTTTTGACGGGACATCTGCAGTATTTCCAGCAACTATTGTGAAACCAAAACTGGATGTTTTTAGTGAAACATCTGTGGCATTTCCAGGAGCAGTTGTGCCACCCAAACTTGGTGTGTTGTAGTGAAACATGGTGAAATTTCCAGCCGTGACTGTTGCACCAAAACTGAATATTTTCAGCTGAAACACGATCATTTCAAGCAGTTTTTGTGCCTAAACTTAACGACAGAGTTATTGAGGAAAAAATAAGTTTCAGCATATCTGCTACATAATAACGTGTAATGGTAACGAATCTGTGGTTTGTGCCAACATTTCATCTGCTGGGTTGCTGTCGAGGACATTTCCTCGCAGTAACAGTCTTTGCTCCTCAGAAGCCAAATAAAGACGTGATTATTCGTCTCTTCAGTCCTGAGAAGAAGTGCAGGAGTCGCAGAGTGTGTTTAAACAGCAGCACATCGTCTCCTCACTGTAACAATGACTCTTTGCTCAGCCCTCACTCTGCGTTAACGTGCCGTCCACAGACCGACAGCTCAATATGCTCCACGGTGACCACACGGAGAAACGAAAACCTCAACTTTTGAACGCAGTGTTTGTGAGAAGCTCAGTGTTCACTGCGAGTGTGACTGCGGCACTTAAATCAGTTTTAATCTCTGTAAATCCTGAAAGTGTTCTGCATCTCGCTCATTATTTCTGCGGCAGGATTTAAAGCTTCCTGACTTCAGCTGAGATGTAAAAGCTTTGTCATGATGTGTAATTTCAAACATCTCCTCAGAGACATTAAGCAAATGTGCCGAGCGCTTAATCTGCCCTGATTAATATTTCCTCTGAGGGAATAAGTTACAAGGCTTTAAAGTCTCATAAGGAACAACTTGTCAGACTCATTTAAATCTTTGCAATTTATACTTTGAGATATCTGCCATCCCATCATATTCATGCCTCTGAATGATACTTTCTATTAATCTGTGTTTTATTAGACAATTGGCTGCGATGGACGAATTAATCACTTTACATCTATATAGCCGGTGTCATGAATACCTTTAGTGGTTTTGGGGATAATCTCTGAGAGTCATGAAATCATTCTCAGCCCGCTGTTTGTCTAATGCAGTGGGTCTCAACCTGAGGGTCGGACCCCCCTGCTGGGTCACAGGATGAACCGGAGGGGTCCGCACATGATTACATTCATTCTGTTACTTTTTCTTTAATGTTTCTGTCTTTATTATAAAACACAGACTGTGTTCTCTTCTCCTGCCTCTGACACTATCAGAGCTGCTCTTTAGTGAAGGTTTATGAGATGTAATGGATTTATTAATACTTAATACCTGTGCTGAACAGTAAATCCTGTTTTAATCGTCGGGATATGAACGTGTGTAATCAACATGTCGCAAACAACTGACAGAAATGCAATGAATAAGGAAAGTAAATGTATTTCGATGCACCATCAGGGTCCGAAATTAACACTCGCTAAATGCCAAATGTGAAAGATGTGGAAGATGTTCAGTTTAGCCACACTGGCAGGTGAATGTTTGTTTCAAGATATTCATGTCACGGTGTCATTCATGTTCACGCTGCTTCTGTCCTGGACTCGGAGTTTGACACTCCTGCAAAGTAGAAAACAAACAAGTCCGCACACGAAGCAGCTCCTTTACAGAAGGATTGAGACTGACGACTCTTCCTCAGTCTTCTGTCAAAGACAGAACACTGGTTACCCTTGAATTTTTAAGGGCAACAGGGTATGTCACATGACTGGTTCAGGCACTATGGGTATTCAAGATGGCGACTTTCTGTCATTTAAATGAGTCTATTTACTTGTTTTCTGCTTCACCAGATGTTTCTTTGATCCAGCACCCACTCCACCGAACGCTGGATTGTGTGTGTCTTTTGTATTGTTTTTGGAGTTTGACACTCAGTATGTTTACATGCACGCAGTAGTGGAGCTAAGCTCATAGCTCGGCTAATCAGTCAAGTCGGACTTCTCGTCTCGTCTGAGTATACATGCAGAAGAGAAAATCGAATTTATGACCAAGTACGTCTGACTCCGCCTCGATAGGTGGCGCTGTGTCCTTTTTAATATAGTGCGTATTGAACTAGTTCCTGTTGACCTGAAGAGGAATAATAAATTACATTAAATAAATCCACGTTTCTCGTTTTCCTACCATCCATAAACTTCAACATGTTTAGCTCCTTTAGCTGTCGGAGCATGAATGTAGTTTCCTCGTCCGTCCAGAAGTGCGTCTTCTGCTTCTCGGTCGCCATGGTGTTTGTTTGTTTGTTTTTCCGGGAGTGAACTGCTGCTACGTCATCTCCTTCTTCTTCAGGGTGAAAGCCCGCGAAAGAAAAAGTGGTGCATGCGCAGAACGCCGAGTCTGACTCCAGTCGGACTAAGTGGATACATACAGCAATACTTTGATTTTCAATGGAATTATCCAGGTGTGTTGGTCCAATTTCAGTCGGACTAAGCCAATAATTTGATTTTTTTTTTTTTTATTCTGTTAATACTTTTTCAAACTGTGTGTGTTCATGTACTGTCCCTGGAAATGAGTAAAGTCAGAGCGAGTTAAAGTCGAAAGTGAACAGATACGTTTTTAGCTTTCTTTTAAAAATATTTAGCGAGCTAGCTTCCCTGATATCTATAGGTATTGTGTACCATATATTTGGGACGTCACAGACAAAGTCTGCATCCCTGATCTTCTTCCAATAAACCAGCAGCAGACGATCGCAGCGTTCTTGGAGGCAAATAGTCAATAAGGGAGTTAGCGATGTAGCTCGGTCCGAGCCCATGTAGGGTTTTGTATACAAGGAGGAGGAGCTTAAAATCAATTGTAAATGCAACAGGAAGTCAGTGCAGAGCAGCTCAGAGTGGCCTGATGGGCTCTCTCCTCTTGGTTCTGGTTCATAACTGAGCTGCAGAGTTTTCAACCAGCTGAAGTCTCTCAGTAAAAGGTACGTTACAGTAGTTGAGTCAGCTCAAATAAAGACATGATCCAGTTTCTCTGCATCTTTTACATTTAGAAATGGTCGTACCTTAGCTGTGTTTCTGTTTCTGAGGTGGAAAGATTGCTCATCCATTTATTTATGGTGAAAAGACGGGTGGTGATGGAGTTTTTATGGCTGCAGCATCGTTTGGCTCAGCAGAGATGTACAGTTGCGTGTTCAATTAATGTTCAATTAATCGAGGTATTGATTTGAGGTCGTATCCCCCAGCTTTAGCTCTAACAGGCGCCTTCACACCTTCCTCCTTCCTGAACCTTAAAGAGCTGCGAGAAAACATCCATCTTTTTTTATAGCGTTTATCGTCAGACTGTGGAACCAAACTGAAACTGGTCTGAGGTCAGAACATGACGCTGTGGAGGAGTCACGAGCAGACGAAGCTTCCTTTAAAGGGTCATAAATAAACAGAGCTGATTGGCAGGAAATAAATCAACAGCTATTCTCATCAAAGTTGTTTGTTTTTGCTGCTTCTCTTTTTCCTGTGATGGTAAAAGTAAAATTTTGATTGATTAACGGAGACAATGATCAGCAGATTGATTGATAAAGCAAAGGGACGTTGGCGGCAGTGATGTCATTGTGCGTGAAACAAAGCGGCGCTGTGCGGTTTGATGTGTTTGAGGAGCAGATGGGTGGTTCACCTCGGCCCCCGTGGACCCGCTGTTTACTGCACAAATGTAAAAGTGCCTGAATAAAGTCGGTTTAATGCGGCCGCAGTATCTGAAATACATAAATATGTCAAGTGAAGGAGCCTTAATAGACCTGCTTAGGCTGGTAATTGCAGCAGTATTGTTTCCTTCTGATTAGGACAGAAGCGTTCCCCGAGGAGCCGCCATCCTTCAGCTGCTTCATCTGCATTAGCCGCCTCTTCCTGCTTTAATCTGCTCCCTCCTCAGGTATTTAGAATAAATCAATGGGAATACATGATTGTTTAATGATTTTTGGAGGAGCTCTCTTCGACCACAGCTGCATGATTTAGAATGACTAATTCCACTTTTTTCCCATTGATCCGAGGCTGTGGGGGCCGGACGCCACCGCTACTGCCGCCGCCGCGTGTAGAGAGCTGAGCGCTGAGCTTTTAGCAGCCACACTGCTGAAGGTTAGAAAATGAAAAGAGGAAGAGGAGTCTGAGAGATCAGATCAACAGAGCTCCTGATAACAGATGCAAACATTTAAATTTATCACTTTAATTATTTATCTCCAGAGAGAGATATTAATTTGGTCAGTGCCACAGAAAGGTCAAAGGTCACAGAGCAGCAGCCTGCAGCTGGTCAGGAATCAGTGAGCGTATTTCACTTAAACTTTATTGACAAACACTTAGTACAAAGAGAACAAAGCAATGTTTTACACAGGAAATCCATCAAACAACACAGAACAAAAAATAGACATCAAATAAAAAGTGAATAATAAAGTAAATAAATACATAATATAAAAAAAGGAATTAGAAATTATTTTTATTAAAACATCAGGTTTATATTAATATTAAAGTTAATGATAATAATAAAAATTAAAAAAAATAATGATAAATAGTGAATAATTAGTTAACTATCAAGAGTAGAGCACTATCTGAATCACCCAAAATGCTGATAATACTGGTAATAATAATATAATTCAATATCATAATATCATCGGTATCAGCTTTTTAAAAAATCTGAATCAGCCAACATGCTTTTTCTTATTTAGCACAGTGAATATTACTTATAGAAACTGTGGCAGAGTTTGTTTGTCACATTTTGAAGCTGAATCAAAAATGACGTCCAGAAGCCCCGCCTCCACCAAACCCTTTCAGTACAGTCCCTCTGGAGCCAACAGTAACCCTTCAGACATGGTACCTAGACCCTGGGTCTGTTCAGACAGTCCTCTTAAATGTGGGCGGGGTTGTTGTCACTCACTGCTCCGTCCAGCACTGGCTGTATTTCCTCATCAGCGGTGACACAGATGGAAGTCTGCACCTGGTTTATGGTCCACAGAACGAGGCTGCACGCCCACATTTTCAGAACAAAATACAACAGGCTGCAGTGAGAGTCTCTCTCCATGGGATATTTCAAAATAGCAGCTTTGTGCATTTAGTCCTTCTCAGGCAAGCTCAGGGGTTTAGTGTTGCTGTAGCCCACAGGAAGTGAGGATTAGAATATATGACCTTCACATAATCCGCTCCAAATCAATCTATATTTTTAAAGTCAGCACTAAAAGAGTCTGGCATATAAAAACTAAAGTGATGCTCACAGTGAAGTTTGTCCAAAAAAATGTAAATAAAATGTGTGAAATTTTTTTAATGAAATGTCAAAAACAAATATTGAGATGTCCAAAAAAGGGTTTTAATAAAATGTCAGGAAAAAAAAGTTTATAAAATGACCAAAGAATATGATTACAAGGTTGGGAAAAAAGTTAATAACATGTCCAAAAAAAGTAAAGAAAATGTCCAAAAAAGTTGATAAAATGTCCAAAAAAAGGTTAATGAAATGCCTAAAAAATATTTATGAAATTTCCCAAAAAAAAGTTAATAAAATGTCCAAAGTAAGGTTGTTAATATATCAAAAAAGTTAATAACATGTCCAAAAAAAGTAAAGAAAATGTCCAAAAAAAGTTGATAAAATGTCCAACAAAAGTTAATGAAATGTCCAAAAAAATGTTAATAAAATGTCCACAACAAGTTAATGAAATGCCTACAAAATGTCAATAAAATGTCCAAAAAAAGTTCATAAAACATCAAAAAATTGTTCATAAAATTTCCCCAAAAATTGTGAGTGAAATGTCTAAAAAAAGTTAATAAAATGTCAAAGAAAACAGTAATCAGCTGTCCAAAAAAAAAGTCATAAAATGTCCAAAAAAATGTCAATGAAATGTCTGAAAATATAAATAAAATGTCCAAGAAAAATGTTAATTAATGTCCGAAAAAATTCTAAGGTGTGCTGATGGATTCACGTCATCAACTCATGCATTGAGTAACATTACAAGTTAACGTTCCACCTTAAAAGTTGCCGGCAGTCGGCCCAGTGAATGAAGTGATTTTTTTCTCTTTCATTTTATAGTTGTAGTTTACTGATGTATGAACAGAGGTTACATCAAACCAGAGTGAGCGTCCTCTACTGACCAATCAGACTGCAGTGTTCACAGCTCCACCTTTTAGTACCAGATCTGTGTGCTAGGTACCCCAACAGAGGGGGGACCAAACATGGGGACGCTAAGGGACGCTGCTGTTGGTACCATCCACAACTCTTCACTGTGGAGACAGCCACTATGTGTACCAGACTGCTCTGTGGGCTTTAGATGGACTCATTAAACCAGCAGAGGAAAAAGATATTTGGATCAGTCACATGTGCGTTCAGCCTGTAACGTGTTGTTTACATGTTAGTGAGCCAGTTAAAGGTGAAGTCATTATTCCTGCACGTTGGTGTCTGAGGCCGCACGCTGCTGCTGCTGCTCTGTGATGGACACCTTAATTACAGTGGAAGCTGATTAATTATGGGGCAGCCAGTTGCCTCTTTGCCTCGACCTGAACCCCCCCCCAACACACACCCCTCCTCCTCCTCAGCTGGGCAGGAGCGTTCAGATGTGAGCCCCTCATATACATGTCACTTTGCAAACTGTATACTTCCTGTGAATATTATCCAGTTAATCATATTTCCACATATATTTTGTATCATCTCCGTGTCTTTATTTTCTTATTTTGAACAGCAGAAGTAGTCACACATGTGTCCTGGGCTGAGAAATGTCCTCTAATGAATGATTACAGAAACGTCAAATCAAACACTGATTGAAAAAGAAGAAATTACCGAAAGGTATTAAATCACAACATCAAATCATGAGTGAATACATAATTTTCTTCCTTCGTTTATTTATTAAATCTTGAGGCTGCTTTAATCAAATATTGGTCAAATTGTGTGCGAGTGTAAAGAGTGTAGGCTGCCAGCTCTCAGTGTCTCCAATTTATATAATTCAGACACAGTTCAGGGCCCCAGTGTGCAGAAATATTTAAATACACCATTTTGAAAAATGTTCCTTTTTCCCTCAACAAAATTAAGCGTAACACTGGAGCGTTATTTGACCCTCTTTGGGACAAGACAGCATCATGTGGTTGGTACCAATGGATGGCTCAGGTCCTCTGGTTTAATATCATAATGATAATAATGATAATTTACTTTATGTATCATGTTTTATAAACGAAATGCAGCACAGAGTTCTTTACAATAAGGGCGTTATGAGCTCTGAGTGCTTCACATGAAAATAAACATAATGAATGTAAAACAAACAAACGAGGCGATTCAGTATAAAAGGACATTTAAAACAGTTTGAACCTGATGTCACTCTGAAGTCGTCAAAAACCGGCGCTTGCTCAGTGACTCCCAGTGTCAGACACCGACGGACACGCCATCCTTTCATGTTGTCATGATACACGGCGGGTTGGCGTTATTGTTTAACAACGCCCAGCGGCGTCAGAAGGAAACACGGCGCTAAAGCCTCTTTAGCATTGTTAACCATGTTAGCATCACTAGCTGTGCTGACACGATGAATGATGCTAACAATGCTAAAGAAGGTTTGTGGCTCAAAATCAAGTTGCTTACTCACTGGGCCGACCTGGGCGGAGACCAGAGGGTGGACACGGTGTTTCCACAGCACACCTGTTGGGTCAGGACGGCGTTATGAGCGCTAACTGCCAAATCGACTATCGACCAACACATGTAACTTCTCGAAAATATGCTCGGAAGTCAAACAATAAACAGTTGTTGTCGTCCCTAATTCTCAGTATCACAAGTTCAGTTGTCTGAATCATCAGAGGGGAAAAACTTTAAAACTCTAACTTTTCTCATTTCCCAGCTTTTGTTGGATGAGCACTGCAGTAAATATTCAGAATCAGAATCAGAAATATTTTGTTGAGCCCAGAGAGGAAAGTGTGATTGGTTACAGCCGCTCCGATGTAAAGACCAGAGAATTATAAGAAGTAAGAAAAAGAGTACGAAAAAGAAGTACGTAAATATAATATAAAATAAAAAACTAAACAAAATTAAATTAAACAAAACTAAACAAAACTAAACTAAACTAAATTAAATTAAATTAAATTGAATTAAAATAATGTAGAATGAAAATGTGCTTTAAAATAAAAAACAATGTGCATTATGCTACAGTGTTCTCGAAGTGTGAAATGATCAGTACAAGAAATGACAGTTAAATATTATGGTCATCTGTTTTCTCTTTTTTATATTTAATTCTATTGTTAGTTTTTTATTTAAATTTTTATTGCATTCTGTTTTTACCTCGTCTGAGATGCAGCGATTGATTGGTCAGTAATTAACAGAAAAATAACTGCGACCTATTTTTGTGATTTCTGGGTCTTAAATGTGGAAATTTTCTCACGTTTAAGTGAATTAATTCATTTTTATTTTAGACTGCTGTAGACAAAATAAGACTATATGAAGAAGTCAAAATTCATTGGACATTTTTCAGTGTTGTCTGCTGTTTTATTGACTAAAAGAATAATCGATTCATTTGGAAATATTTGACATTTGCAGCCATATATTTGTTTGTTTTTGATTCCCCTCGTAATATGATAATGTATTGAATTAAATCTATTTATAGGAAATATTTAAGTGATTTTTAAACAGTCACGTCTGTTGTTGTTCCTTCTGGATGTTTCTGCAGTTTGACTTTAGTCTGAAGAGAATTAAAAAGTCACTTCCTCTTCCTCCTCCTCCTCCTCCTCAGGTCCTTCTGTTTACCCACAATGCCGTGAGGTCAATGATGTCAGCCTGCTGGAGGCTGAATCAAAGGACGCAGTCTGTTTAACCTGCTCCTCCATCACACTGTGTTATTTTCACCGTGTGACGCTGACATTTACATATTTGAGCCCCTGAACTCGTCACAGATGATCATTTAGCCGCGAGCTGACGGAGCAGCGAGAGCGCAGGTCTGCTCCTCGTTAGAGTTATTGGACTTTAATCAAAATTACCTTGTAATTGGTGTCTTTGATTAGATTAGCTGGAATAAAATCAAGCCGTCCCCTCCCCTTTAAAAGGATTACGGCGGGTTAAAAAAACAGTGTTCATGCTGAGCAGCAGCGAATGCAAATGTAATCTGGTAGAGGAGGAAAAAAAATGGACTTGTTGGGAATGCAAATTGGCCCGTCCCCGTTTTATGCTAATAACAGGAGGGCAAAACATTTCAATGTATTCCTGTCTTGTTACAGTCGGGCTAAAAGCTTCTAAATCCCTACCATTTACCAAATTAAACTAATTTCAAGTGCTTCCAAAAGGCACATCTGTAGGCTGACGTTTGTCCCCCGGCCTTTGAGAAGTGGGCTCCGCCAAAGCATTCAACATCCCATTGATCCTTGAATAGTCATGCCTGTCAGGGAGCCATATCAACCATTATCATTCTAATTTTACTGCCTTTCTTGGTCCCTAATCTCATTTGCAATGATGCTGGAGCATTTCGCGAGGCCACTGCACTTTCTTCAGAATTTCAACAAGGGCATTAAAGCCCCCCAATTTACATTAATGAAGTGCACATTTAATTAAGGCGGGTCGCAGCAGAACTGTGGAGGAAGACATGTTGGACACCAGGTGGAGGAGACGGGTGGAGGCGAGGTGTGAAGGGAAATCTGAGAGGAAGGAGAAAGAAAAACAGCTTCGTCAATTAATTTGTTTTCTGTTTGCTTCATTATTTTGGACTGAAGAATTAAAGGAAAAGAAATTCATGTTTCATACTTCATATAATGTATATGAATATTTACTGTAGGCACAAATAAATAAACAGATTATTTTTATTACTCGAGGAAAAAAAGAACTGCTCTGTTTTCAACATAAAAACTTTTCTCAAATTCTGAGATAATCATTTTGTTCATTTAGAAAAACAAGCGTATTTGTTTCCATAAATTTTTTTCTCAAAATCTTGAGATAACAGTCTTGTTAATTCAGAAAAACAAGTAGATTTTTCCCATTCAATTTTTCTCAAAATTCTGAGATAATATTTTAGTTCAGAAAATAAGGGCAATTTTTTTTTCTATTTATATTTCTCTTTATTCTGCAGTAATATTTTTTGTTAATTTAGAAAAACAAGCAGACTTTTTCAAATCTTTTTGAAAATTCTGAGATAATGATCTTGTCAATTCAGAAATATAAGGACAGGATTTTTTTTCCATTAAAAAAATTAACATAATACTAAGATAATTATCTTGTTAATTTAAATTTGTTAATTAAGTTTTGCCAAATTCTGAGATAATAATCTAGTTCCATCAAAAAAACTAGCAGATTTAAAAAAATAAATAAAATTCAGAAGTCTGTGATAATGAGCTTGAACATTCAGAAAAATACGGGCATTTTTTTTTTCATGAAAACCTTGCTTATAATTTTGAGATAATCTAATCAAGTCAGAAAAACGAGAGCAGGAATGTTTTTTCATGAAAACTTTTTTCATAAGTCTGGGATAATTATGTCGTTTATTCAGAAAAAATGAAAAAAAAAAATTCCATGAAAACTTTTATTAAACTCTGAGATGATAATTTGGTTAATTAAGAAAAACAAGCTGATTTAAAAAAAAATCCAAAACAACTTAAAAAAGATGAATTCTATGATGTTCTCGTCAATTAAGGAAAAACAAGGACAGAAATTATTACTATGAAATTTTCCCTCAAAATTCCGATACAGTAATCTCATTAATTTGGAAAAACAAGCAGACATTTTTTTCCCATGAAACTTTTTTCAAAATTGCTGAAAATGACTAAAGAGCAGATCTTGGACACGACTTTCTGTTTCCGATTGACAAAACAATCTCGACTCAAGGTCCACTTACTCACCTGTCCCTTTTGACTGTATCACATGGTCCTCATCAGCAGTTTGAGAGTCGGAGCAGGACTCAAACTTTGAGTTTGATGGGCTCAATTTTTTTTTCATTAAGTTCAGAACAAAATAAGACTCGAGCAGGACAGTGTGAGTGAACAGAGTGTTACGTGTTTTATTTTAAGAATTAAAATAAGAGTAAATGACGTCTGACACTTTTGTGTTTCAGCTGAAAACCCAGTCAGCAGCTCAAAGAACCAAACAGAAACACAAATGTTGGTTTGCTACGACACTGTAGGAATTAAACAACTCAAAGGAAAAAGGAAAATGTAAAGTAATGTGAACGTATTTCTTTGAGTCGGTGTCGGTTGGACGTGACTTCCTGCTCTTTGTGAGCGTCGCTGTGACCTGCGAGCAGACGAGAATTAGAAAACACGCCGTCTTTACCAGGGTGGCCTGCCAATCTGAGGCAGGCAGGGCGGGGCGGGGGGGGTCCCAGTCTTTCTCCCCTGCTCTCCCTCTTTGTGTCCTCCAGATGGGGGGGGGGTGTTAGTGATCCGGCCGGTCTCAGTTTGGGTGTCCTCAGAATAAGTGGTGGTCTCTGGGGTGGAACAGCGAGCGAAGGAGGGGGGGTGCGGCAGACGAGGGACAATGATCCCCGCCGTGAAAAGGCAAAGTTATAAATTCATCTATTTGCTCTCCGCTGACCTCGGCTCTCAGCCGGCCCGCCGCTCTCACCCACAATGCATCAGCCTGTCACAATATTGAGGGAAACGTGAAAGAGGAAGAATGACTACCAGATGCTTTATTGTCTTTGTCATTTCCACATAATTAGCCGGGAAGAAAAGTCCCCGCTCTGGTTTAATCACGCTGAATGAACTTGAAGATTTGCCATTCTGCCCGACAGCAGAGGCAGCAACCACCAGCTCTCCTCCCCCCTCCTCTTCCTCCGCCACCGCCGCCGCCATCACGGCCTCGCTCGGCCCCAAAACTGTGAGTTTAACTGTGCGTGACTATGGACTGTGAAATTGGTGAACACACACACACACACACACACGGAGACACAGAGGCTGCTGAGCGACCCCATGCTGACTGTTGATGTAGTTGAACAGATTAAGAGAATCAATCTGTTAACACCTCCTAACATTAAGCCGGGCCGGCTGATTTAATGGGGCCACTCAGCCTGAGAGCAGAGCTGTGTCATTAGTTAAGACTCCGTACGCAGCACCATCAAACCCACATTAGTCTGTTGATGATGTTTAATTTGCTTTTGATAAGCCACCTCAGTGTTGTCCTCAGCTGATCAGCCTAATAGTTACTAATTACAAAGATATTACTAATGAATTAAAAAGACATTTACCTCAACAACTAAAACTCCTAATTAAGGAAATGAACAGCGTCCCCGTAGATTGACTGCCGCGATGATCCACAGTTTAAAAGTTGCTGCAGCGATTCCTTCATCAGTACAGCTGTCAGCGGCACAGACAGAGGATCACTTATCAAACAGCTGGTCATTTTTTCAGACTTATTTCTTATTTAACACAGGTTTTAAAAAACATAATCATCAATACTCATATTCCTCAACAACAAGACGATCAGTCACTTAATGAGTGAAATCATCGGGAGAAAAAAAGCTGCGTGTGACTGAAGAATATTTGAATAAAAATAATGTTCATTATTTGCCTATTTAGAGTAAAACAAACAGAAACAGCAGAAGAAAAATAAACGTACCCTGGTGTAAACCCCCCCAGGGTTTCCCCCAGGAAGGTTGTGAGGCCAGGTGGCAGGTACCTGTGTTTGATTAAGTCTGCTTCCACTCCTGCCCTGTTTGGTTCAGTTCAATCAAACTCAGGTTGGTTTGCCCCCTCAGTGCGGTTCGTTTGGGCAGGTGTGAACACACCAAAACAACCGGACTGAGACCTTCTTGAAGAGGTGGTAGCAGATACATTGAAACTTTACAATTCAACAATGCTGTGATTAACGTGTGGTGAGGTTTTAGCACAAAAAACGCTTGGTTATCGTTGGGAAAAGCTTAAAATACCTGGTTTGGGGGCAAAATGCTGGCAGGAAATGTGTTTGATGATGTTTCAGTAAAAAACAACCCCTTTTGTGTCACTATCCCTCGTAGAAAAACAGCGATGGGTCACACAGCACTCGTTACTCTTTTCAAAAGTATTTCTTTACTTATTACTCCCTGCCAACAGTAGTTCATCACACTACTTGTATATTACTTTTCTGTTACCCCCCCTTAAAATTGGTCATTGCGTATCTCCCCAAAATTCAGATGTGTCTCTTCGTGAATGTCAGGGTGATCACCGCTAAATGTAGCTAATGCTAGATAGCTTCTATGTACCTGGGGGTTTTCTGTTGCCTTTCTGCCCGAAAGATGGAGAGTCACTCATGGAGCAACATTACATCCAGCATATATCCAACCAGCAGCTTCATCACGTCTCTGTGTCTGCAGCTGTCCACCAGTAAAACCCAGTTTGGGTTGTTTAGCCAGTGCAGAGCTACAGCCGACCTCTGCAGCCGAGGAGGGCTCACCTTTGGTGGGGTGTATTTCCTGGAGCTTCACGTTGTTGTTTCAGAGCAGAGGTTCGAGGACGTGTTTATCACAGTGGAAAGAGTTTTAGTCCGACTACCTGCTACAGCAGTGTTCTTGCTGTCTTTCCTCCTGAGAGAATCAAAGTAATGAGAATATTTTCAGCTGCTGAGGAAAACATTTTTTAAGCAGGTTGCTGCTTTATGACGTTTATTCCTAAAATGAGTCCACTGATGTGACTGTTGTGCTTCAAGTCAGCAGTGACATGATAACAAAAGTGACATTGAAATGAGTTGTTACTGAAACTTTATTAGCGATTAGTTACACTACTCGTCACTGGAAAAAGTAATGTTATTACTGCCCAACACTGCTCTCCAGTCTGACACGTAGCAGACGTTGTGCTGGTTTGTATCCTGGGGGCAGATCCATCCCTGTGGCCCACAGACTCTCCACTCGAGCAGAAGAGCAGCCACTCATCCTCCTCATAATCTCATGCCATCACTGCAGCCGCCACAAAGGAAGCTGCAGGAAACACGGACAGAGGAGCAGCTTCAGATGCACAAATCTGAAGATCAATTAAAGCTAATGCAGCTGGACGAGCCGGGCTCTCCATGCACAGGCAGCGTACCCTGAACGCCCCCCCCCCTCACTGAGTCAGTGAAAGGGAGCAGAGGATGAATGGCCCACTTTATTACAGCGTGCCATGTGCAGTCAAACAGCAGCACCAGGCCCATTCTGCAGCCTTCACAGCCTTTATTAACAGGCTTCAGGGGGGCTTGTAAAACTGTTCTGCCTTGCAGGACGAGGGGAGCTGGGGGGGGGCTGCATAACAAAAATCAGCCTCGAATTAAAGCCAAGCAAAGGACTGTGGGTGGGCTGTGTGTCCCCCTCTCCCCCCGCCCTCTCTGACTGGTTATTCCCACCATGGTTTTGGGCCTGACCCTGCAGCTCGGCGGCTGACAGCTTCACGGCCGATGACGCTAACTCATCACTTAAACCCTCCGTCATAAAAGAGGCCGTATTTCCCTCCAGCAGAGGCGTTAAGTGGCGGTATCTGTCTCGTATAGTGCGGCGTGTAGGACGACGGGCTGTCAGGCTCCCGCTGTCAGGGAACACAGGGTTTAACATGAGGCATGAAATCAGCCACAAAGAGGCCGACAAGATGTCCGTCCTGTTTTCTGCAGTAAAGACGTCATCAGGAGGTGAACCTGATCAGACGTGTGGCAGCACGAGGAAGGTTTGTCTTCAGAGGAGAGCTGAAACTATTAAAATATACTTTAAATGAACCCATACAGATGTAGAGTTTCACTTCTGTCACACTGCCAGACTCATGATGGACAAAATTGATACAGCAGAACCAGAGAAATCCTCTTTTTGTATTAAAGTAGGGCCCAGAATTGAACCTTGAGGTACGCCACAACAAAGTTTCAAACACAAGGAAATTAAGTTCCACAAAAAATGTCTCTCAGAAAGATCTGAGCCTTGAAAAAGCAACTACCAAAATCAATACCGCAAAACTAGAGATATCCTCTTTTTCTTTCAAACATTCGCCTACATTACCCACCACATGTGACTGGGGAAAGCATGTACATTTGGAAAAGAATGGGACCCAGAATTGAGCCTTGAGGTACACCACAAGAAAGTGTTAAACACCAGGAAATTAAGTTCCGCAGAAAAATGCCTCTCAGAAAGACCTGAACCTCGAAAAAGCAACTACCAAAATCAACACCGCAAAATATCCTCTTTTTCCCCCAACATTTGTCGCCTACATTACCCACCACAAGTGACTGAAGGAAAACATGTAAATTTAGAAAAGAGTAGGGCTCAGAACTGAGCCTTGAGGTGCGCCACAAGAACATTGTAAAGTACTGTCTGAGCTTTGGTAAATAATCGACTAACAAAGAAAATAATCTGCAGATTTATCTGATATCTCTGGCAAAGTGCTAAATATTTTTTGTACGTATAACTTAAAATACAAGAAAGAAAATGTTGGCATTATGTATTTCTGCAAACCACAAATTTGTTACGTTCATGATCTGGAGGCGAGGGAGATGGTGGGTGGCGTGCCGCCGAGGCAAGACACCTGCCAAGCTGTAGACCACAAAAGTGGTTGTGACATTGCTGCGTTTCCTGCAGGAAAAGTGCCACGAAAAGCAGGTATTTCAAGCTAAAACATGATCTTTTCCAAACCATAACCAAGATATGTTTATGCCCAAACCTCAACACAGTGTTGTTGACATGTAAAGAAACATGAACCCTAGTGTGTCTCTACATAATCACATACAAATCTAATGTATCCGTGGTTTGAAGAAACATACGATGCTGACATATTTTCGTGTGATTTGGTTGGTATACATGCACACGTTTAAAGAGTATACCTGTTTACTTTAAAAGCTTGGAGGTTTTATATATTTAGACCTCAGAGGCGACATCACACTCAGACAGTTGTGTTGAGAGGCGGGTGGTGCAGGCGGAGGTTGGAGTGACAGCTGGATGCTGGGAGGTCTGACTGGACAGAAATAAAGGGGAGGATGTGATGTGTCGAGCAGTAAAAGGAGAGCGTGGGCCGGGGGTCGGGGGCCGGGGTGGAGGATTTAGATGGGCGTGTTCATGTCTGTGAGGCGGGGGTGGGGATAGTGCACTGTGTAAAGGCCATGAATAAATCAGTGGTTAGTAACAGTATTTAAATAACAGCAGGAGGAGGAGGAGCTCTGCAGCTGCATTACTGAACACACAATAGGCACTCAACAGATGGGAGAGTTGAGTTAAAGAAAGTCAGCGCTTTAGTTAAGAAGCTGCAGTGTGACAGGTGGTGTGATCTCTCAGGCTTGTGCCTTTCTTCCACCGAGTGTAGCACTTTGTCTGCTCATTTCACGGGGGAGTGTCCCAACCTTCATGTCCGCCGGCTCCTCGCTACGCCGCCGCCGTCATCTGAAGGCAGCGTGGTCGCATCTGCTGCTGATCTCTGTCAGATTCACTGTGGTCACCTGCTGAAACGAGCACTTTGAAGTATATTACAATATAATGACATGAAGAAAACAGTCACCCTTTATACAGTCGTAACATCATGAGACAATGTTACTGATAAGTTTGTTGTTTGTTTGTTGTCGACCTTCACGCCGGTGTGATCTCATGTGACTGTGATTTGTGATCTTGATTTTGTATTTAGATAAAATTATATTGTTGATGGAGCTGCACTTGATCGTACAACCAAAGATCCAATTTATAATTTCAGGATCATAACAGACGACTTCAGAAGACTCTGATATGTTCATGTTTTTCATGCACGCTCACATGGAGGACCTCAGCTATAATTTAAACCATTTACGTATGTGTGTATGAACCAACCCAGCCGCCAGAAAAAATGTTGGCATTGTTACGTTTCTAGACTAGAATATATCTCATTATCAAGTAATGATTTAGGGGATAATTTAAACTTCATGTGTCAACATGCGCTGTGGTTAATGTGTGGTTAAGTTTAGGCACAAAAAACACAAAGTTATGGTTGGGTAAAGATGACGTTTTTCCTAAAGTAACCGGTTATGGCAGCAATGTCATGACTGCTTTTTGTGGAACTATCACGGCACAAAATGCAGCACTGTCCTTGTTATAAAAAACAAACCAAAAAAACCCCAAACACTTTTCATACTACCGTCCTGGCAGGAAACCCAGCGATTTCTTGATAAAACAACCTGTTTTTGTGCCACTATCCCAGCAGGAAATGCAGTGATTTCTCTGTAAAAAAATACTGCTCTTCATGACGTTATCCTGGCAGGAAATGCAAGGGTGTCTCTGTTAAAACATCCACTTTTCAAGCAACTATCCCGGCAGGAAACACAGTGATATCTCTGTAAAAAAAACAATAGTTTCTTGTGGCACTGTGCTGTAAAATCAACAGCTTTTTGTGCCACTATTCCAGCAGGAAATGCAGTGATGTCTCTGTAATAAACACAGCTTCTTTCGCGACTATAGTGACCAGAAACGCAGCAATGTCTCAGTAAAAAAAAAGTGCTTTTCGTGACATTAGCTCAGCAGGACATGCAGCGATATCTCTGTTAAAACATCCACTTTTTAAGCAGCTATCCGGACAGGAAATACAGTGGTGTCTCCGTAGTAGTAGTAGTTTTTTGTGGCACTGTGCTGGCAGGAAACAAAATGTGTCTTTTGTGCCATCATCCCAGCAGGAAACGCAGCGATGTCTCGGTATAAAAACAAAAACAACAACAGCTGTTTATGTAACTATTGCGGCAGGAAATGCAGCGATGTCTCTTTAAAAAAGAAAAAGAAAAAAAAATTGTAGCACAATCCCAGCAGGTGTAACAGTGATGTCTTGAAATAAAATCAACCACCTTTTGTGGCACTGTGCTGGCGGGAAACACCGAGATATTTCCGTAAAAAAAAAAACATGTTTTGTGGCACTATTCCAGGATGAAATGCAGTGATGTCTTCTTAAAAAAACAACCACTTTTCATGCAATTATGTGGCAGAAATTGCAGCAATGATTCCTTAAAAAACAACTACTTTTCATGCAATTATGTGGCAGAAATTGCAGCAATGATTCCTTAAAAAACAACCACTTTTCATTGCACTATCCTCGGCTGAAAAAACAATGACGAATTGCTTTAAAAAAAAACATGTTTGGTGCGTACAAAGCCGCTGGAAACACAGCAGTTACTTACTAAAAACAACTGGTTTTGTTGTTTGTTGATCTGGAACCGTGGTCCACCATCTCCTCCACCTCCTGTTGATATGAAATGTGACGTATTTGTGATTGTCAAAACGTATGGCGCCAACATTTTCGACTGGGCTGAGTGAACACCTTGACAGGTGACCCCTCCTCCTTCCTCTGACTGATGGATGTTTATATTCCCTGAGTAAAGTCCTGCAGGAGTCTGAATGACCCTCACAGGAGAGACGGACAGAGACTGAATCCTCTCTCTGTATAAAGCAGTAATTGAATATCACATTTATTTTCCTATTCATAGCGGAGTGAGCGCTGCTAGCATTAGCCGTGCATTATCTGGTTTTATTAGCTTTACATGGGATGACTTATACTCCTCAGCCTCCCTGCTGTCTGCCAAATCTGCATCTGAGAGTCTGGGGACACTGAGGACATTTGAGTTAATCACCCCCCCCCTCCTCCTCCTCTAATATCCCTCCCATGGATAATGATATTTCTTCATTGGGATAAGGGCCTCCTCTTGGCTGTGAAGGTTGAAAATGAAGCGTGTTGTCGGGAGGACAAACCTTCTCCTTGCTCCTCAGTTAGCGATTGTCTTTGGGGATGAATTATTGTTAAGTGAATTAGCCAGGATGCATGGTGGGACGGCCTGATTTGGAGCTTTGTGGAATCTCATTAAAAGCAGCTTTGTTATGGCGCAGCCCTCCCCCCCCCCACGCTCAGTAATGACATGCAGAAGGCCCAGCTCGGCCACAGGTCTGCTCATAATGGGCCTGATTCATGGATCTTTGATTGCCGTGTAGAATTGGATTAAAGGATCATCCCGGCTCTTAAAGAGTGCGCGGAAATAAACGGCTGGCTGTGGACAGTTGCACAGTCGCCTCCTGCTTTGCATACATCAGCTCGGTGCACAAGGAGAGGTGAAAGTCAATTAAACATTAATGCTTCTTTTGCATTGAGGAGGGAAGATCATATCAGCTCTGCTCACTGATCTCAGCTCAGTTTTACAGTTGATTTTAAGACTTTAATCACTTCATTTAAGGGCTGTTTCCCCAGATACTGACCTCATGCATTCAGCTGTTTTTTGTTTGTTCCATTTCCTGTCATCTGGGGACTCTTAGTTAGCAGTGGAGGAAGTATTCAAATCTTTTACTGCAATTAAAGTACTAATACCACAGTGTGGGCAGCAGCTCCAGAGACGTATCTTCAGTCAG
The DNA here is from genome assembly GCA_019142605.1 of Cephalopholis sonnerati. Classification (NCBI taxonomy): domain Eukaryota; kingdom Metazoa; phylum Chordata; class Actinopteri; order Perciformes; family Serranidae; genus Cephalopholis; species Cephalopholis sonnerati. Next base: position 37,558,418 of record JAGQAX010000019.1, read on the forward strand.
CGGCTGTAGAAGCTTGAATTCGACCAGTGCAAACCTGCCCAGCGCAGGGTGTCACTGTGGGCTGGTGGCCAGCTGCAGCGCCCAGTTTTCCCTGTGTAACAGCAGCAACAGAAAGTTTGTTGATCTCGCGAGGAGTCAGGGCTGTCTGGTCCTCGTGCAGCTGGGTTTGTGCCGGCTGGATTCAGGTTGCTGCTGCTACCGACTTGGGAGTCCGTCTCTGCTGGAGCTGCTGCCTGCTCTCCTCCCGGCGAGCTGGTCTGTAGCTACAGGAAGTGAAATGGAGGATGCACTATCTCCTGTTATCCTTTTACACTGCCTGTTCATGGCAGGAGTGTCACGCCATTATTTAAACTCGTCGTTCTGTGTTAAAGGTATGATTGTAGAACTGGGGGACAGACTTGTCTCACGTTAAAGACACCAGCGGAAGTAGTAACAGCACCGAAATGATGTCTGTGTAAAAGGGACAGCCGGCAGGACGGGAACATGGGTGACACATGTGTGACATTTTGTTTTGTGTGCTTTAGAGGTAGCTGATAGCAGTTAGCAGCTAACTCAAAGATGGAGAATTGCAGCCAAAAATCATCAAAAATCAAAAATCATGAAAACAATGAGGTCCAGGAGCTCCTTACCCTCCGAGCAGAGGACGAGATCACCCGTCGTATAACAGGGACGCTAAATGATTGTTACTGACATGTGACATCATTAACGACTGACATTATCGATTATAAAAAGCTGCTGTGGTGAATGTTATGTGTCACACTAGAGGCCCACGCTGTTGGGTTACACGTCAAGCCTCTTTCGTTTTCGCAGTGTCTTCATGCTGTCTAAAATCACACCCTGGAGCAACTTGATGCTGTCGTTGTTGTCTTCTGTGTAAAAATACAAAGGTGGCAAAAAGGACTTTATTCGCTCTCTAGCACCATCTCCGTGCTCCGTGTAAAAAGAGTGACTGTGATTTGAGGCTCTAGCTAACGTTATCGTTAGCTCGAAGCTGCAGCGATTTTTCTCCATCTCTGAAACACTTTGCTGATATTGACTTGTTTTATTTCATTTATTGTCAGACTCTCTTGAAAAGCCCCGACAGACCTGAGCTGTAAGTTGGGTGTTTGTTAGTTTTGGGCGAGTTTTTGCTGCTTGTCACGCCCTCATCTGTACTAATCGACTATTTTTCAGCGCATGTTGAATCTGCGTCAGTGAGGACAGAGCCTGTCACTGAGAGAAGTCATTCTAATTGTCAGGTCAGCTCATGCACGAGAAGAGAAACCAAAGTGAGGAACGTAAACAAAGAGCTAAAGTCCAGAGGGAGTGAGACCAAAACAGATTGGGTAGATTTTTGTGTTGTTAATGCGCTAACTGGCTAACTAGCATCAAGATTGTCTTCCTGTTTCCTTTTTTGAAAGACGATTACGGATGACGTCCTCTGCTGGTGTGGGTAGTTATTTCCTGTCACACAGGTGCAGAATGTACATGTTGCTTGGCTGTAGTCGTTGCGGTGTGTTCAGGTGCAACCTTTAGGTGGAGACACCGGTGACGTTAGGCGACACAGCAGTCGAACTTCGTCGCCACCAGTTCTGTGATGTCAGTTTTGTGCGTCCAGCCTTTTTCTGATCAGTCCGTCTCCGTTTTTTGGGTTGCTTTGCAGTGACGGCAGTTGTTGTCAGTGCTGCAACTTTATCTGCAGGATTCTCTGTCATTGAATCAGACTTTCACGCTCTGAGGGGACGTGCTCGCACATCTGCATTTGTACAACAGCCAATAGGAATGCCTCTCTCTGAAATGACCTGTGATTGGACAAAGACTTCCGTCATGGGCCAATAGGAGGAGCAGGAGTAGAGTTTTCTCTCGGGACACTTGAATTAGAGCATGCTCAAAGTTTATTATGGGATTTTTGCCCATTCATGCCAAAATAAAACGGCTTTAACTGTTCAGAGATCAGATTCATTGATGAGTCATTGAGAGAAGGGACACAGATTAAAACATGTACAGACATCTGTACGTGGGATTTATTGTCAAGAATAAAACCTGAAGCAAACACACTGGTGAACAAAACTAATTTCTGAACATGACTCCAGATGTTTCTCCGATTAAAAACACACGATGGAGTCAGCAGCAGAAGAATTAAAAGAAGTGTTTGGTTGGCGGTCTGACGTCAGGGCCTGTCGAGCTTCATCGAACTCCTCACATGATTACGATCTCTCTCACTGAATGAACGACACGTTACATGTGCTCAGATGTGGCAAGAGCGGCGGGGTCGTCTTTAAGAGGAGACCACTCCCCGGGGTCGCCCCGAGCCACAGATGGGTCATCAGATGATCCCCCCGCCGCCCGCTGCACACCTTCCAATCTGTGAGCGATATATTCATTACCCATCACTTGATTAAAGATCAGGCGTCCATGACTGTCGCCCCCGCTCGCTGTGACATCTCCCTGACGCCGAGGCGTGGACCCCCCCCACCCCACCCCTGCCGGCCCGCACAGCAGGCCCAGAGCTGAGGTGATCATGTGACGGAGGTTATTAATGGCCGCAGTCTCTCCACCACTTGACATGTTGCTCCAGCTGTCAGTCTGCTGCTGTGGCCGTATGAGTCTCTGGCTGGGAGAGTGCCAGTGGCGGGCTGACCCATCCGTCACTGTCAGCGGCCGCCTGGTGATGAATGGTTCAGGGATACACGGCGAGGATGGAGGGGAGAGGTGCGAGCGGGGCGTGTGCTCGGTGTGTGTTCATGTGTGTGTGTGTGTTTCAGAGGAGCACTAATGATGAATTGAGCAGGAATCCAGATTGTGGCCGTGCAGTAAACAGGAGCATCAGGGGTTAATGTGTGCACTACAGTACCTGACATTCAAATGTTTACCACAGACATGAGTGTGTGTGTGTGTCCTCTGTGACGTCCTGTCTGTTGCACGCTACCTTCATATGATCCTCAGTCGTTCAACAGCAACAGGAGGGAATGGTGACTCTGCTGGGGACTATTTAAAGCGGCGGATGAATCCACATTTGGTGCTCTAGTGAGTTTTTGTGGCAGCAGGACGGTGTGTGTGGGACTGAGTCAGAGTAAACTACAGTGTGTGTGTTCATGGTAATGAAGGAACATGTCACCCAGAGTCACATGACTGTAGGTGGATTTATACTTGTGCGTCAGCTCTGTGCAGAGTCTACGCTGTAGCCTACGACATTGTGAACATTTGTACTTGTGTGGTGGTGTGTCTGTGAAGTGCTGTAAAGTTTAGTTGATTCAAAACACACAGTAAACACACAGTAAACACACATTAAACACACAGTAAACATGGCTTCATAGAGACAGTTTCAAACACCAATCAGCTTCACTATAACTGGCAGCATTCACAGACAAACACTTGTCTTTATCTGGACACATTTTCCCCACAAATACAACATGCTAACGTTATTAGCACAAGCCTATGGCATTTTACATTGTATAAATGAGCCTAGCAGCTAGCAGAGATTTCCTCTGCTCATATTTCAGCCAGGATAAATCACACACAGTGTGTGGAGGCTTTATTGTCTTCACAGTTTATTGTTTCTTATCTTTAAAATCACGTAAATAAAAGCTTTGTTTCCACTGAGGGAAATGGTTTCAGCTCACAGAGACAGACAGGAGGTCTGCGTCACCGCATCACATCAGGCTATGGCGTAGGGTAAAGCGTTGATTTAACACAGAAGTATAAATTCCGCCTTAGTGTGATCAGAGCTGTAGTAGCCAGCGTGTCGCTGCTCAAGTTACTGACTCAAGAATTTTTTTTAAATGAAATGTCAAAAAAATATTAAGATGCCCATAAAAAGTTTTGATAGAATGTCAGAAAAATATGATAACAAGGTCGGAAAAATGTTAATAAAATATCCAGAAAAAGCGTTGATTAACATCCGGAAAAAACAATGTTCAGAAACTGTCCAAAAAATTTTAATAAAATGTCAGAAAAACACTGATGAATGTCAGTGTTAAAGTGTCTGTCATATAAAAACTAAAGTGATGCTCAAAGTTGTCACAGTGAAATTTAAGGTGTGCTGATGGATTCACGTCATCAACTCATGCATTAAGTAACATTACAAGTTAACGTTACACCTTAAAAGTTGCCGGCAGTCGGCCCAGTGAATGAAGTGATTTTTTTCTCTTTCATTTTATAGTTGTAGTTTACTGATGTATGAACAGAGGTTACATCAAACCAGAGTGAGCGTCCTCTACTGACCAATCAGACTGCAGTGTTCACAGCTCCACCTTTTAGTACCAGATCTGTGTGCTAGGTACCCCAACAGAGGGGGGACCAAACATGGGGACGCTAAGGAATGCTGCTATTGGTACCATCCACAACTCTTCACTGTGGGCAACAGAGCTCATGTCTCATCGTCCTCTCACCTGCTTGGTCACAGCTCACCTGTTGGCTGCAGCCATCACTTCCTGAACGTCGCTGCAGACCCCTCCCCCCCTCACTCTTCATCCTCTTCACTCACACAAATACAAAAGAGCCTCTTCTAATGTAATTGTATCACTAATTATGCATTTAATTCAGTTATAAGGAGCTAACAGCTCCTCAGTGGCAGCGCTCGCTGCTAAAAGGCAATTCATCCCTGAGATTGAGAAATCTAATTAAGAGGAAATGCTTAGCAGAGAAATCCTTTCTGAGGATAATCCTGTTTGCTGGCATTAACATCCCAGCTGTGGCTGCTGTGTGTGTGTGTGTGTGTGTGTGTGTGTGTGTGTGTGTGTGTGTGTGTGTGTGTGTGTGTGTGTCTGCAGCACCTGAAGCCTTCAGGATCATCCTCTTCCTCCAACATCTGTCTGCTGCTGCTGCTACAGGCCCACACACTGTGACCTTCTGAAGATCAGGCTGCTGTGCATGTGTGTGTGTGTGTGTGTGTGTGTGTGTGTGTGTGTGTGTGTGTGTGTGTGTGTGTGTGACACAGAGCTGGCTGTTGTTGTTTGAGGTCAAATGTTTTTTCAAAGATGTTGATACAAGAACTTAAAGACAAATCTGAGTTGTAAACCTCCATCACTGTCCTGACTCCTCACAGCGCTGCAGGTACGTTTTTCTAACGCTAACAAGATTTTCATACTTCCACACGGTCGATAGCTGCAGTCGGAGTCATTATGTCTTCGGGTTGTCCGTCCACCTGTCTGTACGTATGTCCAGCGAACTGATTAGATTTTGGTGGTCAAACGGCATTGTCACTTTGTGTCTGTCTCATTTACACGAACATGATATCTTAAAAACATGTTGAGGACATTTTGTCAATTTTGGCACAAACGTCCACTTGTACTGAAGATTTAACTGATTGGAATTTGGTGGTCAAGGGTCAAAGGTCTCTGTAACCTTGTGACTGTTCCATTGTCGTGATTGTGATATCTCGAGCACCTTTAGGGAATTTCTTCAAATTTGGCACAAACGTCCACTTGGACTCAACAGTACACCCATTAGATTTTTGTGTTCAAAGCTCACTGTGGCCTTGTGTCTGTCTCATTTTCATGAACACGATATCTCAAGAACATGTTGAGGAAGTTCCATCAAATTTGGCACAAGCGTCCACTTGAACTCAAGGACTACCTTTTTGGAATTTGGTGGTCAAAGGTGAAGGTCACTGTGGCCGTGTGTCTGTCTCAGTCTTGTGAACATGATATATTAAGAACACCTTAAAGAAATTAAAATCTGGATGAACTAATTAGATTTCGCTTGTCAGAGTTCAAGGTTACTGTGACCTTGTGTTTTTCTCATTCTTGTGACTGCAATATCTCTGGAAGGCCCTGAGGGTTTCCTCAAATTTGGCACCAGCAGTCACTTTGACTCAAGAATTAACTGATCAGAATTGGGCTGTCAAAGGTCAAGGTCACTGTAACCTTGTAGCAGAACATCTTCAGGGAGTTACTTTGAATTGGGCACAAACACCCACATTGAGTCATGGATGAACTGCGTACAATTTGGGTATCAAAGGTCAAGGTCATGGTAACTTTGCATATTTGTCATTCTCATGAACGCAATATATCAAGAACGTCTTGAGGGAATTTCGTCAAATTTGGCACAAAGGTCTACTTTGAGTCACAGACAAACCAATTGGAATTTGGTGGTCAAAGGTCAAGGTTGCTGTGACCTTGTGTCCCTGTGATTCTTGTGAACGCGATATCTCTGGAAGGCCTTGAAGGATTTTGTCAAATTTTGCATAAATGTTCACTTGGACTCATGACTTAACTGATTAGATGTTGGTGGTCAAAGGTCAAGGTCACTGTGATCTTGTCTGTTGAATTCTTTTGAACAAAGTTGGCACAAACTTTAACTTGTACTGAAGCACGAAATGATTAGAATTTGGTGGTCAAAGGTCACTGTAATATTACGTACATCTCATTCTGAACGCAATATTTTAAGACAGGTGAGGGATTTCCTCATATTTGGCACAAACGTTCACTCAGACTCTTGACTTAACTGATTAGAATTTGGTGGTCAAAGGTCAAAGGTCACTGTGACCTCACTAAACATGTTTTTGGCCATAACTAAAAAAAAAAATTTCACAGAAATTCTAGTTAAATCGTGTTGTTAGTAGAACTGCTAAAATATGTTGCCTGTAAAAAGTGATTTTGGCACAGTGGACGTGCACGTGTGTGAAAATGGCGAGGATGGGTAACCACGGAAACACGCCACGTTTTTCTGCTGATTGGGTCGAATAAAGTTTCCTGTGAGATTCAAACTAATAACACGTCAGTTTCTGAAGAGAGAGATGAGATGTTTTTATCAAGCGTGAGCAGAGGTGTCTGAACCACGTCCGAGAGTGTGTGTGTGTGTGTGTGTGTGTGTGTGTGTGTGTGTGCGTGCGTGCGTGCGTGCGTGCGTGCGTGCGTGCGTGCGTGCGTGTGATATATTCAGCCATGTGTGTGTGTTGCAGCTGAGTTTCTGGGACCCCCTGCTCCATCCTCTCCATCTCTGTCAGAGGAGAACACAGAGCAGCCTTTACTTCTTTTAATTTACTATGTGAATGATTACATACCTCATTGGCTGGCCATTGTCTCGCTGATGGATTTAATTAAGTTGGGATTAATCACGGCAGGTGATATTTAATGTTTGGGATGAGAGAGCAGGGGAGTGGTCTTCTTAGATTAATGCACCCAGCTGACAGAGGTTGAAAAATAAATTTCACCCGTTTTGCCTCCTGGCCTCTCGTTTGCTCTCTTCATCTTTTCCACATCACGGCTCCTCGTCGCCCCGCCCTCTCGCACCTCGCCATGATGACTTATTTATGATTTTACAGATATAGATATACATTTACTGAGGTTCAGATCTCCCCTCACAATCGTCTTGTTTACACGTTTCCTTCAGCATCAACAGTAGAGCAGTGATAGCTGTTTGTTTCCATGGTTACAGTGTAAACAGGAGGTGGTAGCAGCCGCTAAAATGTCGCTGTCAACAAAATGTGAACAAATATTGACCAAACAACTGGGGTTGTTCAATATACTGTTTTTAGGCATCGTTTCCAGTTGTCTGTCTGTCTGTCCGTTCCATGCTCGTGAACGAGATTTCTCAAGAACGCCTCAAAGAATTTCTTCAAACTTGGCACAAACGTCAGTGTGAACTCAACGATGATGACCTCATTAGTTTTTGATGGTCTTAAGTCAAAGGTCAAGGTCACAGAGTCGTTCAGATTTGTTTTGTTGTTGTCCCTGTGTCATTAAAAAAAAAATCGGATGTATTTTTATCAGATTTTTCAATAAAATATTTTTGGACTCTCCACGAGTTATTTAAACTTTGTACATTTTTTAGTTTTTCTTAAAAATATGATCATTTTTAGAATGAAAGAATGAATGTTGTAGCGTTCATAGTTTTTATTTTAGATCCATACATGCAGTATTTTGCAAACAAAGATCTCCAGCAGCCATTACAGGGAAATTATTGGACAACTTCCGACATAATTAACAGTGAAATACTGTGTTTGCACGGCATGTAAAGTAAAGCGACAAGGTCGTGATGTGATGACGGGGAGGACAGAAGCCTCAGCTTTCTGCTACAAAAAGACTCAATGTTTTTAACTTTCATGATTCTTATTTTGGATCGATATAATCAGGATTGTAAAACAACAAACTCCAGCAGCTTTTATGGGAAAATTATTAGTGCAATTATGGCAAAATTCAGTTTTATTTATAAAGCCCAATATCACAAATCACCATTTGCCTCAGAGGCTTTAGAGCATACGACATCCCTCTGTCCTCTGGACCCTCACAGCTCATCAGGAAAAACTTCCCAAAAAACTCTTTAACGGGGAAAAAAAAAATAAAATAAAAATTGGGCTTGTTAACATCACATAATGATGTCATGACGGGGAAGACAGAAGCTTTTCGCTATAAAAAGAATACATGTTTTAGCTATTATGCATTTTATATTATATGATAGATACAGGATCACAGAAACAATGATCTCCTGTGACCATGACGGGAAAATTACCGGAGAAATTCCAGCGTAATTAACAGTGAAATATTATGTTTGCATGGCACCTAAAGCAAAGTAACAATGTAATGATGTAATGACAGGAAAGACAGAATGAAAAAGAATGAATGTTCTGTTAATACAGTTTTTATTTTAGATGTATTCAACAGGATCATGGAGGCAACAAACTCCGGCGGCTTTTACAGCGACTTTAGGACGTCCATTTTGGAACAGTTCTAAAAGTTTAAACGAGGGAATTTTTGTCATTTTTAATCGAAAATTTATTAATATGACACCAAAAAAGTAGATTTTTATTTCCCCCCCAGCTCGACTCTGCTCAGGTGTTTCCCCAAAATCTAGATGAGATGATTTTTCTGCAGAAACTTGTAATTACAGCAAATCTTCATCTGAAAGTTTGAGTCCAATTATCAAAATAGTTGCTGATTAATTTTCTGTTGATCGACTTCACACACAGATGAGCGTGTGTGTGTGTGTGTGTGTGTGTGTGTGTGTGTGTGTGTGTGTGTGTGTGTGGCGCGTGCTGTGACAGCCAGCCAAGCAGAGCAGGTCTGATCACATTGATCGGTCCTCGGGGCCCTGAGGGGCCTGGAGGGGCCGCGGTGACTCAACCATTCAGTTTAAACAGCAGCAGCGGGGGTCGGATGGAGGTGGGGGGGGTGACTTGTGCCACATATGCTGTAAAGCAGCTCGTCGTCAGGGAGGCCATCAGCGGCGTGCGTGTGCTTGTGATTGTTATCTGGTAGAAAAGCTTTGAATATGATTATGTGCGCGGGGCCCTGCTATCATTAACATTGTAATAGGGCATCTGTCAGTGTTGTGACCTGCTGCTCGGGGCCCGCAGGAAGCCTCGTGTCTTCCTCCCTGAGCCCCGATCACTTCATTAATTAACCTGAACCTCAGGTCGCCCACCGCTCCCCACACGGCGCGCAAGCCTCTACCTGCAGAGCTCGTTACCCCCCCACCACCCGCCCCGCCCGGTTGTTGTGTATTTACACAGGAACATCCTCGGAGCAGGACTCGACACAGCTCCTCTCTGACCTGCTTTATATCAGCCTCTCAAACAAATTAGTGTGCCATGTAAATCACAGCGCCGACAACAAAAACACCTGTCGGGGGACGCGTTCATTATCGGCCCTTTAATTGGAAGAGGTGTGTCATAAAAGCAGCTTCTAATCAGCAGAATAATTCCCGTCAGCATCACAAGTGTGGAAGTCTCGGTGACACAAGAGCCTCCCCACAAATGAAATATTGTGTGTCAGTTGATTATATGCCCGTATAAATAATGGCTGAATGAGAAATGATCATTAAATCATGGGTGGCTCTTTGTTGGTGTCCAAATGAGCTGTTTTCCTCAGACCATCTGTTGGTGCGGACGCCTCCGAGACTCACACAGACATCACTATTGTGACTGCTGCTCTCTGGCAGAACACCAGCTCCCTCGTCTCCACAGCACAGACGACACGAGACGAGTGTTCGAGTCTTTAACATGCGGGGAGGAAACTTTGTGCTGCTGCTCCCTCAGAGGACGATCCCTGATGACTGCAGTGACTCTCTGACCTTTGGTCCAGCTGCACCGTCAGGCACACCAACACCACTTTGACCAAGACTAGATCAGACTAACCTGTGAGGAGGCTCCTGACTTCCTCCTTCTTCCTCCCACTCTGTACAGTTTTCTTCTCCTTTCCTGGCCTCAGATCTGCTGTGGTTACATTCAGTTATTGAGGAAAGTGTGATAGTCTTGAGAGTTCCTTTGGAACCACACCCAGACCACCTCTTCAAGAAGGTCTCAGTCGGGTTGTTTTGGTGTGTTCACACCTGCACAAATGAGCCAACCTGAGTTTGATTGAACTGAACCAAACAGGGCAGGAGTCTGTTCGTTCAATCTGGTAATGCTTTGGTCTCCAGATGTAGCTGCAGAGTCAACGCTCCTCACTTTCAGCAGACCCTGGCGCAGGGTGACTCTGAATGTTGCCTAGTGTGGTAGTCTGTCTGCATGTCACGTGACATACATGACGTCCCGTTAGTGACAGACGTCCTTACTAAATGCCAAACTGTGATGTTTTTCTCAAACCTAACCAGGTAGTTTTAGAGCTGATCTGTGACTGTTTCATGACCTCAATAACACGTTGAAACTGCGACTGTTAGAGCAGTCGTGTTGTTGTTTTGGAGGTTAGTAGAAATAAATCTGTTCCTGCAACCACTTTACATATTTACATATTTTTGGGATATGACAGATAAGACAAAAAACAAACTATCTTAACAAGTCAGACTTCTTAACGAGTTAAAATGACATCAGATCGTACACTATAAAATATACCAATAAAAATCCTTTATGTTTTTATGCTAAAGTTAAAGTATGTCTCATCAAAATGTAAGTACTTAAAGTAAAAGTACTCATAGTGCAGTAAAATATTTCCTTTCACTTTCTTTTGCTTTTATATCTGATGTTTTTGTATTAATATTGTTGCTGCTTTAACAAGATAGATGTAGCGCAGAGAAAAGGACAGGATTTAACCCTTCGCTGGAATGCAGAAGATGCAGCATAAAAGTCTAAAACTCAAGTGAAGAAGAAGCTGAAAACTCTACGTAAGTACAGCATTTACAAAAATGTACTCAGGTAAAGTCCACATGTGATTTATTTTATTATAAATAAAAATAATCTAAAAACAGTTTGGACACTGGAGCACAGACTGTAAATAGTTTAGTGTCAGACAGAGGAGGAAGTATTCAGAAGTAGAAAGGGTTAGCACTACAATTTTTGAAAAGTGAAAGTACTCAGAGCAGTAAAATGTTCCCGCTCAGTATTCTACTGTTACATCTGATGTTTTTTAAATGAACTCTCCTGCTGCTTTAACGAGGTAAATGTAGTGCAGTATAAAGAATTTCTTTCTCACATGTGGTGAAGTATAGGTACCATCAAATAGTAATACTCAAGGACACCTGAAAATGAATGAATAAAATACAGAATCAAAACAAACAGAACATGAACAGATGAAGAGGTGTACACTTATATCTTCCTGCCCCCATCTCTCCACTCATGTCTCATTCATAAAGGAAATTATCAACAACTGTCCTAAAATTATTTACAGCCATTAAAACAGATAAACAACACTTTACGTGAATGTACTTAAGTTCTATTCCAGTGATAATTCACTTTAATATAAATGAAAATAATCCAAAAACAGTGTGGACACTGGAGCAGAGAGTTAATAGTTTCTGTTTCTGACAGTGGTGGAGGAAGTGTTCAGGTCCTTAACTGCAGTAAAAGTACAAACACTACTCTGAAAATCCTCCACTGCAAGTAAAAATTCAGCTTTGAAAACTTTACTGAAGTAAAAATATGTTTCAGCAAAATGTACCTGAAGAAATAGTTCTTATCTTCATCTGCGATGATTGGTGACATGTTTGTTGATGCTGTCCAACATCATGTCTGCATTTGATCATGTGACGATACTATAAAACATTCAGTAGCTGTTTTGGCACAAAATCTGGCAGCAGGGCCCCCGATAATACTGCGCCGGGGCCCTTCCTAAGTTACATACGCCACTGGATAGAAGGAGCATAAAATGGAAGCCCTCAGGTACCTTTGGTAAATGTTCTCAGTTAAATTCCAGTTTAATTAATTTTATTATACATGAAAATAATAAAAAAAAATGTGTGAACACTGGAGCAAAAAATGTGTTTGTAACTTTAGGATTTAGGCTCCAACTTCAAACAATGACTGAGACCTTTAATAAAGTCATGTGACATCACAGCAGCAGGTCGTGCTGTAAAAATCAGTCGCTTGTTTGTGTCTCAATCTGCTGACTTTATATAAATCTGATGATCAAACCTTGTGTTCTAACGCTGGACTGTAGTGATGGAGCTGAGGACGAAGGCAGGGCGTCTGTTCCCTGCGTGCCGTCTTGCAGGGACACTGGGCGTCCTGGCTGACAGGCTGCAGGAAGCAGCCGGCACTCAGGTGTCGGCGTCTCCCGGGGTATTAGCTGTGAAATGAGAGCGCTGTCGAGCTAAAGGTCAGGAGGGAGAAACAGTTACCTTCAGCGCGGGGCGAGACAGCAGCTCTTGTCACAGATTAATCTGGGAATCATTATCATGCATCTGTATGTGAATAATTCTGAGGCCAAGATACATTTCTGGATTAATCTGCTGCTTTTCCACATGAGAGAGAGACGCAGGCGGCGAGAAACACAGCGCTGAGAAAGATTAGAATATATGTGTGCATTTATATTACCTCCTTTAGTGTCAGCTAAATTATTCATGTCATCCAGAACGTGTTTCCTGCTGCAGGCCATACATCCAGCATTTCATTTTAATAAAGATCTCCTGCAGCGGCACGCCGCCACCGCCGCCGCAGCGCTGACATTAATATGTTGCATACAGTGTTTGTCATTGTTTAGCAGCATCACAAGGTGGAGAGGATAGAGAGCGTTAAAGGGCTCAATTATGTGGACTAAACATGATGATGTCAGGTGTCACCGAGCTGGATTTACACTGCAGAGGAGGAATCAGCTGTGTGTGACATCATGTGCTGTCACTGCAGTCTGACATCATCTGACTTCATCTTCACTCGTTTGTTTTGACTCAGAAAAACACCTGTTTTTATATTGATTTATATTCACACAACTAAGACTGTCCCCAGGGGACCAGCAGTCCTCATCAGGGTCCATCAGTGGACCAACAGTCCTCATCAGGGTCCATCAGTGGACTAGTGTCCCTCATGTCTGTGATATGAATGTAATGATGAAATGATATATTTTGGTGGTTTGAGTTGAAGGTGTGAGAAAGAATAGTCTCAGTAACATTGTTAACACTGTGCTACATTACAGAGAAATACAAACCGTACTAATGAACCTTCATTAATATAGGCCTATATTTTATCTCCAAGTGCACGTCACACACTGAGCGAGCCGCCTGTTAATGACGCTGTGGGCTAATGGGCATGTAGCTACTTCCATGTTTCACATGATACGTCATGTTTGTAGGTGTGGATTTATTTTGATGAGGCGCAGCCCCTTTTATTTTTCTTTCTCTGCGACTGAGCGACCAATGAAATCTGGCCGACTAGTGACCTTTCTGTTCGCCTGTTAGGGAGCAGCCCTGATATCTACACAGAGAAACTGGAGCTGGGACGATGCGCTCACCTCGATCAGATTTTATCACAGTCCCTGGGTCCTGATCCAGAATGAGCTGAGCTTCAGTATTGTGATTACAGTCTATTATGATTTCTAGTTTGTTTGTTATCGCCTGATTTGCACGACGTGTGAAATTCAGATGGAGGGCCCGACCCGAGCCCGACAGGACCCGGTGGAACCCGACAGGTTGGGCCGGGTTTGGATATCAAATCAGAAATGTTGCTCGGGTTCGGCCCACTTGACATGCTGCTGTGTTGTGCTATGGCTTGTTCAAGGGCTGGGATTTGTTATTTACGTGACAATGCCTGAACGCAACACAGGCTTCCCTCCAACTGAGTGTGTGTGCTATGTGTTTGACTGTGAGTAACAGCAGCCTTTAGATGGTCATTCTCACACCGTCCATGTGTGATCATGGTGAACAGGCAAGCTGTAACCATGGTAACAATAACTATGTCAGGTAACAAATTGCGTCAGGCTCGGCTCGGGTTCGGGCTTAAAAATCTGAGTGTGTCGGGTTCAGTTATAACTGTCTTGGACTGGGGTCGGGTTTGGTCAGGAAAATGCATCCCGAGCCACACTCTATTAGGGCTGGCTACACCGTGTGCCTGTACCAGGACTGTGGTAGCTAACGTTAGCTCTGGTGTCCGTGCTCGCAGCAACACTGTTTTGCATTGAGCTGATAGGAAAACTCTTTGTTGCACAATTTGCACACAGCCATGCTGCAGTTCACCAAAATTTCTGTTTGCTGACGTCACTCAGTGCGTCTTCTTTGCAGCTGGCAAATGAACTTTAGGTGCATTACCGCCACCTACTGGACTGGAGCGTGTGCATCAGTGTTACCGGTGTGCCAGAAATTAGTGAACTGAGAAAAGTGCGATTAAATGTGTTATCTTTTTTAACGTGTTATTTTTCCTGTAATTAATTAATTAATTGAAATAAACGCGTTAAAGTCCCAGTCCGAGTTATTATTTCTGCCAGTGTTTCCCCCTGAGTCCTTCACACTGGCACTTTAAAATATCCAACCTGAGCGTGAACCTGTTTGGTTTTGGTTGTGGTCCCTCACGCTGCCCCTGAATGTTGGACAGACTGCAGGACACAACTCTGACTCTCTAAACGTCCTTCAGATTTGTTCTGCACACTTGTTTTCAGGGTCTAGTCAACCTGGAGCGTTTGCCCTTTTCCACAATCTCTCACTTCCAGGAGACAATCTGCTCCCTCCTCTCTCCTGCTGCAGATGTTCAGCCCGCCCACTGATGAATCTGCAATTATTGATGGCTTCATATAAGCAGTGAACTTCTCCAATCGGCCCGCATGGTAATTGTAAAGGAAGTCATATGCATAAAATTAATTATACGGCGCAATAAGGCCCATAAATCAGGTCACTATCAATTCAGCGGGAAATGTTTCAGGCGCAGGCTCCTCTGCAGAGTTCAAGGTAAAAAAGGAAAGGATTCCCCTTTTTTACCAAATCAAGGAAGTAATCTGTCAGAGAGGACAAAGACGCGTCGCACACAATGGTTCTTACTCCAGGACGGGCTCTATATTTGGAACAAGAAATGAGCTTTTCTTCAATTGTGTGCTGCTTAATCTTATAAATGGTGCAATCAAAGAAGAGCTGTGTTTACTCTCCTCTGTGGAGATCATGTCAGCGGCAGGAGCACCTCCACACTCTCCGCAGCGTCCTGCGATGCTAAATGATGTGGGAAATGTAAGAAGTGTAAGAGTGATTACGCAGGAGCGAGCTGTGTATCCAGGCAGGATGCTTCCTGCAGCAGAGGTTGAGTGATGGCTCGCAGAGTGCCGCAGGAACTAATTCGAAAGAACAATTACACGCGTTCAGTCCATTTATTTTCCATCGGATAATTATTTGATGTATTTATTTTAATGACATTGTGTAATTCAGTTCATCTCAGGCTCTCGCTGACTGCTAGCTTCAATTACCGGCCAGTCATTTATAACTCCCCGAGTCTAAAAAGAGGGTAATTGCCCAGATGGAATGCTTAATGAGGGTTGCACAATTATTTCCCAAGCTATTGAGATTTGTATTTTGTTAGCTACTTAATTAAATAGCCTCTTTTTCAACAGGTCCTTTTTCTCTCAATCACAGATCAGGACACCCAGGAGCACATTATACACACATTACACACACATTATACACACACTCTCTGAGGCATCATGACCATATTTAATATATATATATATTTAACTGAGCATATATACAGACACACACAGTTCCTTCAGGCTTTTCGGTAATTTCACTGCAGCTTTTCCGACACTATTTTTGTATAATTCATCAAAAGTCAAGAGCAGTTTGTTCCAGTGAGGACAGAGACCTGATACACCAACCTGACAGTCGTGTGTTTGTACGTGTTGGGCCACCGTCACCCTAGTTTTTGTGGCATGTCCCGCATCGTTGTCCCCAACACATTCTCACTCCGACCTCGTCACATGTCAGCGTTTGGTCATGGACTCTGCACGAGGAGATACAAAGAAATAGGTGGCAACAGATTTGTGTTAAATGATCAGATGATATGGTCTCAAATCGATCGCAGGCCGCTGACCGCATCGAATTGAACTCATACTGTGGCAGAATTTGTAATATCGGCAAATACCGATTGTCCTCCAAAGAATCGATTTAAGATCGTATCATGATGAAACTGGTGATTTACAGCCCTAACGATAAGTATGAATGTGACACACTGTTTCTGTAAACCTGCAGAGCTGCAGAACAGCGTTCAAGACCAGCAAACATCAAAACTGGTTGTGATTTAGAGAGTCCTCATGTTTCAGCAGCTTTTTAGACCCTTCGCAGTGATAGTGCAACAAAAAGCAGTTGTTTTTACAGAGGCATTGGTACCCTGGGTGTGTTGGTTGAATGCAACCCAGTCTCAATCAGAAGTCATTGAGTATCTGCCCTTGGGCGATGACTTCCGGCGTCAGACACTGACTTTCACGTTGGCATGATATGTGGCAGTTCACTGATATTCTGTAATGGCGCTCGGCGGCATCAGGACGGGAATCTCAGTTTGGTCATGGACGCTGCACGTCCACATATGACGTCCAAGGTACCCTGGGTGTGTTGGTTGTTGACGTTCTGGGACGCCGTGTCAACTTCAGCCTGTTACATGCATTGTCTGTTTTCAGAATACACTTCTGTTTTCACAGGAAATGTACAGTTTGCATACAGTCTCTTTCAAAATAAAAGCACTATGTCGGTACAAAGCCGTAAGTTGACATTTTTTTTCCATCAACAACAAACACACGGGGTTGGGTTTAGGAAAAAAAGAGCAGGGTTTGGCTTTGCATTCAAACAGCTTGGGTGAAAGTTGGTGGCTGTTGGACCCATCCACCCTCCTGCCTGCCCCTCTCAGGCTTTCACCCTCTTAACTTAAGAATCAGAACTGGAAATATTTTCCTCTCGGGAATCAATTAAGTATTTCTCAGTCTGATTTTGAAATTCAGGCGGCGAAAGTCCGGGTAGGCTGGTTGGACCCAACAACCACCGACCAGGAAGGCCAGTTTTCACTTCCTTTAAGATTATAAACCCTGTTCTTTTGTTAAAAGAAAATAAAGGCCGATTCGCTGTGTTGTACCAGTGATGTGACTTTATTTTGAAAGAGACTGTATACAAACTGTACATTTCCTGTGAAAACAGGAAGTGTATCTTGAAAACAGACAATGCATGTAACAGGCTGAAGTTGACACGATGTCCCAGAACGTCAACAACCAACACACCCAGGGTACCAATGTCTCAGTAAAAAGCAGCTGCCTTTTGTGGCACTGTCCCAGTGAAGGGTTTAAAAAGCTGCTGAAACATGAGGACTCTCTAAATCACAAGCAGTTTTGATGTTTGTTGGTCTTGAACGTTGTTCTGCAGCTCTGCAGGTTTACAGAAACAGTACATCACATTTATACGTGTTATACTTATTGTTACGGATGTAAATCTCTGGTTAAATCATGGCATGGTATCATACTGATTCTTTGCACAACAATATGATATTTGCCGATATTAAAAACTCTGCCATGATACGACTTTGATTCGATGTGATTCAGAGGCCTGCGATCGATATGACACAACTGGGTATCATGCTGATGTGAAACAACAGCTTTTTTCATCACTGACCAAGCGCTGGTTTTCAACGACTTTTGAGTGAGACTGGGATGTTGCCCCATGTTGGCTCTTGTCGGCATGTTGAATGAGCAGCGGCTGACCTGTCCTCCTCTGAGCGTCCTGCTCTACTTCCTGGCTCTGGGCTTTCTCCTGTTTGTTAAAGTGTGGAAAATGAAAGTCCAACTGTCCTCCACAGAGGACAAGGGTCAAATGTGTATTTTAATTAACATGCACCTCTAAAGTCTTTACATAAAGATCGCCACATCCATGCCAGTTACGACCTTACCTCAGTAGAAAGCCCAGGATGTCCTCAGCGCAGCACGTCAGGACTCAAACAGACTGCGTGCATGGTGTTTAAAATAAAGGCCTCAGCGTCATGTCCCCCACAGAGGACACATATATACTTAGTAATCTTCCCTTTAATGCATATATATATATATGTTATAGGTTGTAACATATGACCCTGCGCAGTGAGAAGTTGTCCTGTGACATGAGCAGCCTGTCACATCACCATATCATGTGTAACACTAATATTAGTGTAACAGGATAAATGCAGCCATTAAAGTCTATTGAGTCTTATCAGCTAACACAAACTGTTCGGGCCTGCAGCTGGAGCTTTAACGAGGTGTCGCGGTACGACGCTGATATCTGTGACACCACACACAAATACTGTTATTACTATTAAAGACAGGAATGTGTGGCTGATATGATGGGAGGAGAGACGCATCAGAGGGCTGATGCAGCACAGTCAGATTATAAAGGCTGCACACACAGTTAGAGTCTGATCATCAAAGATGGATCACAACATGACTTTATTGATCCTGAGGGAATCTGAGGTGCAGACGGTGCAGAGCAAAGAAGAAGAAGGTGCAAATAAAACAAAATATAAGATTATTAAGAAGCTGAAAATCAAAAATATACATGTGACAGTAAAGCATTAATGTTGAGGGCCGTAAAAATAAACAGGGTGATGGTAAAGCTGTGGAGCAGCTCGCTGAGTAAACATCTGTGTATTTTGGAGGAATCAGTTGTAAAACATGGTGTTTGTTCCTGAGAGAGGAGTGTGTGTGTGTTTGTTAGCAGCAGCAGAGTGATGGTGCGGCCGCCTCGGCTGAATGATGTCAGGTCTAAAAAAGCTTTCTCACAATGATTCATTCACATCTTGAGTTTATGAGAGCGGCCGTTTGTGCGGTGAACGATGTGCTCTTTTATTATTACATTTGAAATGTTTCACGGCTAACATGTATGTTAAAGCGGCTATTAATCAAACATGGCAGCCGTGTAATTTGTCAGTGCCGGCCGGCCGTGTCAATACGGGCTCCTATAAAAGGCACAAACACATCAGCACTTTAATTAATGCAATTAAATGAAGCAACGATTTCTCAGGGGCCACGTCACGCGCTGTGTGTGCTCGGCTGCATCGGGCTCACTGTCACTGACCCGCTAACTGAGGGGCTCTTAATAACCAGGCCTGTGTTTATCAGACTGCTAACTCTGAAACATCCTTCACTTTTACTCACAAACTTATTAATACAAAATATTTATTAAATTTATTTGGTCCTAAAATACTCTTACATTTAAAAAAGCCTCTGTTTGTGTTGATAGTGACGGCACGACAGAAACAAATGACAGTACACTGTCACATTTTTGTCTTCTCTCTGATGTTCCTCACCTCTAAACCTCGGTTTGGATTTTGTTTTGTACATTTTTGAGAAAGATAATTTAACTGAACGTCCATTTTGTTTCATTTCAGTCATCGAGTCAGATGCTGTGTTTGTGTTAGCCGATTTTTTTGGCACATGGGGTTTTTATCTGCGCCAGACATAAGCTTTGAGGGGATTTTGTGTTTGGTGGTGTGTGTGTTTGTGTGTGTTCTAGAGCGAATCTGGCAAACTACTGGACTAGCCAGCCTAATATTTAGTGTGCACATTTATATCTGGACACTCAAGGCCTTCGCATGGTTGCCGTGCGTTTGGTTGTGTATGTTTAAGTCTGTGTATCTAGTGTGTATCTGTGTATTTTAGTAGCTAATCTCGCGAATTACTGGACAAATCAGCCTAATATTAAGAGTGCAATTTTATGACGGTAGACTCAAGCATTTCTAGAGGTTGCCATTCATTCGGTTGTGTGTGAGTGTGTCTATCTGTCCTTTTGGCAGCTAATTACGAGGCCAATCAGCCAAATATTTAGTCTGAACATTTATGACTGTACGCTTGAGGACTTCTCGTGGTTGCCGTGCATTTGAGAGTGTCAGTGTTTGTATCTGTGCTTTTTGTTTGTGTTTTGTGGTCTTTGTGTGTTTCAGTCTGTCTGCAGCTAATCTCACAAACTACCAGACCAATCAGCCAAATAATTTGTTGAACATTTAATTTCAAGGACTTCTCCTGATTGCCAATTACTGGACCAATCAGCCTAATATTAAGCTTGTACTTGTGTGACTGTTGACTCAAGCATTTCTCACGGTGGCCATGCATTTGGTTCTGTGTATGTGTGAATCTGACCTTTATGCATGCAGCTAATCTTGCAAACTACTAGAACAATCAGCCTTATTTTTAGTTGAACATTTATAATTGTATGCTTAAGGACCTCTTGTGGTTGCCATGCATTTGGTTGTGTGTGTGTGAAGCTGTTCTTTTTGTGGCTAATCTCACAAACTACTGGACCAATCAGCCTACTATTACGACTGTATGCTCCAGGACTTTTGTGGTGGCCATGCATTTAATCGTGTGTGTGTGTGTTGGTGTGTGTATCTGTCCTTTTTGCAGTTAATCTCGAAAACTACTGGACCAATTAGCCTAATATTTCCTGTGCACATTTATTACTGTACACTCAAGGACTTCTCGTGGTTGCCACGAATTTGGTGGTGTTAGTGTGTGTATCTGTCCTTTCTGCAGCTAATCTTGCGAACTACTGGACCAATCAATCTCTTCTTTGTTGTGCTGTAGCCTACAGACAAAGTTAATACCGTTAAAAGTCCAGCTGTGAACGACATGGATTGAAGATTTGTGGAAGTGTTGTACTTATTAAAAAGACCTCGTAATTTCAACGTATCTTTACTTCACATACAGTTAGCAGCAGAAGTTGATCTGTTCTGTGCCTCATGCTGCGCCTTCATCAAAAATAAATCTACTGAGCGCACTTCTCTAGTTTTGATTTATGACGTGCCTATTTTTAATCCTGCCGACAGCGCTCTGATTGGACAACTGATTGATCAGTCGTTAGTGGCCCCACTGCAACGAGTTTACGGCTTTTAAAAAGCATTCACATTAATATCAAAGTCCAAACTAAGACTGGGAGAAAGCTCTGGTACGTCCAAGTTGGTGTTAAACTGGACTGTTGTTGATGGTCTTTAAACCCTACTTTAATAATTATCATGTTTAGTTGTGTAACTAATAATCAAACCCAGTTGGTGTTTTCCTGAACTGTAAATCTTAAAAGTTTGAATAATACGGCCGCTGCTGTTTTAGCTGAAAAGAGAAATACCTCTCACATAATGGAGTCAAACCTGCTCTCTTTATAAAACTGCTGCACTGAACAAACAGTTGCACGATTAACGGTTACAGTCTGTAATTACAGACATGTAATAAAGGCGGGATCATCTGAGCGAGCTGCAGGCCGTCTGCAGATCAGCACATCCATTTTTCACAGGCAGCGTGCCGTAATATTGTTGCACAACATAATGGTAACACTTGTTCCAATAAAAGCGGCACTTTTACACCATGTTTTCATAGTAAGCTTTTATTTGACGGCTGTAACAGTGCTGTGAATTCATCAAAACCTTTACGGCTCACAGTAACTCCTGGATGTGTCCCCTAACAGCTGCACAGACTCTTATAAAACGCTGCCGAGCCGCTGCTGTCTCAACATATTACAGGAAATGTTCCCGAAATGTGTCGGAAGGAAACTTTTCACTTGGTTCCTCAGAAGCAGGTCGAAGCTCTGAGTCAGGGATCAGTATTTATCAGGTGATTTATGGAACATCAGTCAGTCAACAACTGGACAGACGCTCAGAGTGATGCGTGTTTGGTTCAACGTTTCGGACCAGGATTTAAAACATATTTATCTGCGCTGATATTTATTTCAACTCTAGACGAGGCTGAAGCTGTGAGGAGCTGCATGTACACAGATCCTGACTGGAAGGACTGGTGTCAGTCCCAGTTAAACTTTATCTGATGTGGGACTGGTTTTAGTCAGCGTAGCTTTCAGCTTTGTATGGCGCTGGGTGATATGGCCTGTAAGTGATACTGTAGCATTCTTCGGCTGCATCGCAATATCTCGATATTTTGAAATCGCCCAACTATTGTAGACTACAGAAACACTAAACTACTAAACAACTACAGTTATAATAAAGTCAAATAAACCTGCGTTTACAAGAAAGTTAAAGTACTGTTATATGAAGTTAAATGAAGTATTGTTAAAATAAAGCTACACAGTGAAGTAGTTTTTAAATGAATTTGAAGTACTGTTATTATAAAGTTAAATAAAGTACTGTTATAATAAGTTATATAAAGTACTGTAGTAGTGTTTAAATAAAATGAAATAAAGTCGTGTTTTAATAAAGTTAAAGTACTATTATAATAAAGTTATGTAAGGTACTGTTAAAATAAAGTTTGAAATATTGATATATAAAGTTAAATAAGGTAGTCTTACAATTATATTAAATGAAGTGGTGTTTCAATTAAGTTAAATAAAGAATTGTTAAATAAAGTTAAACAAAGTAGTGTTTTCATGAGGTACTGTTATAATAAAGTTAAATAAAGTTGTTATAATGAAGTTAAAGTACTGTTAAAATAAAGTTAAAGCATTGAAATATAAAGTTAAATAAGGTACTGTTATAATAAAGATAAATGAAGTACTGAAATAATCATGTTAAATAAAGTACTCTTTCAATTAAGTTAAATGAACAGTTGTTAAATAAAGTTAAACAAAGTAGTGTTGTAATAAAGTCAAATAAAGTTCTGTTTTAATAAAGTTAAATTTAATACTGTTACAATAAAGCTATATAAGGTACTGTTACAATAAAGTTAAATAAAGTACTGTTGTAATAAAGTTTTATACGGTACTTTTGAAATGAAGTAAAATAATGTAGTGTTTTTAGTGTTATAAAGTTAAATAAACTATTGGTAAATAAAGTCAAACAAAGTAGTGTTTCAATTAAAGTTAAACACTGTTGTAATAACGTTATGTAGATATGTTAAATAAAGTTAAATAATCTTATACAGCCCACGTGATCCATTGGGTATAATGTAAATATTATCATCAGTGTCTGAGAGAGACTGTGAGACGTCTCATAACTTTGAGCTGAGGAGGGAGAAGAAGTTAGAGAGAGTGATGGACGTAAAGATTCCTCGTTGAGCTAATTAGCTTAACGAATGGCCTCGGCCCTCCTCTTTGTCTTTAACAATGGCTGCTGCTCCACCTCCTTCTCCACCCCCCCGTCACTCTGTGGCTGTGAATGCAGAGGACCACCCACCCAGAGGACGGTGCAGCAGGAGGGTTCATCAGCAGGTACAGAGTCAGAAGTTCACAGGAAGTTCATCGTGACTCACAGAGACAGCTGGGATATGTGACATCACAGACAGAGAGACTCATTGACATCCATGTAAATACAGATCTGTGTTTACAGCTACAGTAGTGAAACAACCTGTCGCTCACTGACTGCTGTAAACACGGCTGTACGGACAGCAGTCACTCTGTGGGAGGACGAAAGACAACGTGTGAGTGTTGGACAGACAGATGCATTTACACCTTTTCAACATCTGGACAGAGTGAGACTTCCTCCAGAGGTGGTGTAAACCATCGGACTTTAATAAAGTACTGTTGTTTATAGTTAAATAAAGTACTGTTATATTAAAGTTAAATAAAGTATCGTTAAAATAAAGTTAAATAAAGCACTGTTATAATAAAGTTAAATAAAGTACTGTTATAATAAAGTTAAATAAAGTACTGTTATAATAAAGTTAAATAAAGTACTGTTATAATAAAGTTAAATAAAGCATTGTTATAATAAAGTTAAATAAAGTACTGTTATATTAAAGTTAAATAAAGTATCGTTAAAATAAAGTTAAATAAAGCACTGTTATAATAAAGTTAAATAAAGTACTGTTATAATAAAGTTAAATAAAGCATTGTTATAATAAAGTTAAATAAAGTACTGTTATATTAAAGTTAAATAAAGTATCGTTAAAATAAAGTTAAATAAAGCACTGTTATAATAAAGTTAAATAAAGCACTGTTATGATAAAGTTAAATAAAGTACTGTTATAATAAAGATAAATAAAGTACTGTTATAATAAAGTTAAATAAAGCATTGTTATAATAAAGATAAATAAAGTACCGTTAAAATAAAGTTAAATAAAGTACTGTTATAATAAAGTTAAATAAAGTACCGTTATAATAAAGTTAAATAAAGTACTGTTATAATAAAGTTAAATAAAGTACCGTTATAATAAAGTTAAAGAAAGTACTGTTATAATAAAGATAAATAAAGTACCGTTATAATCAAGTTAAATAAAGTACTGTTAAAATAAAGTAAATAAAGTACTGTTACCATAAAGTTAAAGTACAGTTAAAATTTCATAAATGTATGTTGTAGTAAAGTTAGTGTTCTGTTATGATAAAGTTCAAGTACTATTTAAAAATAATAATAAAGGTAAATAAAGTACTATTATAGTAAAGTTAAATGAAGTAGTAATACTAAAGTTATATAAACACTCTTAAAGTAGTTTTGATAAAGTACTGCTATAATAAAATTGAGGAAGGTACTGTTGTAAAAAAACACAGATAAATAAAGTAAAATAAAGTACTGTTATAAAGTTAAAGTACTGTCACGCTGTGGGAGGAGGAATAATGTGATGCATTTACACCTTTTTAATATGTGGACAAAATGAGTCTCCGACTTCCTCCAGAGGTGGCGTCAACCATCAGATTGTAATTTTTAAAAAATGATTGTTGTATTTACATTTTTACAGATCCGATCCACTCGGCACAGGAAGTGAGTGAATGAGCTCATAAAGCAGCAGGACACCTCCCAAATTAAAAAAAGAGGACTTTGAGTATCACACAGAGGAAAATGAAAAAGTCATGTGTGATAGCTGTGTGATATTATTCTGCAGATCCTCAGTGATTAACCGCCGTCGCTCCGACGTGTCGCCCAAAGAGAGTTTCACTTCTGGAGTCAGGAAATGAAAACACAAGCACATTCTGCTTTTGTTTGCCCAACAACAGCGAGTGAATAATGGCTGAATGAACGCACTTTGATTGGGAGATGCCGAGCCATAATCTGACCCGCAGATTTTAATAGAGACTCCATGATAAATCAGGAGCATTCATACTCCCCAAATTACCCAAAGCAGTGGAAATGATTGCCTTGGCTTTGCTGGTGTGGCGCACAATAGTCCCCCTCTCAAAAGAAAGGAAACGGGGACAAATAATGTTGGCGAGCCAAAGCATTTATGGAGCAGCTCCAGGGGGGCTATTAAAAAGTTCTCAGTCAAATGCTGCTCTGCCTGAGTGGATCACAACAACACTGCAGCGCTTGGCCCCCTCTCATCCTCCGACTGGTTAACATTCATCGCAGAGTGAATCCCCTTTCAGTCGGAGCAGGAGGGACGGGGGAGGGAGGGGGAGTCAGAGGGCCAGATGGGGGAGGTTTGGTTGGAAGGAGGTACGATGAGGCCAAAGGGGAGATGGATTGTAATGCGGCCTGATTACAAAGTCGTCATTCACATCGAGAAATGGAAATACAATCAGATGTGGGTGATATGCTGCGAAACAATGAGTCAATCAGTCAATATTGATGTTTATCACGACAAAGATGGAGTCATCGTCTCTGACGAGCGTCAGAGTTCTATGTGTTCATCGTCTCACCATGGACGCTTTAAGATTTAGGGAAGATGAAAGTGAAAGCAGCAGAATCAGAGATATCGTCCTGTTGTTTCCATTTGTTGAGGAGTGTAATAAAGGCAAACAAAAGTACTACTTTAAAAATAAAGTTAAACTAGTGGTGAATAAAATAAAGTGATGAAACTAAATGAGGAACTGTTAAATAAAGTTTTGTTACACTGTGGAAGGAAGAATGCAACCTGGTCTCGATCACTGTGACTACTGGCGTCAGACACTGACTTTCACGTTGGCATGATAACGGCGCCCAGAGGCATCATGGGGAAACGAGACAGTACAGCAGTATAGGTTTGGTCATGGACTGTCCACGTCCACATGTGACGTCCAAGGTACCCTGGGTGTGTTGGTTGTTGATGCTCTGGGACGCCGTGTCAACTTCAGCCTGTTCATTGTCTGTTTTCAAAATACACTTCTGTTTTCACAGGAAATGAACAGTTTGCATACAGTCTCTTTCAAAATAAAAGCACTACGTCAGTGCAGCACCACAAATTGACGTTTTGTGGTTAGGTTTAAAGAACAGGGTTTGGCTTTATAAACTTAGAGGACACAAACAACGCTTTCTCGGGTGAAAGTCTGTGGTTGTTGGACCCATCCACCACCCCTCCCGCCCGCCTTTGTCGAACTTTCGCCGCCATAATTTTTGTCCTTGTCCCGCTGTGTTTCCCCCTGACGCCGCCAGGCGCCATTAAACTATAACAGCATCCAGCTGCGTATCATGTCGAGGTTAAAGGACGTCTTTTTCGTTGGTTTCTGACGCTGCAAGTCACTGCCCTAAGTGCCAGATTTGATGACTTCTGAGTGAGACCAGGCTCGTTTTGTGACCCTTCCATCGCCCCAACCTGCCCGCTAACTGGACACTTCCTTCTTTATTCCTGTCAGCGCCTTGGTCACGTGATCCAGAGCCTTTCAAAATACGTGGGTTATTTACAAATTACTGGTTCATCATTGCAGAGGATCTGTAAGAATTTTTGTGCACTAATTTTTGTAGGAAAACGTACAAACAGAGCAGAATGAATTAAGACGTAGCGATCAGGAAGAGACGCAAAACAAGGAGACAGTAACCCACAAAAATAACATAACAACTACAAAGAGACCCCAAAACACCACACAGTCCGTCTGTCTTGCTCCTGTGTAGGAGAGGTGGTGGGGCCCTTTGCATATCTCTGCCCAGGAGCCCATTGTCTCTGCATCCGTCTGTGACTTCAACTCAAGAAGATTTCTACAGGAAGATGATATTTACAGAAAATATCTCTCACTCTGACCTCGTCACATATTGACGTTGTGTCTTTTCAAAACACACTTCCTGTTTTCACAGGAAGTGTACAGTGTGCATACAGTCTCTTTCAAAATAAAAGCACTGCGTCGGCACAACACTGCAAATTGATGTGCTTTTCCTTCAATGACAAAAACATGTGGTAACATGTTACCGACACACACGTGGTTGTGTTTAGGAAAACAGAGCAGGGTTTGGCTCTACATACTGACAGGAAGTGAAGTGAACAGCGGCCTCGCTGGTGACAGTCCGTGGTTGTTGGACCCGCCCACCTCCCCTCCTGCCCGCTCTACTCTGACTTTCACCACCTTAATAATCAATGAAGTATTTCTGATTCTGACTCTGAAGTTAAGGTGGTGAAAGTACAGGTAGAGTAGGGCGGACAGGACGGGTGGTGGATGGTGAAACACCGGCCCAGCTGCAGACCATGTTCACACCAACACACAGATTAACTGGTTGTGTTTCAACGAGCCATCTCAGCATTCACAGCAGCAGGGATTGTGTCATCAGAGCAGGTGAAACATGAACTTTTCAAACTATAACTGAGTGTGTCCACTCCTGATCTAATCACTTTGTTGAAACCTGGGAAACATAAAGTTTCACATATCTGCGACATAATAACGTGCAAATGTGCTGTATTTATGGTTTGCAGAAATACACGATGCAACATTTCTTCTGGGTCGATCTTTTTCTATCATCATTCTTCCCACCGTGCAGTGGACCTGTGTCAGTCTGATGTTCTCTCTACCTGCCCACCTGCTCACTCACTTATTTACCTGTTGACCTCCTCACTGACCGGGTCATTTAACCCTTCTTTAACCAGCTGATGCTGACGTCAGGTTAACTAAAGTGTGTGTGTGTTGTGAGGTTAACTAAAGTGTGTGTGTCTCAGTGAGGGTGTGTCAGTCAGATGGGGGGGGTGTTCAGGGACAGCTGCCTCTGTTTTTGGACCAGTATAAAACACAAAAGCCATCAAAGTGACAGAGGTTAAGTCAATCCATGACCAACCAGCTGCCCCCCCCCCTCCTTACACACTCATCCATTCATGCCCCACACACACACACACACACACACACCGCCCTCCAGCCTGCCTGATGGATGGACTTTAATATGATTATCTTTAATGTTGAACAAACTGCAGCAAACAGTTTCATCCACACACTTCAAATCTAATAAGTTTTAATTGGTTTAAACAATTAGTTTTTACATGGAGACGAGCTGCAGGAGGAAATCAGCGTCACTCACTGTGAGACAGACGGAAACACTGGAGGTGACCTGCTGACAACAAGTCACACTCCCCACCTCCACCTCCACCTCCACCTCCTGGAGTTATAATGACAATAATAATAAACTTTATTTACACAGAAACATTCAAAATATAGTTAAGATGTGCTCCACTTGGCTGAATTTGGAAATTAAAAAAAATGAGTACTGCAATAAAATCAAGTCAGACTACAGCAATACAAGTGAACACACTTTAAACACGGACATCTTGTGGACGGCTGAAGGAGGTCATTTTTAAATTGATCTAAAATAAAAACTATAACAGTTAGAACATTTATTATGTTTGCAGCAGAAAGCTGAGGCCTCTGACTTTCCCGTCATCATGTTATGAACTTACATTACCTTACCTTACATGCATTACAAATGTAGTATTTCGCTGCTAGAAATTTCCAGAGAGTTTCCCTGTAATGGCCGCGGGGGGTCGTTGTTTAAATCAATCTAAAATAAAAACTATTACAGCTCCAGATTTCATTGTTTTTGCAGTAAAAAGCTGAGGCTTCTGTCTGCCTCGTCATATCATTACCTTGTGTTCTTTGACCTTATGTGCGGTGCAAATATGGCATTTCACTGTAGTTACACTGGACTGTTCCTGTAATGGCTGCTGGAGATCGTTGTTTCCATAATCCTGGATATTTATTTTACCATGTATCACTGCGGGAGATTGTTGCTGCATAATACTGTATATACACTGACCCAAACTCAGAGCCATAAAAGATAAAACATTTATTCTTTTTGCAGCAGGAAGCTGAAGCTTCTGTCCTCTGTGTCGTCATGTTCTTCGTCCGTAATGACATCATTACGCTACATGAGGCGCAAACCATGCGACAATGTGCGGCGGCACCAAAGGAGTTAACGATGACTCCATCACACCTTTTCACTCGGCTCATAAAAATGAGTTTATCTCAAAAGCTAGTTCAAATAACTTACAGAGTGTTCAGAAATATTTTGTTCATGTTTCTGCATTTAAAAATTCTTTGGATCAGAATGTTTCATGTTTTTATTTTGGACCGTTTCTGTTGCAGAGTTTGAAGAGTTTAAAAAGAAGTAAAATAAACCAAATTAAAATAAAAACAGAAGGCAATAAAATTTGATAAAATTATGTGCTCGCATCAATAAAAAGCTTACGAGGAAAATATGAGGAACACACTGTCTCTTAAAGTCATTTTAACACATCCAGGTTCAATTTATTAAAGAAAAATTAATTTATTTCTCCTTTTAAAAAAATATTGAAATGAAAGCATCTCATCCCGATCAGTCAAAACATACAGAATAAATACCCACAGGATCAACATTAGATAATTAAAGGTTTTAGAGAATAAATGATAAAATTAATGAATAAATCATAAAATAAATCCAAAAATACTTTCATTAAAATGACAGCATAAAAACGAGCCACTGGTCCAGTAATTATTCCGGACCGACACACTCTGTGGTGCTGAGCACTTGTCCATAAATATACTTTCTCAGCGTGAACGTGCAGCACTGGCTGCAACTACAGAATATTTTCTTCACTGATTAATTGAATACTTTAGAAAAATAATTGGCAGGTGATTGATTAAAGAGCACTTCGATCATTTTCTCCTCCTCAAAAGAAGTTCATTTATTTAAAGAGCACATCTGAAAACAGCTGTGGACCAAAGTCATTTACACAATTACAGTCAAATAAAAACACAATTATAAAGATTAATCAGTAAATTAATAAAAAGAGTGGAAAAAATAATGTTGGATAACAACCTAACAACAGTATTTGACAGAGAGCTACTAAACCTGCCGTCAGGTCATGCAGAGATTTAAAATCTTAAATAATACAATCCAAATATTTTTCTAGTTTACTGGTAACCAGTGAGGAGAGGACAGTTCACCAGTACAGGGGAGACGAGGACCAGTGAGGACTCTCCGTGTGTCCACAGTAAAGTGATTTTATTATTTAAGTGTTCTCTCAGAGTGAAGTCAGATCTGTAAGACGAGTTAAACAGAGAGCTGACAGGGCAGATGGAGCGGCGAGCACAGCCCCCTCCCATGATGTGAATGTGAACTGCAGCCTGATGTGAGTCCGTCAGAAACAAACTCATGACTGAAGATCAGGTGGAGCATTATTTTAAAATAAGATCAACACTAAAGGTGAGGGAAGACGGCCCTGGTAGAAATAACTCCTGTGCAAATAAAATATCTGTGTTACGACTCATCCTGTGACTGACTCTGAGGTGGAGTTCAGAGTCGGCGTCTTTAACCTGTGTCATATATCCTGACACTGTCCCTTTATTTCCTGTAACAAAGCTCGGCCTTCATCATCGGCCTCCATGTAACGACTTCACGGTGGATCCGTCACAACACACTCCTCCCACAGCTCCCATTGGCTGTCTGATGGCGGCAGGTTACTCACAGGTCTCCATGGCTCTGATGCTCAGACCCGTACAGTCATGAGACGATAACATGTGACGGGGTTAAATGTGCCACACACACGGACCAGGACCACAACACACACAAACTTCATCTTCTTAAATCTGAAAACTACACCAACGGCCAGAATAAATGTCGGCTTTGTATGTTTCTGAAAACCACAGATGCGTTTCATTTGGTTGCTATTATGCAGCGAATATTTAGGATCTTTACATTTCAACATGGCGGTTAAGGTGTGGTTGGGTTTAGGCACAAAAAAAAAAACACATTTTGGCTTAGAATACCAATTTCAGTGGCACAGTCCTCGTTGGAAAAGCAGTGATGTCTCGGTAAAAAAACAACAGCTTTTTGGGGCAGTATCCCCGCTGGAAAAACAGCCACAGGTCCCTAAAACTGCCCATATTTGGAGGTTAAACAGCTGCTGGAAACACAGTGATGGGTCCCAAAAAAACCAAACCTGTTCCAGGGCTGAAAAGCTGCTAGAACAAAAAGATACACTTTGCTGAAAACACCCATGTCTCAGGGCTGCAAAGCCACTGCAGACACAGCGAAGACCCAGGCTTGGGAAATAAAACGCTGCTGGGAAAACAGCTAAGGGTTGATAAAAATACCCACTTATGTTAGCTAAAACACTGCTGGAAAGATATTGATGAGTCACTAAAAACCACCTTGTTAAGGGGCTAAAACACCACTGGGAAAGGCAGCAATGGTCTTGCAGCTAAAAAGTGATTGGAAAAACATACATTGGTCGCTAAAAAACACTCACATTTGAGGGTTTAAAAACTGCTGGAAAAGCAGCTACAGGTTGCTAAAAAACAGCCATGTTTGGGAGCTAAAAATCCACTGGAAGAACAGCAAGGGTTTGCTAAACACAACCCACGCTTAGGAGCTAAAACACCGGTGGAGAGACAGTGATGAGTTGCTAGAATACACCAACGTTTGAGAGCTAAAAAGCTGCAAGAAACAGTTCAGGGGATTCCAAAAAAACATGCATGTATGGGAGCTAAAACATGCTTGAAAAACAGCAACTGGTCGCTAAAAAACACCCATGCTTTGGGGCTAATATTTGCTGGGAAAGCAGCAACAGTTTGCTTAAAACCATCTTGTTTAGGAGCTGAAATGCTGCTGGAAAAGCAACAATGGCAAGACAGCAATGGGGCACTAAAAACCTATTTTTGGGGGCTAAAATGCCGTTTGAAAAACAGCCACAGGTTGGTAATATATACCCTAAACTAAACTAAAAAGAGACAGCCAGGGGATGTTAAAAAAACACCCACATAAGGGAGCTAAAATGCCACCAGAAAAACACAGATGAAATAAAACACATGTTTGGTAGCTGAAAAAAAGCTACAAGAAACAGCCACAAGATGCTGGAAAGACACCCACGTTTGGTGCCTAAGTGCGCTAGAAAAACCTGCAACTGGTTGCAAAAAAGACACCCACATTTGGGGACTAAAAAGCTGCTTGAAAAACAGCCACAGGTCACTAAAACCAACCCACACAGGGAGGTTAAAAAGCAGCTGGAAAAGGGCCACAGGTTGCTCAAAAACACCAATGTTTGGGGGCTGAAATTAGCTGGAGAAGCAGCTGCAGTTTGCTAAATACCACCACCTGTCGAAGCTAAAATTCTGCTGGAAAAACAGCCACGTTTCTAAAAAATACCCACTTTTGTTAGTTAAAATGCTGCTGGAAAAACAGCAATGGGGCGCAAAAAAACCCATGTCTGGGAGCTACAAAGCCACAGGAAACAGTCCTGGCTTGCTTAAAAAAATGCCCATGTTTGGGGGTTTTAACCTGCTGGAAAAACAGGGATGTTTTTTTTTAAAAACATCCACGTTTTGGGGCTTAAGGCCAGTGGAAAGACATGGATGGATTTTTTAAAAAACCACCATGTTTGGGAACTACAAAGCCTCTGGAAAAACAGCCAGAGGTCTCTTAAAAAGCACCCTATGTATGGAAGCTAAAATGCTATTGGATGAACAGCAAGGGGTTTCTTAAAAATACCCACTTTTGTTGGCTAAAACACTGCTGGAAAAACAGCAATGGGTTGCTTAAGTACATTGCTGGGGGCTACAAAGCCACAGAAAACAGCCTTGGCTTGCTAAAAACACGCATGTTTAGGGGTTAAAAACTTGCTGGAAAAACAGAGATGTGTTTAAAAAAAAAATCCACATTTGAAGGGTAAAAATCTGCTGGAAAAGCAGCAGTGGGGCGCTAAAAAACATCCGTGTTTGGGAGCTGTTGCAGTTTGGTGTTGAATAATGGTCTGCAGACCATTATTCAACACCAACAAACTACTTGTACTTTACACACCAGCAAACTACAACTACAAACTACGTCGATTTATGTATG
Organism: Cephalopholis sonnerati; assembly: GCA_019142605.1. Classification (NCBI taxonomy): domain Eukaryota; kingdom Metazoa; phylum Chordata; class Actinopteri; order Perciformes; family Serranidae; genus Cephalopholis; species Cephalopholis sonnerati. The sequence continues at coordinate 37,591,311 of JAGQAX010000019.1, forward strand.
AAACATACAAATGTAATGTATTTGTTTGCAGCAACGATACAGTGCCAACATTTTCGGCCTATTTGTCCATATTTTCCTTGAATTGTTTCCTACAAGCTGCTGTTTGTGTTTTAGTCGTCTCTTCGTAACGAGGCTAGCAGGTTTTTAAAAATGGCGCTCACAGCTCCTGTTGTGCTGTGAGACTTTCTCCTCTCAAATAGGAGCTAAATAAAAGTCTCTCAAAAAGGCGTTTGAAGAACTACAATTGTTCTCTCTATGAAAACACCTGATGTGACACGTTCATTAAGGGACGACTCAGTTGTCTAGTTGCTGGGGAAAAGGAGGCGGGTCGGTCACCGTGCAGCACACATGACTGTAACATGTCTGTGAAATCAGCTGAGAGGCGTTTGTTGAGAAAGTGACAGTGAACTTTTCCCAGTGCTGCTCCTGCAGAGGTCGAACTGAAGCGATGAACCTGTGGAGGAACCTTCACATTAACTCTGCATCATGTGTTTCTGACGTGTGGAGATAACATCACATCACATCACGTCTGTAACTGATCCCAGCCACTCAGATTAAAGCTGGTTTCTGTCTGAGAGCTCTTCCTCCTCCTCCTCCTCCTCCTCCTCCTCCAGCTGATGGCAGGAGAGTGAAGTCACACTGAGTTTTAAAATATACTTCCCAAGCATTTCCTTCAGCAGACACACTTTGATGTTAATTTGTGGAGCAGCGGAGCGTGGTCGAAAGAAAATACCACAGGGATTTGTGCTCGTAGAGAAAACACGCTGCGGTCTCCTCAAATAGACACTTCACGTCTCTGACCTGAGGACAAACCTTTTGTCCCGCTTCTTCACGAACGCTCAGGTGTCTCTGTGCACTTCCTGTCCGTCATCGTTACGGACTCATACTTTGCCGTTAATGTGAGAGTGGAGTCGAAGTGTCGGCTGATGTCCTGTGAGGTCAGGACGACAGGACTCACTCACTCAGAGCACTTTCAAACAGAGGTCAGCGCTGCAATAATATTTTCCCCCTGTGACATTAGAGCCCGCTCCCCTCGCCGAGCCGCCATCTGTAACATGTAATTCCCAAGCTGAGTAAACTTGTGAGAGCGAGACACACACACACGCACACACACACACACACACATGAATAGCTGTGTTTGTACTTGTGCAATAACACGGAGAGCTGACAGTTTATTTGACTCGTATGATCATCAATCATCATGTTTGACACACAGACAGTGGAGGAATGTAATGGATTACATTTACTCAAGTACTGTACTTAAGTACAGTTTTGATGTACTTGTACTTTACGTGAGTATTTCCAAATTTTTCAACCCTTTAGCAAAAAAATGTTTGTGAAATCAGCAGTGCTGCTCAGTGGCAGGTTGTTCTCTACTGCGATTTACAAACTTGATGTCAGAAGTTAAAGTCTAACACTGCGCTAAAGAAACGAACCAACGCAAAGCGTGGATTGTGGCGGTCAAAACGAAGAACTGAACGCCGTCGGGAAGTTGTGGTCTGTAATTCTTATAAAGGAAGGCTGCAGTAGCTGTACCAACAC